>OY728128.1:768648752-768989027 GCA_963277665.1 Viscum album
TATTTGTTAATTTATCACAATCAAGGATATTGAATTTTCAATTTCAATTAACATATTCAATTCTTATCATGAAACCGTTTTTATGGTTGAACTAGAATATTATTTTTTATTTTTTCTAATTTAAGGTTCTGTAATCTTTTGTACACATGATATTAATTTATAAATCCAAATGAGATTATTGCCAATAAGAAACCACAAATTAACCAAAATAGTTATCATTGAAGTTTTATATAAGGATTTATTCTCACTCCAATTAACCAAATGAATTTTATAAAAATTTAATCTTATGTATGTTCACTAATAACAAACAAACTCAATTCTAGACAACCATTCTCATCTTACATGTTTATCCATACATGTATATAGGTAAACCAGTCCTGAAAACCAAGGAAACAAATGCTCCCAAACAATGAAATTGAACCTTTTAACCCATAAAAAAGTTCATGAATGAATATGATAAGTTTTTCAAAAATAAATTACATGAATAATAGGTTCTAGAAATAGTAATCAATGAATTTTATTTGTTTATCCAAGACATTAAGATCATGATAAAGACACCATCAGATTTAATGTAAGGGATTCTACTTGAACCTCGATTATTCCTTTGGGTTGCTCTATATTTATTTTTACCCAAATTAAATTATATCTTCTTTTTTATGCATATCTTATAAATTATGTTTAATTCTACAAAATCATGTAACAAGTTCTATTTTTCATTCCCTTTTGGTGATATATCTGCTTTTAAATGTTTCCCTGCTCAATATTTCTTGAAAAGAAAACCTATTTTAGGGGAACTTCGTAAATTATTACTCAATTTCAAGAGCAATAGATAATTTATTTTAAGCCACAATAATTTTTTATAAAATTAAAATTTTTATTATAAAATTCTTCTTATTTAACTTATTTTTTTGATATAAACGATTATTCCTTTTTCCATTTTAAATTCTCTTTAGTATTTTCCTTAAAACCTCTTTAATGTTTTTTAATGCTAAAATTTCATAAATACTCTTCTTACATATTGTGGCATATGTTTGACATTATTTACCATGATATTTTCTTATTTTAACTTATTAATTTCCATGTAAATTTTCATTTCTTTATTTCATGGAAACATATATGATACACCCATTATTATGATTTATGAAATTATTATCATACCCAATTCTTTTAGGGGTACCCTTATGTTTATGCATGATGAATTATGTATGATTATTTATGTGGAAATCATATTCATGAGGATGTTAAATTGGGTGAACCCAGATTTTTCTTGAATTCATATAGTAAAGTTGAGTCTCATGCGATGTTATGTGCAATGGTCTTGGCGGTTAACTGTGACTCGTGCTACCATGTGCAACGGTCTTGGTGGTCAAAATTGACTTGTGATCCTCTATGTTAAATGGGCCTTGAATCATTATAAAATAATGTTTCATTTCTCTTAAACATTGTTATGACTCAATGTTTATATGATCCCATGTTAATATGTTGTGATTCCATATGTTGCATTCCTTTCTATATCATTATGTCATGCCTTCTAACCAATGAGCTAAAGATTTTTTCTTATATTTATCCCCTTTCTGGGATTTCTTGCTCATTCCTCTGTTTAAATTATCCCTAGATTATCATATGAAGATGTATTATCACAATTAAAGTTAGGATTTTTATGTAGATTAAATATTAAATTTTTCATTTAGTTTCATGTTTTTAGTTTTATGGACCTAGTCTTCCAAGACATTATACTTTCGATCCTTGGATTGTAATATGATTTTTAATTATACTTAAACTAATGTTATGTTATGTGTAAAATAACATGGTCTCTATGAAATAACTATTATCATTATATATCTATGGTACGGTTATTTTATTTAATGAAATTTTTATATTATAATCCTCTACACAAATATTTAGAACTCCTTTATTAATTTTTTAGAATCACGGTTTTTGTCTCTATTAATTCTATTGAGTCTAGTTTCCTTAACTCAATTAACTATTTGAACTCAATATTTTTTTTTGATTTCACAAATACATGCTCATACTCAAAAAAACATTATTACTGTCACTCAAAACATCACCAGTATCCAACTTTGTAAAATGTTTTCCTTTTGATTATTTTTTTTATTTTTTTGGTCACACACAATTCATCCATCCCTATGGTTCAATCCTTATCAGCATATTAATAATTTTAAGTAGGTTTATAAATTTTATATTTGAGGATTTTAAATGACCAAACCTATATAATTTTGGAACCTTTTTTGGGGAATACATATTAAACCAAAAAAAATAAAACAATTCAAAAAAACTGTTAAATAAAATCATAAGTGCGATTCTTTAATTTTTTTAAGAAATCACTATGGTGTGATCCTTTAAATATGTTTTTAATTATATTTAATGCACACTAGGGATACATAAATAGAACATAAATCTCTTAATATTGAAATTTAGAAACATTTTTTCAACCTTTAAAAAGAAAAATTATTTTTAAATTGAAAATAAAGAGGATGGAATAGCTAAAAATTAGAATGAATACTTAAATTTAAATCTACAAAAGCACAGAAATAATGTCTTTACGATTATTAAAAATATGTATTTTTAGTTTCCTTTAGTTTTTAGAAATCCATTATGCATAATTATTACATTCATTCACCACTCAGCATAATAAGTACTCTCTTGGATTTACTAGGGACTTTTATAGTTCTATAAAATAATTAACCCTCCATTGGTTGAGTTAGGAGGATCTTATGTTAATGGTGGTCCCATTATATCTCAAGTAAAATGTTAAGAGATGGTTCCATAATCTATATGAAGAGATAATTGACAATTGGGACCAAATTTTTAATTTATTTGATTCCAAATACTATCTTTGGAACATCACAATTGAAGTTAGGCACAAAATAATTTGGATTTATAGGAAAATAGGGGTCCATATAATGAGACATGGCATAAATTTATAAATTTTATTAGGTAATTTCCTAAACACCAATTTGGTACCTATCTTCAAATGGGTATATTCTATAATTTCTTACTCCATATAATCAAAACATATTAGATCAATCTAATAGAGGAGAGTTCTATATTTTGATCAAATAATTATTTAAAAAACTCTTTTAAAAACATTCTCAAAAGTATTAACATAAATTTTATAAGAAGATATAAATTAAAAGTATTGAAATAAATCCTCATGCTACTCTACATTTCACTGATAACCCATTTTGGGAATAATGTAATCACTGTGGGATATATGACCATAGTTAAAACTACATTAAAAACATTTATCATCCTTTTTCATCCAGAATAAAGTTCTCCATTTGTTGAATATATGGAAAGAAAAAAAGGTATAAATTATAAATTTTTAAATCACTTTAATATTATCCATAAAAATAACTCTACCCTACCCTTGAGATATTAGGGAGTGATCAAACATCCTGCTACTAAATCTGGATACCAAAAATATCTTAGAAATCAATTTCAAGATATATATAGACCTTAAATTTATAAATTGGATATAGAGGGTGTTGTTAGGAATATGATCCCAAATATTGAATACAAAAAATATAGCATTGATAGGCTATAAACCCAAGTATGTAAAATTGAAATAGTGTTAAAAGGAAGAGATAAAATAAATCTACCCAACAAAACTAATCCTAATCCAAGGTAGAATGTGATAGTTTTCACCACTATTAGTGGATTGAAAACTCAAGAAATATTTATGGTGTAACCTAATTAGGATGACATTGAATATGTTATTAAATTTGAATATAAAAATTTTAGTAAAGAAAAATCTAAAATTTTGAATTATAAGGTCCCAACTAAATGAATTGATGAACCCACACCTAGAAAAATTAAAGAAAAAAAATGAAAATTTTGTGTAAGTTGATTAAATAATGTAAAAAATGAGAGGTTTGAAGTGAAATTTATGAATATACCTATTTTTAAGAGTTATAATCCTCTTATTCTATTTCCTCAAAGAGGAATAAAGAATGGAGAACCTATCTATATGAAATTCTATTGAATTTTTAAAACCTTAAGAATCACATACCCTTGGTGGAGGCCCTAAAAAATATTTCATAATATACCATATTTCTCCAGAGGTTATGGATTAAAAAAGGTATTTGGGATGAATTGAGTACCATAATTCTTATTAAATGGGGTCATGTTTTAATTATGAATAAGTTCACTCATAAACTATAAGAAACTAGAAATTTATTTTTTCAATGATGAATAAAATTAATTGGGGAATAGAACTAATTTTTGTTATCTGGTTTCTAGTATTAATTTTATACCCTTCTATTTATTCAAAATCTAGGTTTGAGGAAATTGAATTTAACCACTATATCCATTAAACTTGATAATAGGTTAATCAATCATCCATATGAATGGGTAGATGATATATTATTCTTGGAAAGAATTCTTACTTTTACCATTGATTTTCTAATTCTTTCTATGGAATATGATGAAAAAGTTCTAGTCATCTTAGGGATGACATTACTTTCTATTGATAGTGTTATTATTGATTTTTCTCTGGGTAAATGACCCTCTAATCATTGAATGTTATTGAATTGTTTCACATGTCTGAGAAATAAAAAATGTATTTTATCTATAATTATTTTGGATGAAGAAGTATTTAAAAATGAGGAAAGTAGAGATTTTAATATTCTTAGTAATAAAAATTGAAATACATTAAATTTGAGGATAAATCCAATCAATAACTAGATATAATTGGGATAAATGAGAGGTATATTGGGAAAATAATTTCTAAATATCAATAAAAGGACCATCATAAACCAAGACTATTTATTACTCCTTAGACTATTGAACACCACTACTAACCCACAAATTCTGATAGAAACCCCTCCCTTTCATCCAATAAGAATTAAAACTTTGCAACTATTCTTCTAAATTTGAATTTTTTTACTCCAGGTTAGGAATAAGAACTATTATATCCCTTTATAAGTTGTAGAAATTTAGTTTTACCTACCTTTGGAGAGTTAAAAAAATGATAATCTAGAAATATTTTCCCCAGTGGGTAGTATTTCCATCCTTTCTACATTAAAAAACTTAGATGAATAATATTTAGTTCATGAGAATAAATATTTCTTAGGATAGAGAGGGGTTTTTTACCTACTTCAAAGAGGAAAGTAAATCTTAGAGTGATGTTGAGAAACCAAGTAAGCTAGTGGAAGAATCTGTTACACCAATTTTCATGATTTTAAATGCCTTAAGTGTGGATAAAAATAGAGGATGGTACTGGTAATTTGAGTGATCCTTTTGAGATACTTTATTCAATATTTCTTCTTATTTGTGATATTTTTGTCATAAAAGCACTACTCGAAAGAAACATCATCCTTATAGACATGAATAATTTATGGAGAAAAAAAGAATAATTTGGTGTTATAAAAATATGGAGAGATAATGATAAAATTTCCACTCAATATACTAAACTCAAAAGAACTAATAAATTTTAGCCACTGAAAAACTTTGATTAGAAGTTATGGGTAGGTCTGGATGAAGAATTTAATGTTAGCACAATATTGGAGGCAACCATGGTTTTTTAGGTTCTTAATTTTAGTTTTATTTACATATTAATGTTTCTAAATCTTTTATATTATACCCCTAAACCATTTTATAATATAAAATTACCAACCATTCTATCCATAATAGATAATAAAATGAAGCCTCCATGATGAAATTAGAATAAGTGTCAGAGAAACCACAAAATGCGGTGTATTTTCCGTGATTTAGAATGGTTATGTGGTAGGTTTATGTGGTTGGGAGACCACATGGAGAGATATACTAACAATAAGAAGAGTCCAAATGGACTAAACCTAAACTAGAAATAGTGAATAAGTGAACATGAAATTGAAGATTTCATGCATAAGTGATGTGTCTTTGAGATCAAGTGATTGCGAAAAAAATAAAATTAATATAATTCAAGGTAAATCAACCATGTTTGTCCATGGTAAGTTATGTGATCTTATGCATAGAGATAATCTATCCTTTGTATCCAACATTCTATAATAAATCTCTACCATCCTTTATGCCAATAAGAGTTTCATGCAATATTGTCTGGGTGAAACCTCATCTAACTCAAACCTTAGTTATTATTTTTCATTGAACTCACCTTATGAAATCTAATATCAATATGTTTTAAAAAAATTAAGAACTTTAATTGGTCAACTATAAATCTTTATCAATGAAAAAATGAAGGATATATTTGGATGCACTTAAATGATTAGAGATTGTACTACTCGGGGAGTTATTTTTTCTAGTTCGGATATTTTTCATCCCACAAAAACGTAATACTTTTGGTTTTATGGTTTCAATTAAAAAATTTATTTTGGTAAATTCCACATACATCTTGAAATCATTTTTAGAGTCCACTAGTCACTAATATATTTTCATTTCCAATTATTTTGGTATCCTTATGCCCACAAGCCATAATCTAAACTCTTTTGAAAACCTATTTTGAAATTAAATAAGGACGGTGGAACTATATAAATTTCAATTTGTGGTTTAAAAGAGAAATTAGTGACTAACAATAAACTTATGCATGCATTGATTTATGTTGTTTTGTGTAAGGGTGTTTTTAAATTTTCTTATGATATATTCAATATTATTATGAACTACTAAAATGAAAATCCTTTTGAACGGAATTGTTTCATCCAAATTAAGGTCAAATATTGGGGTTAATGTTGAGTTTCAATTGTGGGTGTGAGTGGTTTTCAAATTCATCTTTGTTTTGATTCAATATTTTACACATCAAACCACCCAATTTTTTAAAAAACTACTTCCCTTTCAAGCATCATTTTAGGATTAGGTTTTTTATTGGTTTAAAAATAAATTATTCTTGTTTTTTATTTATGTTTTTTATGTGTTTCTAGGATGATTGAAATTTAATGTATCCTACCTAGATAAAGATGCCTTGTTTTTTTAAAAATTTAACTATTTATTATTTTACTAGGTTTTCATGATTACTATGTAATATTTCCACTATTGTTATGGAATTCTTTATTTTAGAACTTGGATAGGGGTGATATGACTGATTTTTGTGGAATTTGAATTATAACTTTATTGAACTTGATATTTGAACGTAAACCTAATAATTTGTTCTTTTATAAATATAACACCTTAGGGATCCAATTAAAAAGAGATTCACATGAGTCCTTTGAAATTGGATTAAAATGGGAAATTTTAATCCCATAGTTAATCATTGAGACAATTGATACTTAGTGTGTGTGTGTGTGTGTAAATTAATTAACAAAATTTGTAAATTTAATAAGTTATTTTATCATTCCTCGATGGAAAAAAATAAATTAAAATTCATATTTATAAAAAATGAATTCATTAAGTCTAGGGGAATATTTAATAGAAAATAATAATTAATAAATCAACTTATAAAAAATATTCTGAATTGGAAAATGGATCTCGAATTTGAGGAACCAGTGAGAGTGTGAATATTTAATGTGCTTCTTATTAATGTTTTAAATCCACTTAAATATAACCGGTCTACACTAATATAACTAGAAATTGAACTAGGATTAATGTTTGTAAGAGAGTGATATTCATAAAAGAGGCATAAAATTTCATATAATGGATAAATATATACTTTTTCTCATTTATAGGGGTGTATTTGAACCTAGGTAGGATAATAATTATTTGTTAGGAGTCCATATAAGTAAATAAAATTGATTTCATTTGTCAGGAATAGAATTGATTACAAGTGGTAGAATATTATGTGAACATTTATAAATACATTTTTCACATATTTTATGTGTATTTTATTAGTTTTTAGTGCTAGAATATTCTAATAATATAGAATTTATGACTGTTGGTTTAAATGTTAATGAAATCTGAATTCCTTGAATATATTCGTTAAAATGGTAGATTTTGGAGATTTAACTATTTAATATAATTAATTTCAATTTATATAATTTGTCAAAAAATTATTTGTCTTTTTTCTTTTAAAAATACATTTTTATAATTATTTTACTAATTTCATATTTTCATAATTAATTAATTTAAATTCCATGATTTTACATTGAATATTTTTGGTTGGAATCATTCCTTTTTTAATTCATTTTTTAACTATTGAATATAAAAATTATAATTCATGATTTTTTTCATGATCATTTTTGGAAAATATTTGTTCTGGGTCACTATATTTAATTCTATTATTGTTTATTACTTATTTCTAATTTTTTTGACATCAAACTTCTATAATTTATTTTAACGTAATTTATATTATTAAATTTTCATAATTAATTAATTAATTTCTGTAAGATTTTATATTATTTTTATAGGCATGTTACCATGAGGTATATTCATTAACCATATGTAGAAATTAGAAATTCCTAATCTACTAGTAGGTAGTGAATGCAGGATTGAACTTGGATAGACAACATGTGTAAAATTGAAAAAAGAAATATACTATTAGACCAATTATCAACATAACACATGAAGGGACTAAATATATCATAATAAGGGATTGAAAACAATCCACATTATAGAAATTCTCCCATGTTCTAAACATACTTAACCATTATAATAGAAGATACCACATGAAGTCCATGGTTGACAGTAAGAATCACAATTGACTACACCTATAAGCCGATAATTCCAAAAGAAGAGAATATGTTAAACTGTGTAATACTACAAAAAAACTACTATGAACCACCTATCAAATTAATATACCACATGATTCTTAGTTTGAGTGAGAAAAAATGAATATTTTCACAACGACCAAAACATTGAGCTACACCAGTGAAGAAGATGAGAAAAAATGAAGAGGAGCCTCATATTTGATTTAGAAACTAATTATAGGAGAAAACCAATTCGAATATGTCGAACTGAGACACATGAGTTTTATTTTTATTATTTTAGAATAAATGAATATCTTGAAGTCAAAACAGATAATATTCATAATTCATAACATTATTTTAAATGAAATACACACTAAAGATCGATAGGTAATGTATATTTGGAGGACTAGAAATTAAAATACACCATCCTAAAAATAAAAATATTATATTTATTTAAAACAAAACATAGTTATATTAACTCCCATGTTTCTTTTAAAACTAAATTGGATATCCTGTGGGGAAAACATAAGAAAAAGGGTGAGCTAAAAAACCCAATAAGATAATAATCATGGGAACACATCACAAGATTAGAGTGAAGAGGCATAACATGATTTCATAAATAGGATGATCATAAGTTTAGAAACCTGACATAATTAAATGATAACATGATATTATATAATCATAAACATGTGGAAAAAACAAAAAACGTGATATCATGAACACAATTTAAGGGTCACTCCCAAGACCACCATCTGAATGTTGACAAAGTCCCATTGTGGATTTTGTTTCACTCCCTAATCCTTCAAATAACATATCATGAGATTTTAAGAGTTAACCAATTCATTTTAGGGATATATAATTACAAAAATATCCTTAGAATAATTTAAAATCATATATATGTATTCTATATGGAGAAAATAAACCATACATAAATTATAATCATGGTCAAACACATAAGAAGGAAGTGGGTTCCATAATTCTGACTCAAGGCATAATAAAATTAAAAATCATAATGATTCCCAAAAGAAGAAGTAAAACCATTTATATATTAATATTGAAAAATTAATCATAGTTATTGATCATTGAATTGTAATATATAGATTTTATAAGAAGGATTTAGTTGAATAAAGAACAACAACATACCACTTGGGTGGGGATTTGTGAAATAAGTAAAGAATATTTTGATAAAAGGAAAGAACATATTATTTTTATTAAAACTAAAATTTAACCAATAGGTTTATACATAAAATAAATATTTTTTATAACCTATTCATTATGTTGGTGATTTTAAACCTAGGGAAATAAATAAGAAAGTTACCATAAATTGAGTTTACTAAAAATTGGTAAATTAGAAGGGAACTAAAAATATGTATAACCCAAAAAATGAAAGGGAAACATAACTATATATATATATATATATATTAAATAGACACATATAAAAATATAAGATTTAAATGGGAATAATTTCCATAAAAAAGAGAAAAGGATAGAGAACTAGTAACCAACATGTCACAAAGGATGTATAGAAGATCCCCTACCTCAGGTTATTGATTCATTTTGTGCAAATGCATAACATAATAAATAACAAAATTATGTTTATTAAATATTTAATTAAGAACCTAATAAAACTATAATTCATATTCCATGGTCCTTTAACTATCATATGAAATTTATTTATAATATAGTTTTCTAACATACTTCAGTTTCTTGACGGTTTTTGGTCAATTTTTCAGAACTCCTGATATATGTTGACCATGGTATAAATAATTGTAAAAGAGTTTCATTACATAAAGAATATTAATAGTGTTATTTATTAATTTTAATTATTTAAATAATTTTTTAAAGATAACCTTGATCGTGTGGTAATGAAAAATAAAAATTATTGCTCTTGGAGGCGATAATTTAAACACACACGATTAATGTTTCCACTTCTCAAATAATGATTGAGAAATAAAATATATGAAAATTTGAAATTTTATAATAATTGTTATATTATAGATATAATATTTATTAATCCATTACATCCATTTTATTATCTATGAATGGAAGTGATGAAAATCAAAAGACATCGCTTTGTTGTGGTGGTAGTCTGTGCAACACGCTAACAACACTTTTATTTTTCTAATGGCTGGAGAGGAATAAATCATGTTTCTTAAAATAATATAATAACATATAAGTATAATAATTATACATACATACATATATTTTTTGGATATAAAATATTTATAAGCGAATTATTATGGTGAAAATGTTTTGAAGAAGGTAATACTTATGTTGGAGACTTGATCTTCTCTTGGAGATTTACTTAGAACTAAAGGAAATAATCTAACGTATAGAGACCATGGGATTCAGGTTAATCCAAGTATTTATATGAGAGAAAATATTGGGAATATGTTCAATTTATTTTTTAAAGAAAGTGTACCCATAGAGGGGTGTAATTGATCTCCTTTTATTGGTGAACAAAATGGAAACTTTTGGGAATACCCTTTTCACTTCCATGATAACCTTACATTATTTCTTTTTCAATTTCTCCAATATTTCATAAAATTGTAGTTTAGAGTGATAGTGTTTTGATAAAAAGTAATCCAAGGATCTGAAAACATTATTTAAATTTGTATATATATATATATATATATATTAGGTTCATGGGGGTACAATTACATTAAACACACACACACACACACACCGCACATAGGCTTGAACAGAAAGTCATAGAACCCCATGGGATAACCCAACCATCATGTATTATTTATTAAATACATAAGACAAAAGCCTAGTGGGAATGAGGCCCATTTCATGGACCACTGTTCTAAAATATGCCCAAAATCCAAATGTAGCGTCATTCCTGCATCCTTCATGTGTCACCGTCTGCATACATCATGCATGATTCACCACCTACCTGCATCTTTGCCTGCCTATGTCACCACATGCCAGTGGAAATTCACTCCCACCCATATTTGAACCTATGTTTGATGTAAAATCATGGGGCACATCAACCACTAAGGCACACCCAAAATGTGAAACATGTTGTTGGGTAATGAGGTATTGGGGTGGCCTCCCCACCTGCACGTTGCAAGTCCCCAGTGAGGCCCAAGGTTCCCAACACTTGGGCTTAGGCTAGTTCCCAATGGGGTAGAGGGACCGAAAAGAGGTTTTTTAGAATATAGGAAATGTGTTTTGGGGTAACAAGGTATTGGGTTGTCCTCCCCACATGCACGTTGCACCTCCCCAGTGAGGCCCATGGTGTCTAACCCTTGGGCTTAGTCTAGTTCCCAACAACGTAAAGGGGCCCATGAGAGGATTGTCAGCATATAGTGTGCATTTCCTTGTGAGGACTCAAACCCAAAACCCTGTGGTCAGGATTCCACTGCCTTTAACTAACTCACGCGTTCCCAACATGCTTTATTTAAATATATTTAATGTTCTTTAAAATAGGTTTTTACATTTTTACATTTTTTCACCATGGTAACATGTTTTTTAACTATGTAATTTATATTTTATATAAAAAATATAAGGTTAAAACTATTTACAAAATTAGATATTTTGAACATAAATTTAATATATATTTAATTTAATTCAATTTATAAATATTTTAACACCAACTTTTCAATTAAAATATATAATATATAAAACATTTTTTTGTTTAAAACTAAATTTCAATCGTTATGCGTTCTTTAAACTCATTTAGTGTTAATTACTAATTAAATTAGTGTTAATAAAGTTATATAAATGTTGAAACAAAATATTTTAATCATAAAATAATATATATTTATATTATTTATTAAATAAAACAATATATGATATTAATAAAATAATTATTTTGAAAAATGATTTTACCATTATAAAGGTAATTAACACCAATTTACTAATTTTATATTTAAGCCTAAACCATGAAATTTCACTTGTGATATAATATTTAGAATTTAAGATGAAATATTAGAAAATATATTTAATTTATAAAAGTGATAAAGTATAATTTATATTATAAATTCCTAAAAATAATTTTCAGTGTGTAATATTACTTGAGTTTCAAAAATATTTATAATATGATTTACAAATTCGACATTGTATTTTTAAATAATTATTAAAAATATATTAATTTAATTAAGGGGTTACTAAAACCTTCAATTAATTCCTTTATTAAATAATTAGCAGTTGTTTGCAAAATAAAAAAATTTACAATTCACTGAAAAATTAATAATTATAGAAAACAACATAAAAATTAATCTTAACATAATATTGATCTAATAAATCATAAAAATACAGTTAATATGGTAAAATTAAAATTATAAATGTATTATAAATATTTGAATTCAAAATTTAGTTATGAAAATATATTCTCTCTAGTTTAACAACTACAACTATCATAATTAATAATTGATTTTTTTTAATGTTTCATGGTTTTGGGTTAACTTTTTATTTTATGTAACATAAGATAATAAAAATATACTCATTAAGAAAAGATAATCCTTAATATCTTAGTTTGTTATATTCCTCCCCTTATGAAATTTCACGCTAAAAATTTGATTTCATACACTATGCTTAAATCAATGGATGTCACTTTTGTTTCATGGTCTATTTATGTTCCCATGTTTCCTCTTAATAAATATGGTTTCTATAAAGTAATTTGACAAGGTGAGATGAACTAGTTCACAGAACTTTGTCTTTGTGGTCCAAGATCTTCATTAGTTACTCCTTATATTAGAGATCATTATCCAACTGTACCACCTCCGAATTCAGTACATGTGAGGGATCTGGTATGTTTTTTCTTAAGAGGGATACATGGAACTAATGATGTTATTTGTAAATGATTGGTATGAGTGATATTTTATAAACCTTATCTTTTATATGATTATGAATATCAAAGGGGTTAATACACCTCATACTTATCTTCCCCTTATTAGAAAATCTCATGGATCTTTTCTATGTTGATATATATAGGAACAATTTATAACTAACCACACACTCCAAATTTTTGTGATGGTTATCAACATAAGTCTTTAGTTGACTCCATACAACATTGATGTGCTATTTAAGGGGATTGACCTTTTCTACCATTTCATCTAGCATCCCAGACCCTATAATTGTTTTCACCTACATCATCCCAGAACATATGTGTTATACATATATTTTAATAGAGGGATTAAAATTCTGATATTTTGATTCTTGAGTGGAAAATATTATTTTTAGAGAATTCAACCAATGGAAGATATTGGTCCCAAACCCCTTGAAGTCTATAATGTATGATCTCAAAATATCATCAAGTGTTTAGATAGTTTTTTCAGATTGGCCATCGGTCTAGGGATGATAGGTCATACCAAAGATCATCTCTATGCTTTGAAAATACTGAAATCTCTTATAGAACATTGAGTTAAGCCTTAGTTATTAGTCATATACATTTGATAGTGGTGTTCCAGAAACATCACCAATTCTTTAATGTATATCATTATAATGATATTGATTTAAAATTCCTCTTGAATGAAAATTATGTGAGAAGTATTTTTATGGTTCTTCACCATAATATATATAGCATTGTTACCTTTTTATGTCTTTGGATAGCCCATTAAAAAATGAAAAGTGATGTTTTCATATTTCTATATATGTTTGAGAAATGGTTTCATTATGAATTTGAACATTTTCATCTCAGCCATAACCTACTGACACACCTGAAACTTTAATTTTTATTCCATAATATCCTTATTCATTTTGACCTACCAATAGAGTTATTATAGATCTCTATACATTTTTAAGTATCTTGGTTTAATGGAGAATGAAAATCTATGAGTATAATTTGGAATCTCCTTCTATATATCCAGATTTTATGGAACAATGAGGTCTTTCAAAAATCCCACAACTCCTTAGTCATCAACCTTTAACATAGGAGTTTCCCTTCCTCAAAACATCCACATTTTTATTTATCTCCACATAACCCCTCTTATATTTATTAATATCATTAGTAGTGATTTATGAGAAGTTATTTGAGGAATGTAGGATGATATCCTTTCTTCACGATTCCCATGTATGTACTTTGGATGTCTAATAAGATCATATCCTTCAAAATCATCATCATTAATATGTTTGTAGGAATGTTTCTACATAGTGCACCCTCCAATTTGCCTTCCCAAGATGGTAGTGTATTGAGAAATCATAATCCTTGATCAGATCTGACCATATTTGTTTTCACATATTTATCTCATTCTGGGTGATTATATATTTTAGCATCTTATTATTCACATATATGTAATTCTTCACTCCATAGAGAAAATACCTTTAATTATTTAATGTGAAGATTACTGTGACTTACTCAAGATCATTCATTGGATAATTCTATTCATGCACCTTCAACTATATTGAGTTAAAATCATTCAATCTGTAGGAAGACTGAAAAGTTATTTAGGGAATATATCAATATAATCCTTAACAATGGGTATGTACTTTAGAGATGTGTTATCCTGTGATTCAATAATTTGGAACGTTATGATTTCTTATAAGGTAATAATATCCATTATTATATAGAGGATTCTAAATGAGTTTAATACTCCTCCTTACACATTAATATAATTAGAGGGTAATATAGGATATAGAATTTAATGACCTGAACTTTGTTTTCCTTGAGTCGGTGGTTACTTAATTACATTGGAATAAGATACAATGAATCATATCCTGAAAGGGTTAATAGTTTAGCAATCTTTGTAAACTAGATACATAGATTATTACTATATTATATTTGAAAACAAATATTACAACATAATATTTTTCAAGAATAACATTATTTCCTCTATCATATTCTTACTTGACAATCATATTACACTTCATGGGTTCTTGGGGAAAAGAAACATAAGAAAGAGGTGAGATGAAATTCTATGTAAGGGTTATGTATAATGGAATCCATCAAGAATAAATAATCATAACTAACATTAAACGATAAATAACTAAAACACAAGGAATTTAATCAATACCTTAAACATATTGTGGAATTAATAAATCTAAATCAAACAATTCAATAACAACATGAGTTAAAACTTATCCATGGATATCAAAACTAATAATATAATCATAGGGGAATAAATAACTAATATCATAATTAGGGAATGCATAATGTGGTACATCATAAACCTACAATCATGGATTTGACCGAGACATCATACATAAACAGGTAAGGAATCATGAAATACGAACACTAGTTTGTCTCATGAGACCTATCGATGTATAGAGGGGATATAGTAGGCCCCACCCATCACATACTAAGTCTAACACATTAATGATATAAAATGGGTTAAAAATAATAAATATATAAATTCATATTTAATCTATAATATGATATGATAATAACTTTTGCCAATCAATAAACATAATCACAAACCATTAATGTAATATATCGAATGGTATCAAAATAGCACATTACCAATTAAATCCAACTATAAAACATATAGATAGATAATATGGATGATATCATCATAACATATCCCTAGCGAATCATAAGTAAAATAGGGTTTATTGTCATTTATGAATAGAAATACTCCAATTTTCATAATAAACATCCTTGAATAAAATAACATTTTCACTTTGAAAATCACTATCTTTTTTTAAATTTGTGCAATTATAAAAGAATAAATTTCTTAAAAAATGACCTTATAAAAATTTAAAGTAAGATTAAAATAATTTAGGTTTCATTATTGTGTGAAAATCCACTAACACATTATAAGTTAAAAAAATATTCATTCTATATTTCTTAATAGAAAAGTCACAAAGTACTTTGTTTGGAAAATGAAAAAATGATTAATTTTGAACCATTTTGTAAAAATTAAAACATGGTTAAAAATGGATTTAAATATTTTTAGGTTAATATTAAAAACATTTTTGAAAATATTTCTCAAATAAATGTACAAGGAATAAGAACATTCCCTAGTGGAGATTTAAACATAAACAACCCCGAATAAAGATATTATGAAATAAATCCTTACTGTAAGTTTTAATTATTTTGTATGTGTTCAATCCTCCTATATAATATATAGAGATTTATAATAAATAAATTATTTAACCATATTATTATATATAATCCCATATATTATTTAGTTGTAATATTTTATCACTAATTTATTATCAATTCATTTTTAAAATTGCTATTTTTGGTAACAAATGCATCTTTTTTCATGTATGTTTTGATTTGGTAGTTTTAGTTCTTATCCTTTTATCATAGATCAATCATCTCCATAGTGTTATATATGGTGTAAATGTAATATATATTACATAAATTGTTAATTTCAGTCATCTATATAGATAGTGATAGAAAATTGATTTACATCGTTCTTGGAGATGATAGGCAATATGTACGCATGAACATTGATTTAATTTTATTTGATGGAAGAAAGAATGGTAAAGTATAATGAACCATTAAGGAAAAATTATTATTTTATATATATCAGAAATTCTCATTATTTATATTTTCATAACCATCCACATAATGTGGTGAAGAAAAAATAATTACTCATCTATGTGAAGATGGTAAGTGCGCACCAACAATGTTTTCTCTTTTTATATGATTGAAATGAAATGGAATATGGTAGTAACATAATCAAAATTTTTTTTTATTATAATTGTGTTATTGATTTATTATGGAAAAACACATGAAGAGGAAGTTAAAGAAGAAATGAACTAGATTGAGTAGGTAAAAATGATTACCTCTTCTTCGTAAGACATCCTTTCGATCTCTTTTAGGTTGGCATTTTTTGATGACCAAGACCAATAAAACATGGATGATGATTTTTGGAAGATAAATGTTCATAGTTTGGTTGATATATAATGTAAGTAACTGACCTTAAACATTACAAATTATAGTGTTTTTGAACACGAATTCAGATTCTTAAAATTATAAGGATCTTTATAGTTTAGTGTTTTAGAGATTTAGAACAAACTCTTAAAAATTAAACACATATATTAAAAGTGGAAACTTTTACCCAGTATCCATTTTAACAACTGAAATAACTATATTTAAAATAAATCATGGTTTCTAATTTTGAAAAATCTTCACAGTTTCTCACAGATATCATCCTTGTCCCTACTCTCCCTTAAACTGTACGATTTTTTTAAAACATGTAATGAGAAAAAAATATCAGTAAGGGTCCTAAAAATAATTAAATA
Organism: Viscum album; assembly: GCA_963277665.1. NCBI lineage: Eukaryota > Viridiplantae > Streptophyta > Magnoliopsida > Santalales > Viscaceae > Viscum > Viscum album. Next base: position 768,666,467 of record OY728128.1, read on the forward strand.
ATACAATATTTTTTGAATACTTATAAACCCATTATTTTTTTTCAAAAAGATATACTTTTCACCATAAAACATAATCTCTTTAATTTACCTCATGAAATACTATGTTTCATGTAAAACTCCTGAGAAAAAATAAATAATAAAGATCACGTGTGGAATAAATACCTTATCACTCGTAAATTTAATTTATCTATCATGGATACATATTTAGTAAACTTCTTGGTTACATTTTGAATACCCACCGTAATATATTTCCTTAATATCTTGCCTGAAACCCTTCTAGTTAACTCTGTCTTATTACCCAATGCATTGCAGAGCTATAATGGGCTCACTAGCCATCAGTTTATCACAGAACCACTATTTCTAAAAAAATACTATGAACCATAACATAAACGTAATTCATAATGCATTTATAATAGAAATAATATTAAGGAAAATAACATCTCCATTTTAAAATCCGTTTTAATTTTTTTACAATGTCTCACACTCATAAAGGAAAAAATTTTATTTTAAAATAATATTTTAAACTTTTAAAAGAAGAATAAAAAATTAAAGTGACATGAAAGTGAGAAATCCAATTCCTGAAATATATGTTAAAACATTTATTTTGGAATTTTTTAAGAATAGTGGAAAGAGTAACTTTAAGAGGATATAAAAAAATTCCCTTAACTAGAGTCAGACTCGTGACATACAATGTTTATATTCCAAAATAATAAAATTATGTTAATTATTTACTTTATTGGTAACCTGTTTAATGTTTAGTATTCCTTTTATATCACTTATTATCATTTTATGACAATTACTTAATTAATCATGTTCATGTGATATGTTTTGATGATATTAAGTACATGACTCCAAAATAAATGTGGTATGATGTCAATAGTCAAAGTGGTCATTATTACATAATCTTTATAATAATATTGATGACATTATTAAAATATTTATACATTAATTATACTTTTAGTCCTATCCATTAAGTACATTTATGAAAAATTAACTATGTTATAATCATGGAAATTGTAAGTCATACGTACGCATGAGTAACATTATCATTTTCTAATAATCATTATGTAATGAAGTCAATTATTACATTATTTTTTAACAATGATAATAACATAATTATTATAATATTTATCATTCAAATATACTTATATATATCATCTATGTTATATAGTGATGAATAATGAATTACCTCACTTTGTGGAGGTGATAGTTCACACGTACACACGAACACCATTATCATTTTTCTGTGAGTGGAAAGGTAAGAATAAAAATGAAATATAATAATTTTAAAATGATTAATTTTTCAATAATATAATATATTAAAATTAATTCTATCTTTAGAACTAGTATCGAGAGATTGTGATGGAAAATGAATTTCATCAGTTCGCGAGGCGGTAGTTCGTCGTACAGACGAATGATAACTTCTTTTCCCATTTTACGGATGTGAAGATGGATTTAGGTGATGATATTTACATGATAATATCAAAATATATTGAGGATATTATAGTTTTTATTTCATCATGGATGAAGAAAATTTGAATGAAGTGGATGAAGAAATAAAACATAAATACTTGATTAAATGAATACCTAATTTTCAGATGATCTCATTTTCATAACACCTTGAACCCACTAAGGGTGGTTTGATGGATAAAATATGTGATATAAAATGTGGGGAGGTATTACATAAAAATATTTAGGTAAATATTTGGTGAAAAATATATTTTTATGTGTGAGTAAAATAGAATGAGAGGTTCCCTTTTATAAGATAAGAAAGAGGTACACTTGGAGTTATTCAAAATATTAAATTAATATAAATTTAATTTCAATTCAGAATGTATCCAAAATTAATTATTTATAATATAGTATTATTATAGGTCGAAATAAATTCAAATAATTAAAATTAAAAATTATTTTACTATTTTATAATCATTATCTTTTAGATTTAACACATATTTAACACCCTTAACTCTTACTGTGTCAACTAGGAGCTTTATACTTTAAAGGTTAATATAGTTAGAATAAAATTTCAAAAGAATAATACATGATTCATTGATGAAATTTAAATCTTTATTAAAATAATTTGGTGGAATTTAAGTTTTTTTAAAATTTCATATCATTTAATAAAATGTTATTTATTTTTAAATATCATTAATGTCAATTCTAACACTATTCATTACTTGAATTTTTAAAAATATAATAAAAAAATCATAAATTCAAAAATATTATTATAAAACATAAATAATATGTCATAGTCATCTCTAAAATTCATTTATGAAATTAATTATATCAAATTATATTTATTTTAATATATATAATAGTATTTATTTCATATTTCCATTAATTAAACAGTCACAACATCATCATTTTGCAAGCCTTTAATTTAATTATTTCTTAGCTAAAAATTTAAATTGAATTTACATGATTAAGATTAACATTTTATATTTCCAAATACTATTTATAATAGAATATATATTCTAAATAAACATATATTAAAATGTTATAGTTAATAAAACATAAGTATGACATCATTGACTTTTTTGTAAAAATAAAATACTATAAGAGCCTTAAAGTCATCCAAGTGGATCAAAGAGGTCAAAAAATAGTCCCTAGGATTATTATGGTATGAAATAACATATAAAATAAAATGATGACATGTTTTAGGTTAAATTTATGATATTTATAATACTAACATTGCCCTTAATTACCTAATTTCCCTTTAACCATGGTAATAAAAAATATTAAAGATTACAATTCATATAGTCTAAAAAAGGATCAAATTTTTTAAATAATAAAATTTTGATTAATTTTTTGGAATAAATTCTTAAAATTAAATTCAAATAATTTTCATAAATTAATTATGAAATAGTCTTATTGACGTGGTGAGAAAATATGTTATTAAAGTGAAAACATTCAAAAGATTGAAATGTTTTTACATAAAAAATCTATCTGAAATTGACTCCAATGACCTCAATCATATTAAATGATATAACATTGATATAATTATACTTTAAATACAATAAAAAATATAATTTATCACTATAAATTATTTCTAGAAAAACTTTTTTTAAATTAAAATTCTGTATTTTTCACTATTCATCAAAACATGATATTTATCAGAAAAATACCAAAAATTCCACAAAAGTAAATTTTTATATTCATATTTCAAAGAAGAATTTTATTTTTTCAAATATAAATTATAAAATTTTCAAAAAATAGATTTAAAACAAGTAATCCATCAAAAGATGACAAAACTGTCTTTTTATTAAAATATATCTATTATGCAAAAAATTTAATTTGTTCTTATAAAATTTCTAGAAAGCAAATATGATTATTGTTAAATATTATATTGAATATATTATATATTTAATTAATATAATTTAAAAATATAAATTTGTTCATTTATTGGTATGAAACACACTTGTGCACATTTAAATAGTTTACTTGAAAAACATTTCCTTTTATTTTAAAAAGGGTTTTATTTTAATTAATAATTAACTGGTCACCAAATAATTAATTATATATACATGTACAACCCATATTTTTGTAATTTAGATAATATTTTTCTTTCTCTTCATTCGAACGACTAAGTTATAATGATAAAATTTAAGTAATAACATTTAGTTGTTTGTTTTTTCTTAATGTGGAATATCATGTATGATATTGATCATAGTGTATATTTTATAAAATTTTAAAATATTACATTCTCCCCCACATTAATAATTTTTTTACTCACAATTTCAACTTGGATTAAAAAACCAGGGGTTTGAATTTTTAAAATACCTTTGTTGAAATCCTTCGATAGAAAAGGGATTTATAAAACATACAATTTAAAAGAAAGAAAGAGAAGTACGAAGGTCACCTGAGATAACACACACGAGGGTTAAATATAGGAAAAAATGGATATGGAGGAGAAAAAATTATTGTCATGTTTTTATGGAGAGTGGTAGAGAACCAATTCATGATAATGTTAACAATAAAAAATAATAAATCTGTGATGGGTTAAAAGGTTGTTGATAACTCAGTAAGAAATGTAAATGAATGACATTTTTGTTTCAAGATTCTTTTTATAGAGTTGAGGAATTATTTTACTACCTAAAATATGAAAATAAAATAAAATATACTTACTTTATATGTATAGTTTCATCCTTTAATCAAATTTCACACCAAACTCATATTTTCTCCAGACAATGAGTATCCAAGATGATTTTCTCATGTCTGAAGCAGTATAATTAACTTCTCAAAAATCACATATTCCAAAAAATATTAACTATATATTTCTCCTTTATCTAAACATTATCCAAAACAGAAAAGGTTCGTATAATATATGATAATTACCAAAAAGAATAAACCTTTATATGATGAAAAAAAATTAATCTCCAAATTTCAACAATTATAAATAAATTTTATACTTTATTTCTCCAATAAAATCACATAGTATACTATTTAACTCAATCATAAAAGGGTTCCCAAAATAGTGTACATCTTCCAAAATAACATTAACTTCTTAATCACTAAATCATTTATTAATCCCAAGGTTTTCTATTCAGTAAAACATATGTTCCTAATATCAAATTATTCTACATTCATAAAAACCTTTAATGTAAATGAATAATTCATACTAAAACTAACATCACATAGGACAGTAGTAGGAGATGCGCCCTTTTCACCATTTTTTTATGGGTTCTAATCCAAAAACATTACCATATATAGTGGTTTGTAACCTATTCTATGGGTTATTTTTATTCTAGAACTTTATAATTCTTATTAAATTACCAAAATATTGAAAAAATCATAAAAATAGCTCTAAATTTTTTTAACCTCAATGGTTATCTTATAACTCTCATTTTTCATCCAAAAATGTTATATCCATTAATTAACTCATAATCATAGATTATATAAACCCTAAACGTTATCCATACTATTATAATTATGTTCACAAAATAAAATTGAATTCTTACTCAAATAAAATTTTCACATTAAAACTTCAGGGTTACATATAATAAAGACTCAAAAAAGTATTCCAATGTAATCCCATAATCAAAAGAGTATTAATATTTTTAAAAATTTCATTATCCTTATTTCTAAAATAATACTAGAATTCATTGTATGTAGACATTTTAGTCATTAATCATTACTCATAATCCATTAACCATGATTTTACACCTTATTCTGTAATACTTATTTCCTAAAAACAAAAATCTAAAACATATATTAATATTTAATAATTTTAATACGTGTAAAATGAAATAATCCGCCCCTTTCATATGTCATTTTAAATTTCATCTTCTTTAATTTTAATGGAATTAGGTATTACGAAAAAGATATTTTTTGATAATTTTTATCCTATTCAGAAGTGTTATTCTTAAGAAATTTATTTTCATGATGACCATACTCCCAAAATTTAATATATTCAATTGAAAACTCGTGAAGAACTTTTTTACTTTCAGGGATTAAATTGAACAATTCCTTTTTTCCTTGGAATATCATTTCTTTATGTTCTCCTTTACCACATTTAAAACATTTTTTATTCCCTCTATGACATTTTCCAATGAGTTTCTTTACATATGTTTGATACATATGTCATTGAATATATTTACCTTTATGATCATTATTTCCTAAATATCCCCAGGGATTCATTTCTCTCATATATTATGCATTAGAAAAACTAATAGGGTTCAGTGGTTAATCATAAATCCTAATAGTAAGTTTATAATAACCACAAGATTTCTCATCAGAACTCCCACTTTATTCAGTTGATTATTCAGAGAATCAACACATATTCCTTCACATCCATTATTACTTTGGTTCCTACTGGATCTATCCATTTACTAAAACCAAAAGTTAGTGTGAGAAATAAAATCAAAATATACCATCTTATGAGGATGCTAAACACTAAAATATCCTTATTCATGTTATCTCAAACTTATTCAAATTTTCTAAAATAACTATGAATCTTCCAACCATGATAGCCATTGTGGATATATATGACCTTTTACTTATTATTAAAATAAATCATAACCGCTTAAGTCATCTAATCCATCCATTAACACCAACTATAAGGACCCAGCCTTAAAAATTACATATTCTAGTGTTTTTGAACTAGAATTCAGATTCATAAAATTATGAGGATCTTTTTGGTTTATATTTTTAGATATTTTAGACAAAATATTAGAAATTAAACCCATAAATTAAATCTGTACACTTATACTCAGAATCAAGTTTTCTACCGATCAAAGGTATTTAAAATAAGAAATGGGTTATCTTTGTGAAACATTGTCACAATCTTCTCCTCGATCTCACCATTGTACCTAATATGCCTTATATTCTATGAATTTTTTTTAAGACATGAAATGGGCACCAAAATCTTAGTAAGGGACATAAAAAGAATGAAAGAAACTGTTAGTCCATGAATACTTATAAACCCATGAAAACATATCTAGAATGTTATAATTTTCAACCTAAAACATATGTTATTTTACTTACATTAAGAAAAAATAAGTTTCCTATAAATATCCATTAAAAACATAATTGATAAAAGTAACTTGTGGAATAAATTTCACATCACACTTATATTTACGATAGATCTTAAAAATACATATGGAGTAACCTTCACAGTGACATTTTGAACACCCACCACAGTATATCCCCTTAATATATTAGGAGAAACAATAAAAAGTTAACTCCATATAATTACCCAATACATTAGAGAGTTATAATGAGATTACCTACCCTTGGTTTATTATTGAACCAACCATACTCAAAAAAAATTCCCAATAACCAAAAAATAAATATAACACATAAATATTTCATAAAATAAACAATATTAAGGAAAATAAATTTTCCATTTTCAAATAACTTTTTAGTTTTGACATTGTCACACACTCGTAAATGAAAACATTTTATTTGAAAATAAAATATTAATTTATAAGGGAAGCATAAATAATTAAAGAAACCAGGAAGAGGGAAATCCTATTCATGATGTATATCATAAAAATAAATTTATTATGTCTTTTGTAAAAATAGTTGAATGTGTAACTTTATAACAATATTTTTAAAAGAAATACCCTGATCTTGATTCTGACTAGTAATGTACAACCTTTATCTTCCTGAATAACAAATTGAGGTGAATTATTTAATTTCTTGATAAATTTTTTGATGATTATTATTCATTTATATCACTTATTTTCATGTTATAATAATTAATTATTTATTTATGTTCTCTTTAGATGTTTTACGATATCAAGTACTTGAGTCCAACATGAATTTTATATGACGTCAATAGTAAAAGTGGTAATTGGCCCATCGTCTATATTATAATATTATTGAAATTATTATCATTTTTATACATCCATGATACTTCTAAATTAATTTATTAATCATGGTTATGAAAAATGAACTATTTTATAATCATGGAGATGATTGGTCATACATACGCATGATTAATATTTTCATTTCTCAATACTTATTATAGAAATAAGGTAAGTATCGTATTATATTTTCATAATTATAATAAAATAATTAATAACATATTAAAAATTTATATATACTTATATATATCATCCATGTGATGTGGTGGTGAAAAATTACTCACATCACCTTGTGAAGTTAATAGTTCATACGTACGCACAAACAACACTATCATTTTTTAGTGCATTGGAAATCAAGAAAAAATGATATATGATCCTCTAATAATTATTAATATTTCATGAATAAAATATATAAAAATTAATTCCATCATTATAAACATTCTTGAGAGACAATGATGGATAACGAATTTCATCGATTCGTGAGGTGGTAGTCTACCGTACACATGAATGATAACTTCATTTATCATTTGATAGAAGCATCGATAGATTTTGGTGATGATATTAAATTAATAAAATATAAGTATATTGAGGGTACTAGAGTTATAATTTCAAAATAGTTTTATAATATTTGAAGGAAGTATAAGAAAAAATAAAACAGAAATACTTGATTATAACAATACCTCTTCTCCAAACTATCCCATTTTAATAACTCCTTAATCCCACTAAGGATGGTGTTATTGATAAAATAAGGGATATAATATATAGGAAGGTATTATAAGAAGATATTTATAAATATCTTGGAAAAAATAGGCTTTCAAGTGTGAATAAAAGAGATGGAGGGGTTACCGTTTATAAGAGTGGGGATGGGTACAAATTGAATTTTTTAAAATATTAAATTAATATAAAATACTTTTCTATTCCAAATGGAAGAAAAATCAATTATTTATAATATAAGATGATTATTAGGAAAAATAAATACATAAAATAAAAATTAGACATGTTTTTTTTATTTTTTAATCCTTATATTTTGGCTTTAACCCTTATTTTACCCCTTTAACACATACCTTGTTATCATGTAGTTTTAATATTTAGGGTTAATATAGGTACTATAAAATTAAATAAGACCAATAAATGAATCAAATATGAAATTTTAAGACTTATTATAAAAATTTGGATGAATTTTAAATTTTTAAAAATTTATATAATTCCATAAAATATTATTTAATTTAAAATATCATTAATACCAATTTTAACACCATTAATTACTTGAATTCTTAAAAATATCATAAAAACATAAAAAAATTGAAAAAATTATTCAAAAACATATCTAGTATGTTAATTTATTCTATAAAATTCATGGATGAAATTAAGTATCTCAAATTATATTTATTTTATTATTTTTAATTTAATTTAATTGATACTTCCATTAATTAAACAATTACCACATATTTATTGTTCAATAATTTAATTTAATCATTTATTTGCTAATTTTTTAAAATAAGTTTACATTATAATGGTAAAAAATTAAAAATTCAAAATAATATTTATAGGCGGAGATATATTCTAAAAAAACCTATATTAAAAATTTTATAGTTAATAAAACATAAATTTGACATCTTTGACATTTCATTAAGGTAAAATAATGTAAAATCCTTAAAGTGGTATAATCAGATAAAATAGGTCATAAAACTAGGAATATGATTATTTAGGTAAAAAATAACTCATCCAATAAAATTAGGACTAGTTTTAAGGTAATTTTATAAAGTATATAATATTATTTCTACCCTTAATTACATGATTTCCCCTTAGCCGTGGGAATGAAAATTACTAGAGACTATTAATATTTTCCAAAACAAAAAGGATAGTGTTTAATAAATTTGTAACTTATGATTAGAAATATTCAATACATTTTTATGAATTCAATTAATGTAATTTTCAGAAATCAATTCAAAATTAACCCTATTGATAATGTGAAAAAATGCGTTATTAAAGTGAAAACGTTCCCAAGATTGAATTGTTTTATATCCAAATTCTAGGTGAAATTGATTAAAATTAAATAAATTTTATTAAATGATATAAAATCGATCTAATTATACTTTAAAGCAAATAATAAATATAATTTGGCACAATAAATTATTTATTAGAAAAAACTTTTTTAATTAAAATTCAGTATTTTCATTATTCATCAAAAGATGAAATTTATCAGAAAAATATATAATATTGAACCAAATTTATTTTTTATTTTACAATTTCAAATAATAAGTTTATTTTATCAAATATAATTTATAAAATTTTTAAAAACTACATTTTAAAAAAGTTCTCCATCAGAAAATGACAAAACTATCTTTTTTTTTAAAATTCATCTTATATGTGAAAAATTTAATTTATTCTTATATCATGTTGAAAAAATAGGATGAATTTTAAACATTATATTGAATATATTATAATTTTAAATAATATAATTGGACAATATTTTTTTAATTTTTTATTAGTAAAAAACACAGTTGTGTGCATTTAAATAGTTCCTCAGAAAAAAATTTCATTTTATTTTAAAATCATTTTTATTTTTATTTATAATTAATTAGTCACTAAATAATTAATTATATATAAATTTTTAATCCATAATTTCATAATTTAGTAAATAATTTTCATTCCTACCATTCAAGCATCAAGGTCATAATGGTGTTATTTAAATAATAATATTTAATTGTTCCTTTAAGCTCGATGTGGTGTATCATGTATGTTATCGATCATAGTGTTTCATTCTTTAAATATTTCAATGTTAAATTCTAACCCATTTAATATATTTCTTCCCTAAAATTTTAAATCAGAATAAAAAAAAGTTAGTTGACTTTTAAAAATAACTTTATTTAAATCCCACAATGAAAAAATGATTAAAAAAACATCAACTTTAAAATAAATAAACATTAGTATGAAGTTCACCTGAGATAACCCATTATAGAATTACATATAGGAAAAAATGAACATGGATTAGACAAAAATATATCAAGTTTTGATGGAGAGTGATTGATAACCTGGTCAATAGAAAGTTAGCAATCAAAACATCATAAATATATGATGGGATAAAAGGTCATTAATTACTAAATAAGAAAAGTAAATAGTTGAAATTTTTGTTTCAATACTATTTTTATAGAGATAATACTTTATTTTACTACCTAAACTAATGAAAATAAGGAATTATACATACTTGATAATTAGAGTATCATCCCATTATTAATTTCCTCCACAAACTCATATTTTTCTCTAAATAATCAGTATTAAAGAAAAATGGTTAGGATAAAATAGTATAATTCCAAAAAAGAATAAACCTTATATGATGAAAAATTACCTTAATCTCTAAATTTATATAGTAATAACTAAATTTCAACATAGACCATTTGATAAATATCAATACTTGAAATTCTAAAAAACTATCTATACTACTATTGTAACCCAAAATCTTGATGTATTTGAAAACACTGTATTCCCAAATAATTTTTATGAATTACCTCCACCTAAAATTAATTTCTCATGATGTCTTTTACTAAAAAGTAATTTTCATAATAATCTTCAAGATATGATAACTATTCCTATAAATAACATCGATCATCAGAAATACACAAAAAATCATATATGATTCCAAAATATAATTGAACCATTATTTATCAAATAAAATCTCATAGTACTCTATTTACCTCTACCCTAAATAGGTTTCCAAAATATTAATCATATTAGGAAATAAAATTAATCATGTAATCACCAAGTCATTTTCAAATCCTAAGGTTATATATTCAACAAAACATATGTTTCCAAAATCAACTTATTCTACATCCATCAAATAATTGAATGAAAAATAAAAAATCACACTACTTGAGACTTCATGTTGGCCAGTGGTAGGCGGTGCACCCTTATCACCCTTCGGTTGTGGGTTTGATTTTCATGACCTTTCCTGACACGATAGGTTTCCATCCATCCTATGGGTTTTTATTTTTATAAAACATTAAATTCTAAATAATTTCCTAAAATATGTAGAAAAATACATTAAAAATAACCATTACATATTTTAACTAAAATGTTATCTTATACCTCTCATTTTTCATCAAAAAAATTAATTTAACAAAATTACCTCAATGTAAAATATCATGAAAATCCTATTGGTTATCCAAACCTTTATAATTATTTCCAAAAAAATAGAAATATTCCTTAAATAACATTTTCACATAACAAACTAAATAGTAACATATAACATTAACAAAAAAACGTATATTCCAATGTACTCCCATAATCAAAGTAGTGATAACAATTTTAAGCATTTCAATATCCTTTGATCTATCATAACTCTTTAATTTCTTGAATATAGATGTCTTAATTTTTTAAAATTCTTTATAATCCCTTAATCACTATTTTCCACCATATTTCTTAATACTTGTTTCCTATAAATAAAAATATGAATCATTTCATAAGATTTAATAATGTTAAATCTTAAAAAAAAGAAATAATCCATACCATTAATATATCATTTACAGTTACCTCTTCATCAAATGTAATGAGATTTGGTATCCATAGATAGATATATGTATGGTCCTCTTTATCCAATTCATGAGCCTTATTTAGAATACATTGATTTTCATAATGACCACACTACCCATATTTAAAACAATCAACTGATGAACCTAGAATAACTTCTTTCCCTTTCATGAAGTTAACTAAACACTTCCTTTTTTTCCTTTATAGATTCTTGGTATATAACACCCTTTACCACATTTAAAAAATCTTCCCGTACCTTTAAGACAATTTCCATGGTGTTTGTTTCTACATCATTGACACATATATCAATAAATATATTTACCGTTATGATCATTATTACTTGATATTCCATAGGGACTCATTTCTATCATATTTTATGCATTAGAAAACTCACCATGGTTTAAGTGGATAATCATTCTTCCTAATAGTTAGTTTAGAATATCTATGAGAGTTCTAATTTCATCTCCCATTCCATTCAGTTTCTTAGTTAGAGAACCCGCTAATTTTTCTTCAAATCCATTGTTACTTCAATTCCTACTTGATATTTCAATTTAATAAAACCAAAATTGTTATTATGAGTAATAAAATACTAATATACCATCATATGATGATGATAAACACTATAATATCCTTATTTATGTTACCTCAAACTCATTCAATTTATCTAAACTAACTACGATTCTTCCTACAATACAATCCATTGCAGTTATATATGAATTATAACTAATGATTAAATTACATACTAACCAATAATGTTATATAAACCATCATTTGATACCTATTCTATGGAATCATCCTTAAAAATTACATATTCTGTTGTTTTTGAACTATAATATATATTCTTAAAATTATAAGGATCTCTCTAGTTTAGTGTTTTAGAGATTTAGGAAAAACTCTTACAAATTAAACCCATACATTATAATTTGACACTTATAATTAGTATCCATTTATCTATAAAAAAAATTTCATTAAAATTAAATATAGTTTCTCTCTATGAAAAATCTTCGCATTTTTCACCTTGATCTCATAATTGAACCCAATCTCCCTTAGAACCTATGAAAAATATTTACAAAACATTGAATTACTACAAAATTATTATAAATGGACATAAAAAATAAAATAAACGGTTTGTCTATGAATAATTATTAACCCAGGAAAACATTTTCTTTATCATCCTCATGTAAATTTTTTATTCAAAGAAAAAAATAGGGTATAAGAAAACCACATTAAGACAATGTAGTCCAAAGGAACACGAGCCTAAGGAGGCCAAAATTAATAGAGACTGAGGGAATATCCTCTAATCATATTTATCCCCTTAGGCTTCAAGCAATCCAAACTATGAAGACACAAGATTTCCGGGCCAAGGATATCAAGTGAGGCTAAGTGATATGCAACCTTATTACCCTTCGGTAGAGTATGGATCACTTTGATGTTATTTCTAGGAATACCTTAAAATTTCTTAATGGAATAGGATATCGACCAAAGTGAAGCCTTGATGCCATGAAAGGGAATTGTGAAAAAACAATGAATTTTTTCCGACCTCCATGATGTTATAACTCCTCTGGTTGCACAACCTAATCCCTGTGAGCATTGCCATAGCCTTTTCTTGGAGTGATGATCCATTGAAAATCTACATAGTAAACATTAATATGAACAAGTTGTTGGCGTCACGGACTACCCCACCTCAATGTTTAATTCCTAATGTGAAATACCCATCAATGTTGAGCTTAAAACCCCTCAAGGGATGGAGGCATCAGACCCAGTTGTTCCTTGAACTACTACTACAAGGAAGGGCATCATAGACCCATACATTAAACCATTGAAGTGAAGGATCCTCCTTCTAGTTGCACACTATCCTAACTATGTCAGTTAACATATTTTTTTCTTATAATAATAAATATTCTAGATTAGTTCACCCCTTCATGTCTCACTTTGTTCCATTCCTTCTAGAGTAACCAGAATCCATCATGCAATACCTTTGTACGGGACATTATCTCTGATCCCCTATCTTTCGAGCCATGGTAATAATGAACTAAGAAGGTTTGATTGGACATGTTATGAGTGTAGAAGGTAGTAAACTCACTAAATTAACTCCACGTTGTCCATGCCCACTCCCCTCATTGAAAAGATGAACCAAAATTTCCACCCAATTATCCGTGAATCATGCACACCTAGAAGCAATGTTAATGCTTTAGTGCTTAATATTCTCATCCATTTGGGCTTCCTTGTTCATAATTCTCTAGGAAAGGAAGTTATACTTCTTGGGGATCATTTTATCTCCTTGGAAATCATTCAAATCATCCTCATGATCCTACACATTGATGATCTGAGGAAATTCCATTAACTTGAATGACCCTGAGGGGGATGGGGTGAAATTACACCTACTAGGGTCCAAAATTATATCAATGAGGATATATCAATCTGATTTGTTCCTATTGAGAAGATCCACAATGAAATATATATTAACACTAGATTTCTTGAAGGTAATGTCAGTGGCCAAGAAACCAGGGAAACCAAGTATATCCCCACACTAGTTCTCATGCTAGTAGGATATATCTCCATTCCTGACAAAATAACGAGAATGGGGTTATAGGGTTGTGAAAAGGGGGATAATAAAAATCAAGATTGAAGAAACATCTCCATCCACTAGAGTTGGATTCCTGAAATAATAATTGTGCATTTTTAACCCCCATAGGGTGTATTTCTCTAGGACTTACCATGGTAATTTTTCATGCATGAAGAGAAGGGTATCTTCAGGACTACAAATGTTGATACCTAACTCCTTATCCATCCTCACCATCTTGTTCCAGTATTCCCAATTCCTTTTTCCTTTAGAGAGAGGATCCTATATAAAGCTGGTGAGGATTCTGTCAATGTTCTGGATGATGCCTTTTTGATCCTTGATAGATGAGAGGGAATACACTAGCGTAACCAATAACACAATGTTAACTAGAACTATTTGGACAACAAAGCATACAAACTTATTCTTCTAGTTGATTACTCGAACTATGATCCTAAGGATAAGGGGGTCAAAGTCATGGATTTGTATCCTACCTAACAATAAGGGGGAACATGGGTACTCTATGGGTATGTCCCCTCTTTGCATGTCCAGACTATGGTTCATCGTAGATAACCGACTGCAGGTACAACCGTTAGAGATATAGACGTTTCTATTGGTATTTTTTATAATATTTCCACTTTAGTGGAAGTAATAATCTAACAACCTATTCTAACCACGCAATGATCCTCTCTATGAATTCACGAAGATTAACATATCATCAGCGAACATGAGATGGGAAATAGAGAGATATCATATCCTTCTACATTACATGAGGATATAACTATTTCTTAAGATAACTTGGATGAGGCAGCTATAGACATAATGAGAGAGAATAAAGATACTTATAGAGATTGGGTCCCCTTTCCTAAGGCAGCAAGTTTCCTTACAGAATACATAAGACTTCCCCATGAATGCAACCGTCATCCATGAGGAACTAAAACATCAAAAGACAATATCAATAATCAAAGAGGAGAGAACCATACCTGCGATCACCATGTTGAGGAATCTCCACTCAACCCGGTCATAAGATTTATTCATATCTAACTAGATGGGCATGTTTAAATAGTGAGTTATGAAGCCGATGTCTCTGAGCATTTCATGACCCAATGAAATATCCCCTAGATTGAGCTACACCTCAATAATCCATGTTGTTCGATTGAAACTCATAGGGGGAGGTTAGTAGACATCCTAGAGTTGATGATTCCAGAAAATATTTTATAGGGTACATTACACATGCTCACTAGTCTATAATAGAGGACCGAATAAGGATTATTAGTTTTGGGGAGGAGTACAGTGGTGGTGGAACATGAAATGCACAATAGAGGACTTCCCCAGAAGAAGTATTGGATGGAAATTATCAATTTATCTTTCATAATATCCCAAAAGATCCTATAAAATTATATTGGGAAGCCATCTAGTTCCACCACATATTAGGGTATAGGTTCATCAAAGGATCCAAAATATCTCTCTCTCTTGGAATAAACCATAGTATATCATTGTACCATTCATAGAAAAGGTTAGAAATCAAATCAAATGTATCTACATTATACCTTGGGCACCAATTGGGTTTACGGGAGTTGGGTCCAGAAAGGTGATTTGTGAAGAATGAGTTTTATAGGCCTCCCACAACATCCCTTTCTTTATTATATGTACGATCATCCAAAAAAATGTTTGGTTTAACCACCATATTCCTCTCCTTGATGCATTAATGAATGTATTAAGTGTTAATATCTCCCTAGTTAAGCCATTTTATTTTCACACCCTCCCTAGATAGGTGCATCTATTTTAGAATCATGTCGGCCAAATAGTCCTTCAAATTTGAGAGGTCCTCAATAACCTGATCATCCCAATACTCTTACAGAACCTTTCAAGACATTATATATTCTTTATGGTGGAATCCATATCTTTATCAAGAGAAGGAAGATTCCTATATCATTAATGGATCCTCATCTAGAGCCACCTAAACTTATTATGAATGTTAGACCATGGATTCCCCTCAGTAGGCTCATTCAAGGTATCTCTAACTAGGTCATCGTAACTCGGTACACTGACCCAGTGCTGGTAGAATCTAAACCTAACATGGTGTCCCTTCACTAAGGACATGGAGGACATAAGTAGGGAATGATCTGATATGCAACATACAAGATGATCCTCTATGGTACTAGAGTATGAAGAGACAATATGTATGTTCTCCAAACACCAATCCAAATGGCTCCATGAATGACGGTTGCCCTGTTAGTTGTTGCACAAAGTTAATCAACCACTTCAGAATCTGAGGTCCATGAGCCCCTTTATCACCTTGAAGGGGACATTGTCTAAGATATATTTTCTAGGAAACAACCCCTACCCTTCATGTATTCTGTATTATTAATGACATCAAAGTCCCCCACCCCCGACAATCCACAGGACGTTATTGGGATCAAACAAATTGAGATACTTCCATAGATTCTCTCTTTTTTGAGGGACATAGGTCCCATAAATGAAGGGAATGTAGAAGAGGTGGTTAGCTTTAGTCACCCTAGATATGATGAACTGATCACCTACCTACACCAGATCAACCTAGTAATGCATGTGCTTGAAGATCTATATATGTCAGTTTGATGGGTTAGCATGCATGTAGTCATGCATCATGATTTTTCACAAGAAATCATAGATCATAGTGGGATTCTATTTCTGTTCTATGATTGCAATGATAACAACCTTATGTTTGGAGGTCTTGGAATCCTAGAAGTCTGTCTTGACCTGGGAGCCAGTTCTGTGAGCATTTCATATGATAACATAAATAATTGATGCTAGATTTTTCTTAGACTGGATCCAAAACTCATATCATTATAGAAGTGGGAGGGAGTCCTCATCTTTAGGTTCTTGGATTTCAACCTCATGAAAACACTGTTACTCTTAGATAGGGGAATTGCTGTGGTCTTTAAGGTGTTCTGGGGGATAAGAGTTATCTTTCTCTAATACCTATGGGGGACACTGCTCCTCTCCTTTGATTACCTGGTTTTCAGGGTGGGGAACCTTCTATAGACACTAGGAGGCATTCATTAGTAGAAGTAGGGATGCCTTCGGGGGGATGATCCATTGCCTGTGAGACCTCCACATGCGCATAATTATAGGCTTCTAAATTACTTGGGGATGTGGATGATCATTATGGTGGAAAGGCCAAATAATCCAATCTCTTTGGGGGAAAGCATTACAAGACCTCCATTCTAAAAACCCAGATATGTTTCATATAGTTGAGAAAAATAGAGGGGAGATAACCAACATAGAGAGAGGGTATCCACCTTGGGATATAGGGCACTAAACCCTGAAAAACCACATCATCACCCTCAAGAGGGGGAGGAGGAGGGAGCATAGGTTTTGGATCCCAAGGAAGGGCCAAGAGACCATCACCAAGTGTCTAAAAAACCTCTAAAATTTCTCAATGAGGATTGGAATTTAACAAGGGAATCTGTATGAACCTGTCCATATCTATTAAATGCGGATGTCAGCGACCACTCTAGCAAAATCAATAAAAAACCTACAAGGAGTGGACATGGAGAAGACAATAAGAGAAGTATCTGGTTAAGATAGGGTATGAAATATCCTAGTTCCAATAGAAGGAATCCTTCACCTGAAGCATGAGCTTGTCTAGAAGGGGGTGAGAGATGTCAATCTCTACAGAGATGTGGACCACTGAGGTATTCTTAGAGTGCATGTTACTATCATCTGAGTAGAGGTAGCACCCAAGGGAGTCTCCAATTACCCTAAAGAATACAATTTTCTAGAAGGGTAGCTATAGTCCAAGGAGGATGATCTTGACTTCCGGTGTGAGACACTCTTATCCCCTATAGATATTCATAGACCACCTTGAAAAACTGAAGCTCAAGAAACCCAAGGAGTAGGGATCCTTTCATCATGAATGGATGAAGTATTCCTTTGAAATCAATGACAAGACTGAAGGCATTCCTATGGATCACAACGATCTGTACCAAATGATGGAGCCCCCAGGAGCTTATGAAGAATTGGAAGAAAGGAGGTGGTGGCTCCATAGCACCAAAGCGGGCTATCAATGTCCATTTGAAGTAGGCCTTACCCTCCTCAATGGCAAAAATAGGGACATCCATTCAAATGTAGGATCCCTAAATTGACACATGTAGTAGTGGAAAGCAGATTAATTGGAAGTAGGACAAGGGGGAATTAAGGGATGGGCCACAGAGGATGTCTCTAAAGGAGAGGTGGGATACCGGAGCCAGTTAACTCCAACTCATTACTCAATGCATTAAAGAGATATAATGGGCTCACCCACCCTCATTTTATCATGAAACCACCCATACTCATAATCAAATCAAATGAACTATAAATAAAAATAACACATAAATCTTCCTTTAAATAAATAATCTCAAGGAAAATACTTTTTCTATTTTAAAATCAATTTTCATTTATTTTTAAAGCCACACGCTTGTAAATGAAAACATTTTATTTGAAAATAAAATTATAAAATTTTAAAGGTAGGATAAAAAATTAAATTGACAAGAAATAATGATTTTATGTTCATGGAAAATGTATTAATATTTTTTATTCTGTAAAAATAGTTAAAATATTTATTTTAAAAGAGGATTTTTAAAATAAATTCCTCTATCTTGTCTTTTACTCGTCACATACCATATTTATCTTCACGAATAATAAAATTAAACTAATTATTTAATTTCCTAAAATTATTTATGAAGTTTATTATTCAATTTATATCCCGTATAATCATGTTATAACAATTACTTACTTATCTATTTTCATATGTGACGTTTTGATGGTATTTGGTGCTTGGGTCCAAAATGAATTTTGTATGATTTCAACCATGAAAGTGATCATTTTTACATCATCTCTAGAATAATTTTAATGAATTTTTTTTCATTTTTATACATAAATTATATTTATAAATCAATCCATTATTCATGATTATGAAAAATGAACCAGGTTACAATCATGGAGATGGTAGGTCATAAATATTCATGAGTAACATTTTAATTTTTTTAATAATCATTATGGAAGGAAGGTATGTATATATTTATCTATAAATAATGATATTAAAATTATTAATATAATATTAATAATATAAATATACTTATATATATCATCCATGTGATGTGGTGATGAAAAATGATTATCATCACTTTGTGGTGGTGATAGTTCACACGTATGCACAAATAACATTATCATTTTTATGTTCATGGAAAGTTACAAAGTAATATTATATATTAACTTTTAATAATTATTAAAATTTCATTAATATAATATATAAAAATTAATTCCACCATTATAACCATTATTTATATACGTTGATTGAAAATGAATTTTATCAGTTCGCGAGACGGTAGTCCACTGTACACATGAAAAATAACTTCTTTTACCATTTGATGAATGTGTAGATAGATTTAAATGACGAAATTAACATAATAAAATATTACTATATTTAGTATATAGGGGTTATGATTTCATCATGGTTGAATAATAATTGAAATAAGTGGAGGAGGAAATAAAATAGAAATACTTGATTAAAACAATACATATTTCGTGGGTGATCTTCTTTTCTAAACACATTAAGACCACTAAGGGTGGTGTTTGTTCTAAAATAATATCACTAGAATGTGTTGAGGGATTCTAGGAAGAAATTTTGGTATATATTGGACACAAAATAGGTCTAATTGTGTAAAAAAAATAAGGACATGTTCCCTTTTGTAAGAGACAAGAGGGTTACATTAGGAATTCTTCAAAATATTAAATTAATTTTTTATTCAAAACGGCTCGACAAAGAATTATTTGGAATATTGGATGATTATGGGAAGAAATAACTTCATCCAATGAAAATTAAATATTTTTTACCATTTTTTAATCCCTCACTTTTGTCTTTGACCATTATTTAACCTCTTTAACTCTTACTATGTCAACTTGGAGTATTACTCTATAAAAGTTAATATAGTTACTATAAAATGAAAAAAGACCAATAAACGATCCATTGATGAAATTTTGAGCCGTATTAAAATATTTTTTCCAAATTTTAGATTTTTATAAATGTTGTATCATTTAATAAAATATTGTTATTTTAAAATAACATTAATGTCAATTTGACACTATTCATTACTTAAATTTTAAAAAATATAATAAATACATGATAAATTAGAACCAATTGTTCAAAAAAATAAATAACATTTATTTATAATATATTAAATTCTTGGATTACATTTATTATATAAAAATATATTTATTTTATTATTTTTAATATACTTTATTTGATATTTCCATTATTTAAACAATTAGTGAATCATCATTGTGCAAGACTTTAATTTAATTATTTATTATCTAAAAACTAAAAATAAATTAACACTATGAACATAAAAAATTTATATTTTAAATTAATATTTCTATTAGAAGATATATTATAAATAAATCAATATTTAAAATGTTATTTAAAAAACACAAGTATGGCATTTTTGACTTTTCTTTAAATTAAAATACTATAAAAGCCTTAATGTCCTCCACATGGATCCAAGAGGTAATAAAATAATACCTATGATTATTTTGGTCTATAATCACTTGTATTATGAAATTAATACATGTGTTATGGTAATTTCTTAATATTTATAAAATAATTTTTACCATTTTTTCCCAATTTACCCTTAACCGTGGTAATAAGAGTTCCAATAGTTTACTATTCATATTTTCCCAAAATAATTGTATAATATTTAATTAATTTGGAACTAAGGATTCAAAATATAGAATCCAATTTTCAAATTTCAATTAAATTAATTTTTAGAAAATAATTGAAAATTAATCTCGTTGACACGGTGAGAAAATAGGTTATTAAAGTGAAAACCATCAAAACATTGAATTTTTTTTATATCCAAATTCAATATGAAATTGAATCCAATGAACTAAATAATATTAACCAATATAATATAAATATAATTATCCTTTAAAAAAAATGTAATTAATCACTATAAATTATTTAGAATAAAAATCTGTTTTTAATTAAAATTCAGTATTTTTCACTATTCATCCAATCACCAAATTGTTCAGAAAAATACAAAAAATTCAAAAAACGTAAATTTTTATATTCTCCATTTCAATTCAGATGTTTTTTCCATTTAAAATTTATAAAATTATCAAAAACTATAATTAAAATAGATGCACTATCAAAAGTTGGGAAATCTTCTTTTTATAAATAGACATCTTTTATGCGTAAAATTGATTTTGTTATTATATAATGTCTATAAAAAACATTTAATTAAAATTAAATATTATATTGGTTATATTATATATTTCATTAATATAATTCAAAAATATTTAATTTTTTCATTTATTGGAATTTTCTAATAATTGAATAATTATGACATTAGTGTTGTATAAGTATTTTATGTAATTATTCATTAAAAAAATTCAAAATAAATTACAATTATGAAGATAGATACTCTATATTTAATAAAAATATTTATATTCAAACATAACCTCTATATAAACCAATATAAAAAATGTTATAGTTATTAAAAGCATTAGTGTGACATCTTTAAATTATCTTTATACAAAATATTATAATTACAATAATAACTTCCAAATTTAAAAGGCCATATATTCAATCCATGAATAATTATGGTCGAAAATTAATCATCTAATACAATTTGAACAAGTTTTAGGGTCATTTTTTAGTCCTTATCATATTATTTTTAACCTTAATTATTTTATTTACAATTTACTGTGGAAAAAAATTATCATGATTACTATTCATATTGAACAAAAATAAAAGGATATTATTTAATAAATTTAGAACTCCTTATTAAAAATATAAATTAAAATTTTCAAATTTCAATAAAAAATGTTTCATAATTTAATTTAAAATTTAACTAGGAAAACACAATGGAAAACATTTTTAAGAAAAATGCCATTTTTAAATTATTTTAGAAAATTATCAAAAATTAATCTTAAGGTAAAATTTAAATAATTAATCATAAAATAAAACACATTTTTTCTAACAATGTTTCTATATTTTCTATATATTAATAATAATATTCCTATAAAAATTAATATAAACCATTTTGGAAGAAACATTATTTTTAAAAAATAAAATTACTTTACTAAAAATCACACGCTTTAAAAAAAATAATTAATTAATTAATTTGTAATGAGTGGGAAATTTATATTTATATCATAATTTTTTTATTACTATTTATACTTTCCAATTTAATGGTTCTATATTTAAATTTATATTTAAATAATAATAATTTGGGGTTCATTTAGGCTCGGTGTTCCGCGAAACTTAAACTATCAAACATAGTGTTCTTTTAAAAATCCTGGGGTATTAAGTAAAATGTAATTTACTTATCCTATAATTCGATGTGGTCTCTATATAATGACAACTAGTCTATTACCTGAACATCATCAAATTCCACTAAAGGGATTATGATAGGGTTCTCTGAGAGATTGATCCCAAAAGTATCAACAAGGGAAGAATTTTATAATTTAGATGAAATAATCGCTCCATTAATAACTTTAACTATAAAATTAACATCTATGTTTTGTGGTGGTGTATTAAAATATATAAAAAACATGAATGATATGGAAGAGGGTATAGAACAGGAATAAAATTGTACCTTTTCTATTCTTGAATTAATAACTAGTATAACTTTTACTATATTGTGGCCTTGATAATCCTATACTATAGTAGTATCAAAATCCCATCCTCGATATCTTGGAATTGGGGTGTTTTTTCATTTATTGTCTTTACAAATCTTTCTATTAGTTCATTAGTTTCCATTGTTTCCACATTCATTAATGTTGAAAAATTGGATATAAGGATTAGCATTGATCTAGAATATTTTTGTCTTCAATCAAATTTGTTGTCTTCTTCATATCACTCCTACATGTGTTTTTTTGATGTCCCCACATTGCACACATGAGAAATTTACTATTCCCCTTGAAACAGTTTCTAGGATGCTTCTATACACACTTTTTACAACTTATATGTTGAATTTTTTTACATCCATGATTTTTATCAGGTGATCATAAAGAGTTTAACCCCATTATCCACTTGTATCTCTAGTCCAATAGGACAATTAGGAATAATCCATTTCAATGTAAAATTTAGTTGAAAATCATAAAACTTCTTTATATAATTCTCCATCCCAAATTTATTATGAAATTCATGGACTCATCCTTATCCCACAAAATAAGCGGTCAATTTTACATTTGGTGTTAATGATAAAACTAGAGGAATATAATGCAATCCATTAGAAGATTGCCTCATAATATCTCATAAATTAATCTTCCTTTTTCTTGAGAAAAAGAAATTCCCTCTCTATTTTAAGAAAAATAGTGTGAGTGAAATATTGATTGATAAATAACCTCTTGAATTCATCCCACTCCATAGATCAATGTCTTTCATGAGCATTGTATTCTTGATCAATGTACACCACTAATTATCTTATCCCTCAAGGTTATAATTAATAAGTATGAACTTATTCGGCTGAAAACATTGAAGGGAAGAGAATATATTCTCAAATGAGCTAATCCATTATTAAAATATTATGGGATTATAATAACCACTAAATTTTGGAGGTCATTGACGCATATAAGACTCAACTACAACTTTCTCTCTAAATAGATGTTCAACATTATATATGTTATTATTCATAACTTTGGTCTATTGTGTGATTAATTCCATGAGGTTCTTAGATCATTCTACGATCATATTAGAAATTTCATTAGGATATTAATTACATTACATATTGATCATATCATTACCATGATTCTTCTGATGTCCATTAATTTTCTAAAATAAAGGATAGTTAGAGACAATAATACTTTCATAAATGGTAAACCGTAAACTTATAAAATGTGACTCATTCATTATATGAAGAACCTTACATATAAATTGTTATGTTTAAATCATTGTAATCCATGTTCATCTTCCAATTAGGTTCTCCAACCTAATTCTGTTCCATAAAAATATATTCAAATTCTTCATAATTTTTAAATATAATGTTAATTAACTAAAGAATATCTACCAAGAGTGTCAAACCTAATGTATGGTAAGGGAAAATTCACCATGAAATAAAATAATGGCCAATATATACTCAGCCAACTATTTCAGAGTTATTACCCATAGATGCATATATTCTAAAACAACATCCACTTATATATCTAGATAGGTATTTATTTCTAGGAAACCCACATAACATAAACATTAAGAAAAGTTTATAATGATCTCTTATACGTATAATTATCCCTTATACTTATCCTTAGGGGTTTACAATGAGCATTTATTATCCTAATATATTAAAATTACTATATATCCATTTGATACCAACTATGGAAACTGAATCCTTAAACATATAACATTTTATAATTCTTAACATTATTTTCCTACAAATACACCAAGTAGATAAAGAGATATAGTGTATTTAGAAGACAAAACATAAAATAACATCATCTAAAATATAAAAAATTCATATTTATTTAAAACTCCACATAGTTCTCAAAACTCCTATAAATCTTTTAAAAATATGTAAGATTTCATGGGGGAAATATATAAGGAAAAGGATGGGGTATAATTCCCATAAAAGGAAAAAATATGGAAATAAATTATAATATGAGAGTTAAGAGTCATAACATTATATAATAAAGAGGACAATTAAAATTATATAAACATGGAACAAGAAATCGATATCATGATACCATAAAATCCTAAACAGTGTTAAACAAGAAAAAACATAATATTATAATCCTAAATAAAAGGTCATTCCTCAGACCATCATCATAATGTTAAAAAATACTCATTGTGGATTTAGGATCACTCTCTAATACCTTACATAACATATCATGAGATATAAGTATTTACCCATTTCTTTGTAGGTATATATAATTTCTAGACCACTCAAAATATAATTTAAAATCATAAATATGCATGCCACATGGGTAAAATAAACCATACATTAATTACAATCTTGATTAAAACCATGGTACAAAAGTGGGTTTCATAATTAAAACACATGGTATAATATGTTGTAGTTGGTATCCTAAAACCAACTGTTTTTACATTGATTACTTGAATATTTAATTTATTTAAATTTTAAAAATCTTATTACATATTTTTCATTATTATTCATGAATATAATGTGATAATGTCCGAGAGTATTTATCGCATTAATTTGGTCACAGAAGTTCTCCACTATGATGAGAACCTTTAAGTGTTGTGAAAATATTCTTAAATATAGTTCTTCGGTTGGATGGAATACTATGATGGGACACATAGTGTATATACTATTAGGTGTGAGTACTCATAAAAAATGATATTTCTTCTCATGAAGTTCATAGTGGGTAATCTTAAATATAGGAGATTATACGAATAGACCCGCAAGTAGGAATTCCGCCTGTATTGGTGTCATCAGATATTCTTATCTACGAGCCTGTGTAATGGTCCTTATACTTTAAGGTTATCATTAATATTTGTCATGACTCACACAAATTTATTTACTAAAGAAACCCATCACCCCATAAGTTGACAGGAATTATGGTTTGTTAGGTGTGTCATGAATGACATGTTATTAATAGATAAGTCATTGAAGGATTCGTTCCTTCTATTTGTGGAAGTTCATATCTCAACCCTTTGTTTGAAATAATACCATAACCCTAAATTCCATGTCTATGGTGTATGGATGAGTTTATTTCAGGTTTTAAAACAAAGACGTATAAAGAAAAATGGTTGATGACACGATCATGAAACATTTATGATGAGATATCGAGACAAAGGGATTGTATTTTACAATGAGCATTTGTATGTGGATGTCATTATAGAAACATTATGTTATCTCTCTTGGGTGACTTAAACTATTTCAAGATAGTAATCTTGGACATTAGGCAAGTCCGCCTAATTCCAACGAGAAATAATCATAGAGGGTTACACACTAAGTGTTTCTTGTGATCTTGATTAAATCCAATTTGAATTTAATTAATGGAATAAATATTTTTCTCTAGACTGTGGAATAATGTTATTAAATTTAAAATGGTTGTATAAATTGAATAAAATATATATTTATTTTATTGAAAATTTAATAAATATTTATTTACTAGTTTTCAAATTAAATATTTATTTAAGATATAAATTATTTATTTATTTGGGTATTCAATAAATGGATGTGGAGTTTGAGCGAAGCAAGTCTTGTTTGGTAGTAAAATAATTATTTGCAAGATTCTAAATAATTATTTAACTATTTCACACAAGACAAAATAATAATAATGATTTTATCATTATGTGGCATGAGATTTCATTTATGATTCTGTTTTGTGAAATTTGGCACACCACAAATAATGGTGTTTTTATTTTTATTATATATAATGGTTTTCTTATAAGGTTATGGATATATTTAATTACTTTTACACAATTAAATATTGTCACCGAAACCACATGTCATTAAATATACTAGTATTTCTACTGTTCCATTACACATAGTGAACTAAATTGCTAGTCGTGTGGGAATTTTTGAGTCAAAAAAATTTCTCTCTCTCGACTCCTCTCTTCTCCCCTCTCAAGAATGAGAGACATTATTCTAAACTTAAGAACATGAAATAAAGGATTACTGATGCAAGACACTCTCTTCTCTCCGCTACTAGTATGAGAACAAGTTGTGTCGATCAGACGCCATAAGAGAATGTGTGGATCAATAATAGAGTGATTTCAATGTGGATCCTAACAATAGCAATGAGACAATCCAGAGGGGTCATTCTAGATAACAAACATCAGGAATTAATAATAAACTGAATATCCAAATATTAAATTTCTACAAAAATAATTTAAACTTATTATTAACATGAAGCGCAAGATCTTATCTCTTTGATCTAACTCCCTTTTTTTATTTTGTCTAGATCGTTGATCTTAATCCATGGATACTGACATTTATCAACATATTGATCTCAAATTTGTCATAGATTATGGAAAAATCCATGTTGGGTCCTCCAAACTCCAGTCTTTCACTGTATTAGGATCCTTCAAGTGGTATTAGAGTAGTCACCTCATCGTTTATAATCATTTAAATAATTTTTTGATGATTTATGATTTAATAATTTATTTTGTCAACTCAAAGCTAGTTGTTCTTGTAATATAGATTTTGAGATCTAATATTTCTATTTCATTTATCAAATATTTAATAGAAACAAATAATTTTGGGATTAAAATTTGATCAAGGAACTTATCTGGAGGCACTGATGACTCTATTCAGGTGACACAAAAGTACAGACCGTGTATTCGGACTTTCACATAATTTTATCTACCATACATGCCACGTAATCCGAATTAAAAATTGTGTAGTTGTGTTCAGTGCATCAGGAGTAATTTAACAATTACTCAAGAAGGGTACATAAATTACACACGGTGTAGTTAACTCTTACACTTCATGTTGACCAAGACCGACTAGTGCTCATTCAACCAGACTACATGACGTGTGGCCCACTGGACATGGTGTGTAGTCTCATAGGGTTAAGGGAAAAAACATGTATCCCATACATAGATAAGCTGACCGGTAACCATGTAACACAGAGACAACCCGGCGTGTGGTCCACTAGACACACTGTGTACTCCATGATTTCCAAAGTACACCTCTCACACCAAGTCCCTTTGAATGTACTTTGGATAAGACGGTGAAGGTTTTACATAATGTGTTGTTAGAACTATAGACCTTGTACTCTACCAAATTACACAAAATTATAACATTAATGTTTGCGTAACATTCATAATTACATATCATGTATATTTTAATGGGTGTTCAGCATGTTACTTCTAATGTTATGGAAGAGAATCTCAAGGAAATTCAGAAAAGGATTTAGATAAATTTATTGAATAATTAAAGATAATAATTAATTGATTCAAGAACAATATATCTTAATAATAAGTATTAAATAATTTAAATCTAGTTTTAGTAAATGCAAAATTTGTTGCATGTGTGTGGATGATCATGAGATAGATCAGATCTTTTTATGTGATTGGTTTCCTTTTATTTTATTTTAAATTAAATTGTTGGCTTCTATTCCCTTCCTCCTAATTATCTTGTAAGGCCTGCATGACAATGGTTTCTTTTCTGTAAACCCCCTTTTTAACCCTCACCTCCATGTGAGTTAAAAAGCATATTTAATGGATTGAGATCCCAATCTAGTGGAGGCAGTTCAACTTGTATCTGAGATGAAACCAATCCTAGGAGATACAAAGGTGGATGTGTGTAAAGCTATAAACATGAACAAAAAAGGTTCAAGGTGTTTCTCCCCTTATTTAGTGGTATTTTATCAACTTCAAGATAAAATAACCATTAGAAAATCCCATGATCATGCCATTTACTTTATATATGTCAGTTTCATGGTTTATCAATTTGAATGTGTTGTCACGATCTCATAATTAATGAATTAAACAAGAATTAAATATAAAAATAAAATAAAGAAGTCATATGCATAAATATTATCAAGACATGGATACTCACTTATGTATGTTCAACTTAATATTAATATTCATGTGATAATGATAATAAGAAATTTACGCATAAGGGATAAAAATAACTCCACAAAATATTAAGTAAGAATAATCCTTTCGTTACTTGATTAAGTGAAAGACTCAATAAAATTGTGTATTCGACCAACCCTTTTTGTGACACTTACTTTTATATAGGAATCCCTTATTAATTTTTTTGGTTGTCGTGACCATATTACATAAAGAGGAGCGACTCTTGCTTGAATTGGTGTAATATTGAGGGAATGTGTTGAGGAAATCCAAGTCAAGATTTCTGGATTGGGGAATCCACTCAACGCATCAAGGAGCTGAAATCCTACAGTTTGCAAAGACCTACCTACCTAAATACCTTCAAATAGATTGGAAAACCGTTTTGGGGTTATGCGAAGGGGAATATGGATCTTTTCCTCTAGAATGTCCATGAAACTAGTCATTCTGAGTTAGGTGGTGATATCCATTAGGATTTGATAAAATAGTGGGAGAATTAATAAAATTAATTTATTATTTCTCATTAAATTTAATAAATAATGTACTAATTATCAGATCGTTTAATTGTTTAATAAAAATGAAAAACTTGTCAAACACACAATCCCTAAGATCAATAATGGATATAGACAACATCCTCATTCAAAATAATTTTCATTAATGGATTAGACACCTTCGGGTAATTTTACACCATGAATAGAAATCTTACATAATGAAGTCCTTACTACCTGATATTATTACCCAATAGGTAAATGATGAAGAGTTCCTAGTCTATGAGGAACATATGAACAATGTGGTCAATGATCAATATTTTATGATATTATAAATATCTAGTGAATTCATGAAGTCTCATTAAAACATGGATTCCTATAGCATTCTTGAGAACCTCTATGGTATTTACTAGGAGAGAGATATACCTGAATGGTTTGAGGTCTCCAAGAAAATATTTCAGAGTAAGCTTGTATAGGGTACCCCTTATGGGCCTCACTTATTCAGGATCATTTGCTACATTGAGCATCTGGAGATCCTAGGGCTTAAAATCCTTGAAGAACTATTGATCTCATTCTCACATCAATCCCTTATATATTCTCCAATTTTGTTGAGAATTTCATAATGAAAAACATTGTGATGTCTCTACCATATCTTCTTATCCTCCTTCACCAAGTGGAAAAATAAATGAAGCACGAAAAGTCTTCTGTCCTTATGGTGAATAAGAGGAATGGGAAGGCGAAGAGATTTATTCCCAAATCTTATTCACACCATTCCAAGAAAAGAAATATAAAGGGGGATATAAGGGATGAGGAAGCTTTTTGTTTCTCATGTGGAAAGAGTGGCCACTAGAAGAAAAACTGCACCCAGCTAACGAAACATAAAGAAGCTTCAAGTGAATTTTTTATGGAGTGAAACATATCCATTTATACAAATTGGGTATTAGATATAGCCTATGGTGGTCACATTCGTATCCAAATACAAGAACCTTGTAGATTTAAAAAAATTGACTGAGGGGAGGTAGATCTACCCGCATCCAACAGAGCTAGACTTGTTCTTGTAGCTGTCAGGGACTACCACTCGACGTTACTGACTGGGATGATGTTGGTATTAAAAGGTTGTTTTTATGTTTCTTCTATAACCAATAACATTATTTCTGTATCCATAGTAGATATATATGGGTTTATTTTCAAGTAATGAAATGAATGTTTCTTCTTTTAAAAAGATATAATTTTTTTTTGCAAGGCACATTTATATAAAAACATTTACATGTGGGATTAAACAAACCAAGTAATGGAAATTGATAAAGAAACTACTTCACATGACTCATAACACACCCATCATTGGAATCACTAGCTAGGACATGTAAATGAGAAAAAATAAACAAAGTTATATCAATATGGATATTTATATTTTTTCAAACTAAAACCACATGGTGTATGGAACCCATTTTTACAAGAAAAAATGACCAAAGCCCCATTTAGTGGGAAAGGTGAAAGAGACAAATATCTTTCGGAATTTGTTCATACTGATTTGTGGGGAACATTTCTAGTTGTTGAAATGGATGGGTACTCATACTTCATAACTTTTACTAATGATTTTAGTAGATATGGATATATCTACCTAATGAGGTATATATCATATTATTTTGAGAACTTCATGGAATTCAAGAATGAAGTTGATAATGAGCTTGGTAAGAAGATTAAGAAACTACACTCAGACTGAGGTAGAGAATATCTTAATAAATAATTAATTGATTTCTTATGGGAGTTTTTTATCCTAGCCTAAATAACTACTCCTTACACACCCAAGTGGAATGGTGTAAGAAAAAGGAGGAACCACACCTTGTTGGACATGGTGAGATCATTGATGAGTGACACAATTATTCCACTATCCTTTTGGGGATATGTGTTATAAACAATGTCACACATACAAAACCAAGTCCCAAATAGATCGATAAATGATATTCATTATGATCTTTGGAGTGGAATAAAATCCATGTTTTCAAATTTACATGTGTGGGGAAGCAAAGAGTGTGTGAAGGCCTCATCAGGTAACAAAATCACACCCTGAGGGACAAGATGTACCTTTATAGGATGCCCCAAGGAAATATGAGGATTTACCTATATGACCCCTAAGAAAAAAAGGTTAAAGTGGAAAGACACACCATATTACTTGAGAGGTAGCACATCTCTAAAAGTGATAGTGGGAGTGAGATAGACTTCGATGAAGTCGAGGATGAAGATATACATGAGTTAGTATATAAGATGACTCCACAATTCCATGTGGAAGGAATATTTTTTCCAGACACATAAGAACTTCATAGGAGTATAGGAGAGATTACAGAATAGGAAAGGTATGGTTTTTTAGTTACCAATGATAGTGACTCGTTATTAATTTCCTATAATGATCTTCTAACCTATAAAGAAGAAGTAAATGGCAACGATGTAGACAAGTGTTAAAAGGAAATGAATTATAAAATGTATTCCATACACCAAAACCAAGTTTATATATTCGTAGATCCCCTATTTTATGTAAATCATGTTGGTTAAAAATGAGTATTCAAGAAGAAACTAGACATCGAAGGATAAGTTAGTACCTATAGGGAACAACAGTTTGAAAAAGGGTTCAAAAAATGTCAAGGGATTGAATACGATGAAACCTTTTCACCAGTTTTAATGATAAAATCCAATGGAATTATATTGGAAATTTCAGCTTACCATGTCTATGAGATTTGGAAAATGGATGTCAAAACTGAATTCCTTAATAGAATCCTTCCAGAAGATGTCTTTAGGACACAACCTAATGGGTTTGTGACTCCAAAGGATGCTGATAAGATATAAAATTTTCAAAAAATACATTTATGGATTAAATAAAGTATCTATGTCATAGATAATTCATTTGATTAATCCATAATGGAAGTTGATTTTTTAAAGAATGAATGTGAGCCTTGGGTCTACAAATGGCTTAGTGAGAGAGTTGTCATTTTCCTAATTGTATATGTTTATGACTTATTGCATATTGGAAATGAAATACCATTATTAAATTCCATTAAGGCATGGTTGAATAAATTCTTCCCCATGAAGGACTTGTGTGAGGCATCATATTTTCTTTGGATAAAGATTCATCAAGATAGATCCCAGAGTTTACTGGGCCTAAGTCAAGGTACATACATTGACAAGATACTAAAGAGATTTAGTTTGGGACAATCCAAGAGGGGTTTTTTTACAAAATTACATGGCATTACTCATTCAAAGAAAATGTTTCCTCAAATTCATGAGGAAGGAAAGATAATAGAAAGGATTCCATACACATCATAATTTTGGCCAGTCATGTATGATATTCTATGTACTAGGCTAGATATCACCTACACATTATGTTCGGTAGGAATATATCAAGTTGATCTAAGTGACCATCATTGGATGGAATTCAAGACTATCCTTAAGTATCTAAGGAATACTAATGATTTGTTCCATGTTTAGGGAGGAGATGAAGAACTAGTTATCAGAGGACATCCAGATGATAGTTTCTAGACTTATGAAGATGACATGAAGTTGTAAATGGGATACATCTTGACTTTGAATGAAGGTGTTTTGAGTTGGAAGAGCTCAATGAAAGGTGAGGTTTTAGGTTCTATAGTAGATACCGAGTATATCACATCTTTTGAGGAAGCTAAAAAATTAGTTTGGAATGTGGAACTTCATCCACGATCTGGATGTGGTACATAGCAGTATATATCCCATCACACTTTATTGAGATAATACTGCACCGGTGGCTCTCACAAAAGAGCTAAGGTCACATCTGTGGAAAAATAAAATACAATAGATGTATCATATCTTGAGGTATTTTTTTCAGATATGTGAACTTTTAGTGGGAAGTATTTCCACCAAACACAACATAGAGGACCCCTTGACTAAATCCTTGACTCAGCAGAAACATGATCATAATTTGAGGTCTAGTAGACTGAAAGTCGTAGGCAGGTGACTCTAATCATAGAAGGAGTCTGTTGGAATTTTTGTCGTAGAACTAACTATTTTTACATTTATTAGATGAATATTTAATGTATTTAAATATTAAAAATATTATTACATGTTGTTCATTGTTCTGCACGACTCTAATGTAATAATGTCCTAGAGTATTTGTCGCATTAATGAGGTAATAGAAGTTCCCCGCTATGGTGGGAACCGTAAAGGGTATAGAAATATTATTAAATAAAATTATGCATTTGGATGAAATATTATGATGGGACACATAGTATACATACCATTAGGTGCGAGTAATTTTATGCAGATGCAACTTCTTCTCATGAAGTTTGCACATTGTAATATCTATGATGGGAGATTATAATAACAGACCTGCCAGAAAGAATAATACATGTTTTGGTGTCACTATATATTATTATATAAAAACATGTGTAATGGTCCTTAGACTTTAATATTATCATTAATGCATATCACGACTCATGCACATTGATTTACCGATGAAAACATTCATGACATATGTTGGTGGGAAGTACCGTATGTTTGGTGTGTCACGAATGCCTTTCTATTAATGGATTAGTTGAGTACAGATTTGTCCCTTCAATTTATGGATGTTGATATCTCAACCCTTTGATTGAAATATAATCATCACCCTAAATTCTGAGGCCATGGTGCATCAAGTAATTTATTTCAGGTAGTCAAAGAAAGACGTATCAAGAAAAAAAGTTCATGAAACTATCATGAAACCTAAATGATGATATATTGAGACTAAGGGATTATATTACACAATGACTGTTAATATGTGGTTGTCATCATTTCGAATGTACGTTCTTTCTCTTGGGTTCCTTGAAATATTTCTTGATAGTAGTCTTGGATATTAGGCAAGCCCGCCTAATTCCAATGATAAAGAATCCTAGAGGATCCCACACTAAGTGTTTCTTGTGGCCTCAATTAAATTATATTTTAATTTAATTAATGGACTAAATATTATTCCCAAGACCATGGAATAATTTTATTCAAGGTAAAATGATTGTATAAATTCAATTAAATATATATTTATTTTATTGAATTTTTAGAAAATATTTATTTACTAGTTTGTAAATAAAATATTTATTTAAGAAAATAAATTATTTATTTATTCAGGTGATTAATAAATAGAAGTGGAGTTTGAGAGGACTAAGGCTATTGTGGTAGTAAAATATTTATTTGAAAAATAATAAATAATTCTTTAACTATTTGGGACAAGAATAAATAATAATAATGTTGTTATCATTATGTGGCACAAAATTTCATTTAAGATTCTTTTTTTCAATTTGGCGCACCATGAATTATGGTTATGTTATTTTTTTTATGTATCATGGGTTTTCAATAAGGTTAAGAATGTATTTAATTGATGTTACACAATTAAATATTGTAACTAAAACCCCATGTTGTTCAATAGACATGTACGTATATTGTGTCATTACGCATGGTGAAATAAATTGCCAGTGATGATAGAATTGTTGAGCCAAAACAATTTCTCTCTCTCTCTCTCTAATACTATCCTCTCCCCTCTCAAGAAAGAGAGACATTATTGATGACTGAGGAATATGTTATCAATAATGACTGATGTAAGTCACTCAATTATCCATGCTAGCACCTGGAGAATGAGTGGTGTCGATTAGAGGCAATCATAGCATGTGTGGATCACCGTTGGAGGGATTCTGATTTGATCCTCACAAGAAGAATGAAAAAATATGGAATGGTCATTACGGATGATCAAAATCATCAATGACAAATGTTTTGAAGATCCAGGTATTTAATTTCTGTAGAAATTATTTTAATTACTTATAAACTTGATGTACATGATCATCTCTCTAGGATACTGCTCCCTTTTCTTCTTTTTTCTAGATCACTAATCTTTATCCATGGATACATGAATTTATCATCATATTGATCCCATATTGGTGATCGATTAGAAAAAAATAAAATTTGGTCCATCTTATCGCCATGCTTCTGTTGCATTCAGATCCTTCATAATCTATAGTGAACTAGGCATAAAATACATAGATGTCACATCATTTTTGATGAATATTCATCACACAAAAAATATAAATTCCTGAGGATAGTAGTTGTTTAGTGTATTTGGAAGCTTAGAACATATTGTTCATATTTTTTAAAGATCATAAATATCTCCCATAAATATCTTACCCTTTATAAATCATTCTTAAAACCATTATTCATAAACTAGGGAAATGATAAATAGTAAAGGGTGATATCAAATTCTCTATAAGGGTAAATAAAGGAGACACATAAGAATTCCATAATAATATGGGTATGATAAAATGATCATAAGGCTGGGAAATCATACCCTGAATATCAAATAATATAAACATGAATCATGGAATAATGATTGATAGTTCATAAGGCATGAATCATAAGGGAATCAATAAGATAGACAATGAAATCATAACATAGGAACAT
This sequence comes from Viscum album, assembly GCA_963277665.1. Lineage (NCBI taxonomy): Eukaryota > Viridiplantae > Streptophyta > Magnoliopsida > Santalales > Viscaceae > Viscum > Viscum album. The sequence continues at coordinate 768,702,296 of OY728128.1, forward strand.
GACAAAGTGTTTTTGGGATACATGTAAGAATATAAAATCATTCCCTCTCAGTTTAGAATATGTGAAAAAACTTACCATGCCACTTCATAGGGTCTACACCTACTGGGAGGGACACACCAACATCCCTAGTTGCATCCATCTCCTTATGATTGAATGAGTTCACTTCCCAAACCATATTAGTAGTCATGGATTTCTCTTAAGACCATCTTAGTAGTAATTCTTCACTACCAGGACCATGCTAATAGTAAATTTTCATTCCCAAGATCATCTTAGTAGTCAAGGTTCACTTATAAGACCATCTTAGTGGAAAAATTCTTTCACAACACGTAGTTCACTCACCGTTCCATCCATGTCTATCTCAGGAGATATAAATCCTTACCCAATGAATTAGAGGGAGATATTGGTTCCAAACATCACATAAGGAGATCATAAATATGTGTACCATAATATAATAAAACATTCATCCTATTACAATCCATAAAAATATATGGGTTTCCTAAAAAAACTTCATAACCCATGAAGTGAAATGGGCATCATAAAACTTTTATCATATTATAACCTTTGGAAATGATAACGGTTTCATAATAATTTCATCATAGAATATCCCATGAACGGAATCCAATTTTTTAAAAATTTATAATGATATAACCTATGGATGGGAAATTGGATTCATCAAAAACTTTTCATCCTACAAATAAACCATTAACAGAAGGAATATGAATGGAATCATTGGATAATATCCCATGTAAAGCGCAAAATATCTCAATTTATGACATCTTATATGGAGAATGATTTTGAAAAATCACGTGGAACATTCCTTAAGGAAACTAATAATTCTTTGAAAATCTATTTAAAAAACATTAAAAAAACTATAAATGAATCTTTTAAAAATAATTTAAATATTTTTTGATTAAAATATATATTCTTCTTTGAAAATTTATTTTTAAAACACAATGATTTTTAAAAAGATTTCTTTGAAAATAACCTTGAAAAATTACGATGGATTCTTGAAAACATTTAGAATTTTTTTTGAATACTTATAAATAAATCTTGAAAAAATATTTAAAACATAATTGTTTGAAATACATATAAAAAAATGTAAATAAATATTGAAAAAATTTTAATTTTTTTCTTTGAAAACACATTGAAAATTTATTATGATATCTTGAAATTATTTTGGAAAACTTTTTATTTGAAATCCACATAAAAATGAATTTTAGGAATATTAGGAAAAAAATGATTTAAAAATAACCTTATATACTTTAAAATGAAACTTCAATTAAATTATGTTAATGAATATGGGTAAGTCTGTATAATGAAAACATTCCATTTTCACTGTAAACAGTTTATCAAAATTCATTCGTAAGAAAATCACAAGAAGTTTACTTTAAATTTTTTTAAAAGGTAAAACAGGGTCAAAAAAGAAATTTTAAAAATAATACTATAATTTTAAAAAAAATTGATAAAATTTTTAGCAAAATTGTTTTTTCAATAAAATTGATTTCCGAACGAAGAGAGAAATAAGGCTGGTTTTTCTTAAAAAAATAGTTCTTAATAATCATAAGTACTAAAAAGTTGGAAAATGATACCAATACTTGAGGATATCATGAATAAACATAGGATAATAAAATTAATGAGATTTATTGAATGATTTGTCATAATATTTCATAAATATAAGAAAAATAATAAGCAATCATGATTGTGATGAGATTGTAGCAATAAACTCTTACCACTTAAATAATTTTGATTCCTAATACCCATGAAAGAATAAAATAACAAAAATCTTACCATATACTAAAAATAATGATATTCATGATATAACATGTCAAATTTTATAATATACCCCTCATAAAATAATATGTGTGCATAATATAACTTGTGTCTTAAAGAAATAAATTTGTGACAAAATTTACCGTACCGATTTGGTATCTTTTGAACCATAAACACCATAAAAGGGAGATCTTAAAATGTATATATAAATATTTATAAATTTAAGGATAAGGAAAATATAATTAATTCATGTTTAGTATATACATAATACAATAGAAATGAATGGTTAATATGGTATAACTATCATAGAAATAAAAGTAAGACTAGAAAACCATTAAATTTAGACTTGACTTTATTATTACATGTTCAAAACTCTACTATAATAAATAAATGTTTATTGTAAATATAAAAAAATATTATTATATATAATACCATATATGAATTTATGATGACTTTATATTACCATTTTATTAACAATTTCTTGTTAATGTTCTGTTTTGGGTAATAACAGCTTTGTTTTTCAGATATGTTTTGAATTGTTTTTCTTGATCCTCTTACTTATAATATTATTTATTAATTTAAATAATTTAAAGAATTATATAAAAATTAAATATATTATTAATATATGTATTTAAAATAATCATTAAAATATATAAATATTAAATTAAGTACACTGTTCTTGGAGACAATCAGTTGTACGTACGCATAAACACCATTTCCATTTTCTTATAACATTGAAAGAAAGAAAGTAATTTACTTATATATATTTATTATAATTATAGTATAATTGTTTTTTTTCATATATATGATATATTTTTATTAAACCCATTCTTAAAACATTCCATGTAAAGTGTGAATGAATCAAAACAATTTGAGGATGAGGCATTTCACACATCCCCAAACGAATTTATTGTATTCCCTAAAAATGGTAATAATAAAGTTATGTGATATATGATAAATAAATAATAAATATTAGATCATAAATATAATATATATTATATAAAAATATTAATTCCACCATTATTACCATCCTTTTTTGGTGGTAATGGAATAATGAATGTCATCGGTTCGCGATGTGGTAGTCCGTCGTACACATGAATGATGATTGCATAACCCATTTGATGAAAGTGTGTATCGATGTAGTTAGAAACCTTAAAATAAAATATTATCATCATATTGAGGATAACATGGTTATTATATAAGTATGAAATAAAATAATTGAGGGGGAGGATAATTAAATAAATCAATATTTCATCTTGAAGTATGTTACATCTTCTTTGGATAATTCTTTTTGGTTTGTACTAAACGACTAACATGGTATAATTTCTACCAAAACTAAGGATTATAATATGACTGGAGATATGTTTTGAGCTTATTTTGTCAGGTTTTAATGTGGAAAATTGATTTATATGTGTGATGAAGTGGGGAGGGGGTGAGTTCCCTTTTATAGTGGAGGGGAAGTGACATTCTTGTAAATATAAAAAGGTAAAAACTATTTAGAAGCATAACATACATAATGTTCCTAAAATAATGGAATATGTTATATAAAAGGGAGGATATGGTCTATTTATTTCAATAAATTGGATTTAGGACATTTTTATAAGTAATTTTCTCTCTTAATTTAATGTTTAACTACAAAGTAAACCCATTTTTACCTTAATCATTTTATTTATTTTTAAATACTTTAACTATTTTTTTGGTAAAAAACTAAGTTGTCAATAGTATAAAATAAAAATTATTTTAATTAAAAATATTTAATAAATATTTCCAAATTAAAAAAAATTAATTTCAATATATTAATTTAAAATTAATCCTAAAGATGTGACATGATGTTATGTTTTTAAAGTAAAAATGTTTTAAAGATTTAAATGTTTTAATATCAATTTTATATGTAAAATTTATTTGAATGAAATAAATTAGAATTATTGTTGTATAATTAAACTAGTTTTTCTTTAAAAATAATTTATTTTATAAATTAAATATATAAATAAATTATATGAAAAAACAGTTTCAATTAAAATGTAGTGTTTTCACAATTCATTAAAAAATGAAACTTCTCAAAAAAATACCAAAAATATACCTGAAAGTAAATTTTATATTTGAATTTCAAAAATGAAGATTATTTTTAAGGTAATAATTATAAATGTTTCAAAAATTATATTTACATTAGGTGGGACATCAAATGGTGGTAAAATTACATATTAGAAAAATACATATTTTTATTCAAAAAACTAGATTTATTCTAATATTATACCTATAAAATTTATTAGATGACTCTCAATATTTTTTTTATTGAATTTATAATATATAATTTTTACTAGTAAAATAAAATTTGGTTTGTTTAATTTATTGATATAAAATTTTGTTTGTACAAAAAATCCCTTTTCCCAGAAAATTAAATTCCTTATTTTAAAGTTGTTCTTAGATTCATTTATAAATAATTTTTAACAAAATGATTAATTTTATTTACTTTTGTAAATCATATTTTTACAATATAGTTAATCTTATTCACAAATTATATTCCCAAAACTATGTGCTAACTATAATAATATTTTAATAACAATATTAATTGTATAGTGTAGTTTTGTAAAACTAAGCCTTGCATGTAACAAAAGATATCAAAGGAACTCAAATTTGTGTATAACACAAGCCAAATATTGTTTTGTGTTTACCAAAAGATAATATAAGTGATTCATGTAGTTCAATCATAACTTGGTGTTGTATGAAATAGAATCCAGACATATTATTTTTACATAATAGAAGTTATATTCAATGTTGTGTGAAATTAAAAATATTAAATTAATTCAAAAAATAATATTTAACAAAATCATGGGTTGTTACATTATACACCCCATAAAATAAATTTCTCCCTCAATGTTCATCTCAGTTGTCATAAGATTAATACCTGAAAGTTCCCTCCATAGAAACTGACACTGTAAAAATTAATATTAAACCTTCGTTTAAAAGGGAAAGTTGGAAACATAACTATTACCCAAGATTACTCATAACTAGGTTTCCACACCAGCGAACATAGGTGGAATTTAAAAAAATGATCATTAAAGAGAAATATAAATATTATTTTCTGATGGATGGTGATAGAGTACATGGTTTCGGGAAAGTTAAAGACCCAAAAACCATAACACAAAAAGGATTGAAAAAGTTAATTGATATCATAAAAAATGATCATAACAGGAAAATATTTTATTTCAAGGCCCTTTTACTAAAGTTGAATAATTTTTATGAGAATATTTACTCACCTGATTTCATGATAACCTCACCTTTTTCTCCTTGATCAATACCATCATACTCTCTTATTATAAAAAATAAAGGTGATTTTTTCACTCTTGAAGCATTAGCTGATCATGAGATCCATAAATACAATGTTTGCTCATGCAATCTATCTTTAACATAATAAAAAGTTTATCATGAGTTATCCAATATTTATAAATCCGTATAGGAAGAGATAATACCTTAATCTCTATAACCACATATGAATTGTAACTTAAACAATTCCATAAATGGATAACCATACAACACTTAAAAAAATGAAACTACAATAAATTATAAATATGGTGAAAAAATGTTTCAAAAATAGCATAACTTTGATCCCCTATATATCATAAAGTATCTCTTATTTGACAGTTACCATACTTGTGAATACTTTCATATTGTATTCTCTTGAATCATAGTAATAAATGGCATTATCATAAATCCTTATTGAAAACATGCATGTTTATTTATTCAAAAGTTTATTAAATATATTTCTTAAATCCAAAAATGTTTTAAACTCAATCCATGAAAGAATAAATCACTTTTTCAAAAAAATGCACAATCGGTTCTAGGGTAATATGTACTATCAAATTTACATTAATCAAACGTAATTAACATATAATTAAGAACATATTAAGGGTTATATTTCCCTTAATCTTGAGTTTTCCATGAATATTACCTTGAAATTAAATAAAATTTATACTACTTTATAACCATTAAAAATATTCTTGAAAATCCTTAGTGAAAAACATAAATAGAACAATCGTAATATATCTCATAATTCATATAGCACAATTCGTGTATCTGAACACATGAACACTTCATCATTCCAGCATGCCCTTATGAAATTAACTAGGATACCTCATCCTATTACTTAATACCACTTTCCATCCACATTTCACATTTAGTCTCATCCTCATCAACAATATAACCATTACTCATTCCACCTTTTTTATTCTCTTTGGGAGCTTTCCACTTAGGAAATCATTTTTTATAATTACAATTAATTCCATATTTAAAAATTCAACCATCAATAACACTTTAGAGTGGAAATTATTTTCATTCATTATGTTAACCAAAATTTTCATTTCCCCATTGTAGATACTTTATTTATTTCTTTTTCTAGAGTGAAAAAATATTCTTATTCCTATAATACATTAACTTGGGAAATCCATTCCACATTATCAATACAAATGAAACTAAATCTTCTTTCTCGCATGGTCTCTATTACCTGAAATCTTATATAAATCCTTTACTAACTTTTTCTTTGAGTTAGAGAGTTGTTTAAAGTACACATGGATAATAATGTCTTGTGAAAACTTATTAGGAATGATCACACCATCCTTCATTCTAGTGATCATCCAATTTTACTTCTCATAAGAATATTATCCTTAATATTCAACGTTAACCCAGTTTCTTCTGGTTATTTCCATTGAATGAATCCAAAAATCATTGTGTGAACAACAATTATAATATCATAATACCACATAATCATGAAAAATCACTAATAGGATTTATAAATTATGACATGTTCTTTTAAATCAATGAAACCTTAGGTTTATCCTTCAATACAACCCTAAACATAACCTTCGAAATATTCCTAGGAATATCACTAATGTTTTATCATCCTAGTTTCCAAATGTTGACTAAACATTTCATTTGATACTAATTATAGTGTACCAAGATTAAAATAAATTGAAATTACATCATTTTAGATGAATATTAAGAAAATTACAAAAGTATATTCCTAAATAATGTACTAGTTTAGTGTATTTGGAAACATGGAAACCATAATTTTAATATGGTGAATGATCATGAAAAACTTCTATAAAGATATTACCCTTAATTACTCCAACTTAAAACCATTATCCATAACCTGGGGAAAGTAAATATAATATAGGGTGATCTTATATTCTCTATAAGGGAAACTAAATGAAATATATAATTATAACATAAGCATAGGGACATGAGAACATAATAATAACAAGGGAAAATCATTCCATGCATGTCCAATAATGTAAACATGTATCATAATTAAATCAAGATAATATGTCATAAAATAATAATATAGGAACAAGAAATAATTTTTTTTTCATACATGTAAGAATAGAAAATCATTCCATATTTGTGGAGGCTCATTTTCAAAACCTACTAGAGCACTTCATGGGGGCAACACCTACTGGGCAGGACATACCACCATCCCAAGTTTCATATCTTTCCTTATAGTGGAATGAGTTCACCCCCCAAACTCACTTAGTATTCATGTTTCACTCCCAATGCTATATCAATAGTCAAGGTTCACTCCCAAGACCATAGTATTAGACAAAGTCCTTTACGGATCTGAACCCACTCCCCATTCTAGACACATCTATCTCATGAAATATAAATCTTTACCCAATGTATTGGAGGGAGATATGGGTCCCACCCATTAGATAATGAGATCATACATATTTGTTCCTCAGGATAATAATTTTTTTTCATATCATGAACCATAAAAAGAGATGGGTCTTATAAATATCATATCATAACCCTTGAAATGAAATAAGCAGAATAAAAAGTTTATCATCTCATAACCTTTGGAAAATAAAATGGTTCCATAATCATTTCATCCTATAATAACCCATGAAATGAAGTAGGTTTCATAATAGTTTTATTATTATATAACCCCTAGTACGGAAACATATTTCCTAATAAACTTTTCATCTTAAAAATAAACCATTAAATGAATGAATAAGAATGGAATCATTGGATTATATCCCTATTTAAATGAAAAATATATCAATGAATGATAAATTATGTTGAGAAGGATATTGAAATATCAATTGGAACATTTCTTAAGTAATATAATCCTTCTTTGAAAATCACTTTTCATGAAAATGGAAATATTTTAAAAATATTTTTCATTGAAAACCACTTTTAAAAAATTATAAAATAATTATTTTTAAAATAATTTAAAAACTTTCTGATAAGATTTCTTTTTCTCATTTAAAATTGTATTTTAAAACATAAAAAAACTATAATAAATTATTCTTTGAAAATAACAATGAAAACATATACAGGAATCATGAAAAAAAAATTTAAATCCATTTTCGTTAAAAACAATTTGATAATTTATAGTCAATGATTGATTTTTTTTTTCAAAACCTTTTTCATTAAAAATAATTTGAAAACTTATAAAGATAGCTTAAAAATATTTTTCTTTGAAAATTACTTAAAAATAAGGAAATTTATAGATATTATGAAAAAATATATTTAAAAATAACCCTTTAAATTTTAAAAAGAATCATCAAGGAAATTATGGTCATGAAGGAAGGTAATTTTGTACATAAAAAACATTCTCTTTTCACTATAAAATGATTAGAAATGCTAGTTGATTAGCAAATCAAAAGAATATTCGTTTTAAAACCATATTTTAAAAAATTTAGACTTGTGTAAAAATTTATTTTTAAAATAATTGGATAATTGTAAAAAAATTGATAACATTTTTTGAAAACATGGTTTTTGAATAAAATAGATTTTTTACCAATGAGAAAAATAAGGTCATGTTGTATAAAAAACATAATCTTAATCACACTAACTACCAAAAAGTGGGAAAATGGTACCATTATATGAGGATATCATGAATAATTATTGGAGATTTAAACTCATTAGAGTTATTAAGATATGGAACATAATACTTAACCAGTGGAAGTATAATCATAAATAATACTCATAATGAAGAGGTTGTAGCAATAAACTGTTACCAATTTTGTAACTTTGAAACCTAATCCCCATGAAAGAATAAAATTACATAAATCATACCATATAATAAAAATTATTATATTCAAGATATAACATGTCAAAGGGCAGTATACACTCCTCATAAAAAAATATATTTGCGTAACATAACATGTTTCTCCAAGAAGGAAAATTGACACAAAATTTACCCTACTGAATTGGTATCTTTTGAACCGTAAACACCCTTAAAGAGAGATAATAAAATAGATATGTAAATTAAAAAAAATTAAAAGGATAAGGATCATAAAAAAATTCTTTTCCATTATATACACCATGAAAAAGAAATGAGTGGAGGATATGGTATAAGTCTTACATAAATAAATGTGAGACAAAAAACCCTCACCATAAGTATTGAATTTCTTTATAGACATTGGAAAATAATGTATAATAAATATTTGGTTATTATACATATACAAAATAACCATATTATTATATATCATACCTTATATGATTTTATTATGATTTTATATTACCTTTTTATTACTAATTTCTTTTTAAAGTAATGGTTTTTGTAATAACTGCTTTTTTTGTATCTGGTTTGACTTGTTATTATAGATACTATTACATAGATTATGATTTAATTATTTCAAGAATTTAAAAAATGATATAAATATAATATATATTAATTGTATATGTATTTATAATAATCTATAAAATATTGAAATATTAAATAAAAATACACCGTTCATGGAGATGGCAGGCCATACGTACGCATGAACGTTGTTTCTATTTTCTAGTCATATTGAAAGAAAGAAAGTAAATGATATATATTTATGTTTATATATATATAAACTATAATATCATTATTATTTAATATATTTAATATATTTTTATTAATTTTTTTTTAAAAAATTCCATGTAAAGTGTAAATGAATCACATGGCTTTGAGGAGATGATAGTCCACACATCGACAAACAGAATTGTCATATTCCTAGAAAATGGAAAGCAAAAAGTTATGTGTTATATAATAATTAAATAAGAATAAATAAATCTTAAATTCCAAATATATCATATAAAATACTATTTTATAATTATTTCCAACCTTAAGTGGTGGTAATGGAATAATGAAGGACATCAGTTCATGGGGCGGTTGTCCACCATACATAGAAATGATGATTGTGTATCCCATTTATTTGAAGTGTGTGTAGGTGTAGGATAAAAATTTGACATAAAAAAATATTTGTATATCAAGGATACTAGGGGTTTAATATAATCATGGGGTAAAATTAATTTAGGGGGTGGAGAAAGAAATAAAATAAAAGTTCTTGTTACAAGATATTACCTCTTCTTTGGGTAATTCCTTTTGCTTTTCACCAAATGAATAACTTGGATTTATTTATAACAAAATTGTGTCTTATAAGATGATGGGAGGGAATTTTTTAAATTATCTTTTTAGGTTCTGGATGATCCAATGGGCTTTAAAGGTGTTAATAATCGAAGGAGTTGAGTTCCCTTTTACAGTGGAGGAGTGGAATTCTTGTAAATATAAAATTGTACATGCTATTAAGAGGTATCCCTTAAATAACATTCCTCTAATAATGGATTATTATTAAGAAAAGGTATTATAAGGAAGAAATATTTCCATAAAATGGCTTTGGGACATGTTTCTAGGTTATTTACCACCTTATGTTAATTTATAACCACTATCAAAACTCTTTTTCCCAAAACTGCTATAATTTATTTTATTTAAAATAACTAATAGTCTTGATCAAAATAAATTTGAACTTAATATAAATTAAAAATTATTTTAATTTCAAATATGGAATATATTTTTCCAAATTCAAAACACTTGAATGGAAAAAATTAATTTAATACTAATCCCACATAGGTGATGGGGAAACATGTTTTTAAAGTAAAAAGTTCAAATGATTCAAATAATTATATATATATTTTTAGTGTAAAATTTATTACAGTTACCTAAATTTGATTTATAATATAACTAATTATACATTAAAAGCAATTTAAAATATTATTTAACTTTTAAAATAAATTAATTGAAAAAAAAGTTGTCAATTAAAATTTAATGGTTTTCACTATTCATGAATAATGAAACTTCTTAGGAAAATACCAAAAAATCAACCAAAGTTAATATAGATATTGTTATTTCAAAAATAAAATTTATTTTTTAAAATAAAAATTATAAAATTTTCAAAAATCATATTTAAAATAGACATGCCATTAAAAGGTAGTAAAATTACCTTTTAGAAAAATACATCATTTTATTGATAAATTGATTTATTCTTATCTTGTACCTATTGAGTATATTATATGGGTTTTAAAAAAATTCCTTTAATATATGATATAATTTTTTAAAAAATTATTAATTAATATTAGTTTCTTTAATTTTTTGAGATATTTATTTTGTACAAAGAAATATAGTTTTCTTAGTAAAGGAATTTCATTATTTTAAAATAGTTTATACATTAATTTCGAAAAAACTGATAACCAAAGGATTAATTTTATTTACATGTTTAAATAATATTTTCAGAATTTAGATAATTTTATTCATACCTTCTCTTCCAATGGGGAGGTGGTAACTCTAATAATATCTTAATAATAATATTAATAGTATATTTTAGTTTGGTAAAACTAATCTTTATGTGTAACACGAGCTATCAAAGGAACCCACCATTGTGTGTAACAGAGGCCAAACATAGTGTTATGTGTAAAAAATATAATATAATTTTTTATTATAGAGTAATATTTACTTGGTGTTTCATGAAATAAAAGAAAAATTTGTGATTTCATATAACATAGTCTATATTAATTATTGCATTAAATGAAAAATATTAAATTAGTTTTGAAAAAATAATTCACAAATATCTTAGGGTGTTATATAATAAAAAAGCTAAATAAAATTGATTCCTTAGAAAATAAGGAAGAAAATAATTTGGATGTTCATTTTTTAAAATAAAATTTATTTATTTATTATTGAGATCTAATAAATAAAAAATATGAGAACAATCCGTATGAATAAAGAATAAAAATTTACAACTTGGGTGGTACACTATGAAATAAGTAAAGGATATTTTTAAAGAAATAATGGAATTATTATTTTACATAAAATAATAATTGAGAAAATAGGGTTTCCATAAAATAATAATGGTGTTTTCAAAGTATTCATTCTTTAAAAACATTTTATTGGTGTGATTATCAACACGAGATAAGAAATAGGAAGGTTTCCATAAACCAGGTTTACTTAAACATAATTGTTTAATATAGAACTAGAAAATTTATAACCTAAAAAATGAAAGGGATAATTAACATGGTGAATATATAAAGGAGTTATATAAAAAATATAATTGGTACATAAGAATAATATTTTATAAAAAGAGAAAAATAAAAAGAACTTGTAACAAATAAGTCACGAAGGAGGTACCAAGGATCCCTTACCTCGGGATCCAGATTCATTCTACGAAAATTATTAAATTACTAAAAATAAAGTTATTATTCTTAAATATTTTAATAATAAAATTATCCAAATATATTTCATATTCCAAGGTCCTTAAAATATCACATGTTATTTATTTATACTTTTTTTCATTACATTGCTTACTTGAGGTTTTTTGGTAAATTTCTAAAATCTATTTATGTATATTGAACATGGAATAAATAATTGTAAAATAATTTCACAATATTAATAATATTAATAATTTTATAGAAATAATTTTTATAAATGAAATATTTTTTAAATCTAACCATGACTGGTGGGGAAGAAAATAAAAAACATTACTCATGGATATGATAATTCGAATGTACACATGAATTATGTTTCAATTTATCAATAAATGAGAGTGAAGTAAATTTTATAATAATTTGAAATTTTGGAGTCATAGTTATATTATAAATATAATATTTATTCATAAATTACATTATCATCCATGAATGATTGTGATAAAAAACAAAATATGTCTCTTTGTGGAGTTAATAGTCGACGCATGAACTATCATCGCTTTTGTTTTTCTTTGTGGAAGAGGAGGAATAAATAATTCTTATTAAGTTAATATAATTACATATTAGTTTAATAATTAAACTTATTTAATTATATTATTATGTATCTGTGATATCTGGAAGAGAAAGATTAATTAGAAACGGAAAAGAGGATTGTAATACTTATGTTGGAGACTTGGTCTTCTCTTTGAGATTTCCTTGGAATTGAAGACCTTAAGATAAAGTCTAGAGAATAGTGGATTAAGGATAAGAAAATTAATTATAGGAGGTGTATTTTTCATCAATTTCATTGGGAAATTATAATGTGATGTGTAACCAAGGAGGGGTTGAAAGTGATCCCCTTTTATTGGTGAATAAAAGTGAACTTTTGGGAATACCCTTTAAAATTACATTATAATGTTATAATATTTCAGAGTAAATTAACCCATAAACTTCTAATAATTTATTTATTTGTGATATTATGTTGATAAATATTCATCTAACATTTCTTTAAAAAAATTAAACATGTTTCAGGTCTTTTACCATAAGGTTTTTGGTTTTTACATTTTTTAAACCTTGGTAACTAGTTATTTAAATAAGACATTTATATTTTATTTAAAACATATAAGTTAATACATATTACAAAATTAAGATATTTTTAACCTAAATATAAAATCCATTTAATCTAATTCAATTTATAAATACAATAAAATCATATTTTAAATTGAAATTTATAATATATAAAAAACAGATTTTGTTGAAAAATGACTTTTAACCATTAGGTGTTCTTTATCATTATTTAATATTGATTAATAATTTAAGGTGTGTTAATAAATTTATATATAGTTTTTAACAATATATGTGTATCATAAAATAAATTATGTCAATTTTTTTTAATTGAACAAAAAATACATGATATTAATTAATCAATTAAAAAAAACTACTCTTACCATTATTGCATTAATTAACGCTAATCTTTCTTATATTATATTTATGCCTAAAAAATGAAAATAAAATTTTTATCTAATATTTATATTTTTATATAAAATAATAAATACCTTTCATTATATTTAATTTCCAAAAGTGATAAAATTTAATTTTTATTATAGGAGCATTAAAACAGTTTTTAGACAGAAATATTATATGAGATTCAAACATTGTTATAACGTGATTTATAAATTCAAAAAAATTATTTTTTAGATCATTATTAGAAATGTTTTATAAAAATGGTTTATTAATACTTTATGTTTTAATTATTATAAATGGATTTTTTAGCAATATCAGTATTTTTACTATTCAACTGAAAATCAATTTTTTTTATAAAACCCAAAATATTATTCTTAATAAAATATTGATATTCAAAACAAAAAAATAAACTAATTTAGTCAAATTAAAATTATAAATGTATTAGAAATATTTTAATTGATAATTTAGTTACTAATATCTATTCCCTCCAGTTTAGCAGCTATCATGACCAATGTGGATAATTTAATTTTATTACGTTTTCACGGTTTCGGGCTTAGTCAGTTATTTTATGTACCATAATATACTCATAAAAATACTTATTAGGGGTAAATAATCATTTAAATATTAGGTTATTAGAACAAAAAATTAATATGATGAACTTCAGAAGTATGATGAACTATGGTTGGTCAACTACATGATTCTTTATTCAAAAACTATGCCTACATGTATGGAGTTATGTGGATCATGTTAGGAGAGGGTCGATTAGGATGAGTCCAAGTATGGATCATTATAGAATTGAATATTCCTTAGATAATTGAAACATAAATTGAGTCTAATGAATTTATCCAATTTGGGAAAAAACAAAAGCTCTAATTAAATATGGCACTATTTTAAAGTTGAAAAAAATATTTTTCCAAATATGATGCATGTGAGTTCGTACGATGAAGATGACTACCCTAAGATGAATTTAGAACTAAGATTAATCCAACTGATTGTGTTTTCTAGGGTGTGATTGCTATATAGGTATAATAAATTATGGGGGGGTGTACCACAATGGACTCAGAGGATGTATATGTGAAGTCAATAAATTTCACACTACATATTCTTAATAAGATTCCCAAATAGTGTCTGAATTGAAGGGAAAATACTGTGTATTGGGAAATACAATTTGGACCATGTAATCATGATTGAGGATTAATCTCACCACACTTGACTATGATCTTATATAACATAATTAACAAGGATTTAATGTTATCAAAAAAGTTTATGAGGATCTAATGAATAAGTTATAATATTCATCATGAAAAGACTAGATGATCTTAGGATGCTACTATTGGGCCATACGCACCAGACAGAAAATTGATGATCTTAAGGTCGAGATTTGTACATAAATATAGATTATAGATTATAAAAGAAAACCCTATACGCACAAATCATTTTATGATTAAATTCCAATGAAGGAACCATAATTTATAAATTACAATTCAAAATAAAATAATAAGAAGCTGAGATTGAGTCTACAATTAGAGATTCTAAAAGATTATGGATATTTCTAAAATTCTAAAGACAATGTTCTGAGTGGAGAAGTAATGTGAAGAAAATGAAGAGATGAAGAAATTAACATGATAAATATAAGCAAATGAAGATAGTATATTAACTATAGTTACATGAGGAAGAAGATGAATAATGATATTTGCACCAAGTGGAGCCCATTCTGGTAAAAATTGGGGTTGATGTCATTGATATTGGCTATCAATAAGGGTTTGGAACACAATTTAAGGGATAATATTATAGATACCAAGGGGGTATTGATAACAAAGATCTTTATATAATCCTATACCCATTGATCATTCACTATATAGGGTGGAACATAATTTAGAGTAGAGATGAATCATAGGATAAATCACACTCTATGTATGATTCCATAGGAGATCGAGCTGGTTGAATTAGCTAACATATTTTGATGAGCTTATTCTACCATTTATTTTTTCTTATTTTTATGTATCAATATGTTTTTATTAAAATATATTTTCACTTTTAAATCATCCATTTGTAACTAAGTGGATTAGGGTAGGTTATATTAGATTCGATGATTGCATGTTTTGTCATGAACTAACCCAGTTCATCCCTAAACAGGACACCTGATATTACAGTGGTAAGGATCGAAGGTCGCTCATGCTCCCAAAATACCAGTGACAAACACATGGAAATTTATGAAAAATTTATTGGGAATGGTTTTTTCAGAATAAAATAGTAAATTAAAAGAAAAATATAAACCATCAAGATATAAACCATGAACACAAACACAAAAAATAAAATATCTACAGTATATATTTATAGGATACAAATCAATGGAAAACAAAAAAAAATAATAAGGAAAAAAATATTACAAAAACATAAACTAGAATGTTTTGGGGAAATCACATTTTTTAAAAAGGAGAAAAATAAAAACCCCTTTTGAAATGGGATAAAGGGGAACCAGTCACAATCCTAAAGACCTAGAAGAATAAAGGCCATTAAATATAGTGGCCAGAGAGCCCAATGGAACAATGACCAATTCAAAGAACATAAAATAGAGGCCCAAAGCCCCGTATACCCAAACATAAAGGATTAATAGTGTACCAAGGCCCAATTAGTGACCTGTAGGCCTAGTTTCCGCCTGCAACCGCACACCTAGCAGAACCCCACCACGACTAGATCTTTGCCCACAGTTATCTGGTCAACAAATTGTTACTCGATGATCGAACCACTGCAGGAAGATCCCATCCCATCGTACTCAAAACTGTACACCCTTCATAACAATAAAATGACTAGATATATGCAATACCTACACAAACCTATATATTATAAAAGGAAATAAGTGATATTAGGAAATACACTCCAAAAGAGAAACTTATAGAACCTGTAATAGATATACTAGTGATCTAAAAATCTAAGTATATCTCCACCCACCAACCCATAATATATCAATTTAAAAGAAAATCTATTTCATGCATGTTTGAAAATATGAAACTAAATTTAGGGTTTTTAGATTTCATTCCTTAAAACAAGTATTAAATTATTTTCCTTAAAAATAACCCATTTTAAAAAATAAGTGTTATTTTTAAATCAATTTTTTTTTTATATAATGTTAATAAAAAACATTTATAAATTAAAATTAAAAAATTTATATGGAAAATCTTAAAGGTAAATAAAACACATTTCTATAAAAATCCCAAATAACATACTTTAGAAAATAACTATATATCAACATCATGGAATCTGAGGTGTTAAAGGGGAATAATCTTTTACAGAGTAACATGGTAATCATTGAATAAAAGTACGTGCACCATAATTCTAGTACACATCAATTGAACATTTCCTAATAACTGGTCTTACCCACCATGGACTAACCGAGGGGTAACATCCCATTGGTTGACCTAAGTTACATGTAGTGAAACTAGAAAAATCATAATTCTAAACTAGAAAACGTGTGTACCTATAATTACACTTAACAAACCAGGTTTCCCATGACATAGAAAATGTGGAGAGCATTTAAAACTATTAATCACTTATATAATCATATCTAAAAACAACCATTAATTTTATATCTCATTAATACCAACAAAAATCAACATAGAAATATCCCGTTTATCCATGTGTGATAATATAACATAACTAACACTACCTGAGAACATAACACAAGAGTCCAAAACAAAAAATGAATTTCTATTATAATTAATACTGCATTCCATGTGGGTTTTCCATTTATAATTAACCTACTACGAGGTTTAATCATCCCTTGGTATCATTCATTAGAAATGAACGCAATTGAAAATACCTTTATTGAACTAATCACATAATTAATCATTTAATAACTTTAATAAAAAACATTCAAGGAATTCCACAAAGGTCCAGTCCACTAGATCTTTACAAAACTAAATTTCCCATAATTTTGGAAATCAATATTATAAAAAATTTCAAACACAATTATCAAGATCCAATCGAGCATTACAACTTCCAAATTGATGCATTATTCCTTTATTAAAAATTTAAATATCAATTCATATAAAAATCCCATTTTCTATATTTTATCAAAATATTAAGAAAATTTATTCATTGATGTAACTACTAGATAAAAAATGAAATATAAAAATAAAATCAAAATATGATAACGAACTAACAAGCATTTATAGATTCAATTTTAAAGATAGATAAATGGAAATCCAACCAAAAACACAAGGAGTTTCTAACAACTAAATGAGATCCACAAGGCTAAGAGAAATAGGGATCCTAGGAAGAAGGAAATACCGCTAATCCATTAAAAAATCATGAAACTTGAGTTCAAAGAACCATATATCATCCAATAAAAGGTAAATCACTTAACAATAAAATCCAAGAAGATTCACCCAAAGATATTGGTATATCTGAGTTCCTCAACCTATACCTTCAACCAATCCATAAGAAATATAATTATATCAAGTTATAACTGATATATTTATCCATAAAATTCCTAATATATGATTATTTATATGAAAAAGAGAGAATATGTATATAAATAACAAATAAATAATTTATACATTCAATTTTCTAGATCCATGACCCTTATATCTAATAGAAAAGTTCTTCATATATAAGGAAATATCTAAAATTACTAAAAAAAAGCATCTACATCAATATCTAATGATTTAAGATAAATAATGAGGCCAACAAGAGATGTTTAATATCTTAAAATTAATTTTTGAATTAATTAACTTATATCACATGGTTTGTCAACATGATATAAAGAAATGTGTTCCATCTGTGTACTTCTTTTTGAGCACTAGAGAAGGTACGCAATTTGGTTTCATGTTTTGTATGTCTATTAAATAGTCATGAAAAATTTTATTATCCCAAACTACCACAAGCCACATGATTTCCTAGAAATGTTACATGATTTATCCAAATCATGCATATACCATGAACATGCTTAGAAAACTTTCAAGTATTCCAAAAAAACACCAAAAATGACCCCAGAATTATAAAAAGATATAGAAAAATTAAATAAACATTCATATTTTAAAGTGAAATATAGTTGTGTTAATTCAATATAGTATATAAATTTACATCCACAAAAATTATAAAGGAAAATGGTTGATCAAGAGGAGTAAAAAATTTGAAACTCAAGAAGAATAAGCTGACCAATGCTGCACTCCCAAATCCAAATAGTAATCCAAAACCAAATAAAATAAAAATATTTAACTACAATTGAAGAAAAAATAATTATAATAATATTTTATATAAAAATATCATGAATGGTGGTATCTTGACCATGTTATAATTCAATTTAGTCACTGATTCCTCAAAAACTGCTAGGCTCTCCTAAATAAATGACAAAGAAACAACGAAAAAGAGAAGAAATATCACAATAAAAAATTCACTATCTAATGTTACATTATTAATAGATGATTTATACTAAAATAGTCAATTAGTAAATAAATTAACCATTAATATCTCAATTAAATGTAAAAACCACCACAAATGATAAAACTAATACATCAAATTAGAATAAGAGGCCGAAAATGATTACCGCCTCAATAAAATCAACCAAAAAATATCACATCAATGAAAAATGAAAAAAAAATTAAATTATTCATGAGGGAGCATGAAATAATAAAAACTACATAGTCTAGCAAGATTTTAGGTAACGATAACCTTAGTTCATGCATTTAGATCACTAGATCTTGATGATTCAAATAAAAAATTAGAGTGTTGTCAACACTAACCCCTTGTTTCCACATCACCTAGTATATATTTACAATGTACATACAATCAATATCAATAGAAAAACACAAGGCCCATATCTCATCAGGAAAATAATAGTACACCAACAACTTAAGAATTAACATTCCCAACAAAACTAACATCTCATAGGGAATAGTCGAGGGAAATGTATGAAAATTAAGGACACATGAATCACCTCAAAGGATTAAGTATATCAAGAATTCCATGACATCATTATTCTCAAACTGAATAGAATAACCCACATCAATTCATGTGGATAAATCATTTCGATAAAGAAAACTCAGTAATGGTGGTCTCCCTAGCATATAACAATTTCAATTAGATTCAAAATCTTCAATCTCAACTCTTAAAAATTTAAGGCTCAAGATGAGAGAAAGATCACACAAAAATATATATAAAATTATTTCTCAAACCTCTAATATAAACTTCTTCAAAAACAAAATTAATTTCAAAACATGACCACAAGAAATCCAAAGTAACCCAATTAAAAATATTGACATCAAAAGTTTAAAACGTATATATATATTATATCAAAAGGGAAATAAAACCTCATTTAGTATGATCTTAGAATCAATTAGTTGAATCATAGGTCTGTTAAATTTAATATATTTCACTCCAACTTTAATATATAAATAACATATATAGAACCTTTCTATCCAATGGCCCGAAGGACATTAAATTTTTATTATATTAAAAACACCTCTTTTATGGGAAGAAGAGGGAAAACATCTCACACTTCATATACAAAGGAAAGATCACACCAAAAGTAAAAAAGAATTAAAATCAGACTAACAACACATAAACACCCCTCCCCAGCATTTGATCACATTTATAGAACCTTTGAAAATGAAACAAATGAACAAAATAATGATAATTCTTAGGAATCCTATGAAAAGTATAATTCCTATATCATTCCTTTACTCTTTGATAGAAAACCATGTGGTTTCATCATGAAGAAATCCAAAAAAACAACAAGTTATTATTTTGATACTACTATTCACATGGTCTGACTTGGAAAACTTCTTGCCTCCCTTTATGGAGTTTCCACCACTACATCCATTAGTAGGAGAAACCTCCAACAAGATTGTTTCTATTGTTATGTCAAATTTAACCTGGATATTTTTTTTCACCATTGATTTATATGAGGTGAGTCCATGAGAAGACACAAACTCTAATATATTGAGCTAAATATCTTCACCAAAACACCATGCCACTAAATAATCATTCATATTATGATGCGGTTGGTGTGACACCAACTAAATAAAATGACATGAATATTACAACACTATTTGTCTTCTTTCCAGAGTCCATGAAATTCCTTAGACATAGTTACCTTTATCACATTACAATATAAATTACAAAAAAAAAATATTCTTGAAGTATTTCCATGAGTAATACTTATTTGTCCTAGTCTTCATAACTAAATTCCTTACCTTCTAAATCGAACCCTCCATCATGAGTTCAAGAAATTAATTTTATGCTATTTAATAAGTTCTAGGGGAAAAAATATCATCAATCCTTTTTATCCAAAAAACTACTTCTGGAGAATCAACCTTTACAATGAAATGGAGTGGGTTCAGGTTTCAAAACTATTGAGTAAAAACATGATTCTAGTTATTGTGGTAAATAACACCATGTATAATTTTTGTAAAAGATAAAACAACCATCCCAAGAAAATATTGTTCAACCAGAGAGTCCATCAAATCCAAGTTGGGATATCCTCTAAAACATTAAATATAGACATCGTAATGATAAACTCTAAAATCTATATTTCATGAAACAAATCATAATGACATATCCAATTTTAAAATAAATAAATAAAATTTTATATATAACACTTAACAAATTCTAAACCAACAATCCCATATAATCATTTATTTGAATAATAAAAATATGTTCACCACTTTTACCCATGTGGGTTTTGTTAAAACTCATTTAAAAATGAAAATTCATTCATTGAGACAAATTTTAACCCTAATTAAAACTATTAATGAAAAACGACTTACTATAAAAATGATTCAAAACCTCCCATTTTAAAACAATGCACACTTAAATTTCTTAGAATATTATAATTAAATTTCTTATCATAATTTGAAGAATTTTAAAAAAATTACACCATACCTTTTCCCAAAGATACCCAAAGACATTCCAAAACCAGAAATCATTTTGAATTCAAAACAGATTATACACATTTATAAAAAAAATATTTCATTTACAATTAAAAACATTGTATGCATACTTTTAAAACTAAATTACATTTGGGATCGAACAAATTTTCAACACATTTACAATGAAATTTGAGTGAATTATAATTTTTTTTAAAAAAATGAGGAATTATTAAAAATATTTTCCATAAAATATAATTTGAAAAATCTATTTCCATTTGACTCCAAAAAAAATAAACCCAAATAAAACACCATAATTCACCATAGGTTATCCTAAAAAATAGAAATTGATCACATTCTAGAAGGAACAAAAAATTATAAAACTATAAAAACTTATGATAATGAAAGGATTAACCACCTTATCTAGAGAACCGTACACTGACCACATGAAGTCTAATGTATGTCACTTATATCACACATGTGAAAAATAATATTCCAAACCCTGTAAATGTTATTTATTCCCCAAAAGTCTTCCTGATTCTAATTAAAAGTTACAAATCACTAAATATTAAGACAAAGAATCTCAATTGACCAAGAAACAAGATTGATTACAAGACAAACATAACCTACATAAAATTCCTAATATTTTCAATATATAACATTTAAATAATCTATATTTCATTGATATCTCATGCTATAGAGAACACTATGTTTTAATGAATAATGATATACTATTAAAATATTATTATTTAATGTGATAGTTATCACCTATCAATTAAATTGTTAGGTATTAATATGAATAAATAAATTATGAAAAGTATATTTTTTACATTTGTATAAAATAATTTCAGTAGTTATTAATTAATTAGGTATGAAAATTAAATATAATTGAATTAAAAAAATGTTTTTTTGAAAAATTATGTTTTCTTGAAAACAAGTTTCTTCAAGTTCTGGGAACTTATTTTAAAAATAATTTATACAATTTTTTAAAAATTTATTTGAAAAAATGAAATTAGTTTCATTAATTCATCATTTTAATATTATTTTAGGGTGATTATTTTACTTTTCTGAAAATATTAAATTTTCAATGTAGAGTGTAAAATACGGTTTTTTATTAAAAATTACTTTTTCATTTAAATTATTTACATAGTTTAATTCTATATAAATTGGATTAAAAGTAAAATTAGTTAAATAAGAATATTATAAATCCAATTTAGGTCATTATAATCAATTTAATGTTGAACTTTTATGCAAATATATCTTATACTGTTAGATATTTTTTTCATTTGGAAACCATTTTTTCATCACATTTTCAGGTATAATTTTAAATTAAATTCTTCAAAATTTGTGAATTGAATTTAGAGAAATGAATTATATACTTAGAATACTCATAATTAATATTATATAATATCGTCAACATAATTTCTAGTCATAATGAATACTAAAAGATGTAAAAATTATTTATCACCCTTAATGTTAAAACTAGTTTACCAGGGATTAAACTAAAAAGATCAGGGTTAGACTGAGAAATAAACGTTCCTAATTTCAATTTAATTGATATATTTCAACCTTTCATCCTCTCAAGTTTAATAATGATACAATTGTATAATTTTTTAATGTGTAAAATTTGGGTACATTTTATTTTTTTGGAACAATCCATGTGTGTCCTCTCCCCCACTTATAAAAGGACACCCCTGTCATATTTTCTTCTCACGTACAATGCCCTTTGGTTCATCAAAGACCTAAAACAATCCCTTAATTATATCCCTCGCCGGGACCATGATTCCTTGGATTATTCATAATACCATTCAAGGGAGGATTTAGTTTTAAACTTAAATAGTTTTTTGAAAGATGATGTATAGTTATTAACCAAATTTATTCATTTTATTTCTTCATCTAAATCCTTAAAATATTCTCCAAAAATAATGAGATAATAAAAAACAATATCTTAAATATTATGATATTATATTATGTAATTTTAATAAACAATATCCATCACATATTCTATAAAATAATAAGGAAACAATTGATCATGCGTACAATGAAGAACTGCTTTTTAAACTAATGTAATTCATTAACCATCTCCACCTCCCACATATAGATATTGTAAGTTTCGGGCATAGAGAAAGAATTAAATGGGTTATTCCCAAATTCTCTTATTTATCATGATCAATGATCAATCCGAGATTTAAACATTAATAAACATCCTGATCTTTGATATTGAATAAAAAAATATATACAGGGAATAGAATGCTGGATCTAGAGAGAGGATCATAACATATTATTTGTAATCAATTTAATTAATTAAATATTTACCTTATGGGAACTATTTTATTATTGATGGATCTAAAAACATATTTTCAATTTATGGTCATTTTTTAGGAATCAAGTAAAATTCCCTATACCGGTGATCTAGACGTGATCAAAAAATCTCCAAATGTCATCATAAGAATCTTCGGGTGCCCTCTTGGAAGATCATATTTCCTACATCATCCACCTTTGATCACCTTGAGAACTATTTCCAAAGTGTTATCCATGATCTCTTTTTACATGAGAGTGGGAGGTAGAGTAAGATTTATATACATTATTGGGAGCATTATTGAAGAAGGGAGCTCTATAGTTCATGATAGGATGGTCCAAATCACTTGCGTAGAGCCAAACAATTGAATTGGAACTCTTAAAAAATAATATATTATTGAGTTTATATAATGCTTGTGTTAAAATAAAATAATTTCAAAATTTCACTTTATTATTTATGTAATCCCTATAAAAACTATTGTGAAATAATGATAATAATATTGTTATTATTTCTGGAGATATGATTAACTTACAAATTAAATTAAATATTATTTAATAAAATAATATTAAATATTTATTTTTTTCACACTAGACCATTAATATTGGTTTTCCATTCCTCCATAATATTTATTAAGACTTTAATAATGAAAATTTATTTATTAAAAAAATATCATTGCATTATTCTCTAATAAATAAATAAATATTATATTTATAAAACAAAAAAAAAAGTATTTTTTAAATATTCTTCTCACATTATATTCTCTCGAATAACAGATGAAAGAATAAAAGTGATAAATAAAAATTGAATAATTATTATACCAAATATGGAAATAATATTTATTCAACATGTTAAATAATTAATTATATTATATTATTTAACTGAGATTACAGATAGACATAGTGTGTGACCCTCTAGGACTCTTTCTTAGTAGGATTATGAGATGCAACCTAATGTCTAAAGTTTGTTTCTAACAACATGACATGGAATCCATAGAGAAAAAAAGTTAATACCAAAATAATATAATACTTCAAATAGATGATTACTGTAATATATAATCCATTTATCATGATATCTCAAGTCAAGAAGGTTGTGTTCTAGTTCCATCAACCTATATGCTTAATGTCTCTTTCTTTGACTTCTTAGAAATTGAACTTTCCTATAAAACATAATGGAAATGGATTTATTTAGGTTATATAATTTCCATAAAAGGGCATTAGATATCAACATTAATTAAAGAACAAAGTGGACAAATCCTTTCTCACATTAATCACAACTATAATATTATTCATGACATACCCAACATATCCTACCTCACTGTGAACAGATATCACTATAATTTTCATCAATAGACCAAATTATGTGACTCATAATACTCATTAATAGTTATATTAAATTATATGGATCAATACACACATCCATATATAGAAAAATACAATGACACATATAAATGATGATTTCATACTAGAAAGTCTCGTTCTAATAATATCTTACATTAAATATTACCATGGTCGTACACAATAAGAATGTGCGTCAAATTTCTATAAGTCTACACCCCTAATAGAATATATCATTAGTGTCCCTAATGTGACATCATATGTCTATAGAAAATATATTTAATAATAGTATCGTATCACATCTATGTTATCATCAATGGAGGAAACCACAATGACATTTTTGTGAGATAACTATTCTTAGGACATTATAACATACTATGTTAAAGAGAAGAACAATAATGATGTGATAAGGAGTTTATTAATATTCAAAAATATGAATAAAACATATCATAATTTACAGTGATGTTGGTTATAGGGAACCAACTCCAACAGAATCCCTCTTGCACTAGAGCCAACTACTAAAAACCTTCAGTCTACTAGATCTCACATGAAACTCATGATCTTGCTGAGATAGGCCTAAAGTCAAGGGGTACACCATGTTTTCTTCATTTTTTAATCTTCTTATTGAAACTTCATCCCTTCGATAAAAATCCTTCGAGAGGTGATATTTTATAGTAAATTATTTTTCACATGGTGCAATCTTGACTCTTTTGTAAGAGTCCCTACTACAATATTATCACAATACAATGTGATAGAGTCTTTACTAATAAGTACAACATGAAGATCCAATACAATGTTTCAAATCCTAACACCTTCCGTGGATGCATCATAATTCGTTATATACATAGACTCCATTGTATAAATAGTAAAAATTGGCTGGTTTGAATTCTTCCAGATCACAAATCCTCCATTAGGAAAAAAACCATATACTAATTCGAAATTCAGATCATTCTAATCTATATGTAAACTAGAATCAATATAACCCCTAATAACTAACTCATCATCTCCTCCATACACTGGGAACATATCCTTAGTTCTTCTCAAATACTAAAGGGTATCCTTAACAATCAGGCAGTGCTCTTATCCGAGTTCATCTTGATATCTTCTTACCATGCTCAATGCATAATCATTAACAAATCTAGTACATAACATGGCATACAAAATTTATCCTATTACTGAAGGTTATGAGATCATACTCGTTCTCTATTTCTTATACTGTGTCTGAGGACACATTTTCTTAGAAAGATATAAACCATGTGACACTAGAACCAATCCCATATTAGAGATTATTACATACTGAATATATTTAGTATATGGTCGAAATATGTACTTTGAAATAATCCAAGAAGGCTCTTGGATCTATCCCTAATGAACATTATCCATAGAATATAGGATAATTTAACTAATTCCTTCAGAGAGAAACTCTTTTTTAACTAGTCCTTAACTGACTGTAAGACATGTATTTTGTTTCTAATAAGTAATATGTCATCAACATATATTATTAGGATAACGAATTAATTTTCACTAAAACTATTTTAAACACACGAATCACAATCATTCTTAATTAGCCCAAATTATTTCATGGATTCATCGAATGAAATCTTCCATGACCTAGATTCTTTCCTCATTCCATAAATGGATCTCTGTAACTTGAAAATCCTTTTGGAATCACTTGGAGTCACAAACCATTCGTTTTTTGTCATATAGACAACTTAGTGAAGGTTCCCATTAATGAATGAAGTTTTGAAATCCATATTTCATATATCATAGTCATGGTAAGCTGCTATATCATGTAGAATTATAATGGATTTAAAAATTGAAAATGGTGAAAGGGTTTCATTATAGTCAATTCCTTGATGTATTTTGAACCCTTTATCCATTAGAATATCTTTATAGGTATTTAATTTAGCTTACATTTAATTTTTCATCTTGAATGCCCATTTTCATCCAATGGTCTACTGGTACATCAACCACAACCAAAAATTGGTTCTGATACATGGAATCCATTTCAGAATTCCAAGATTCTTTCCATCTTATAGATTCTGATCTTTAAAGTTCCTCCTTGTAGTAGAGTGGATACTCATTTTCAAACAATAATGAGTCACCATCTTCGGTGACTAGAAAACCATATCTCTATGTTTATCTTACCTCTCTTACACTCCTGCACAATACTCATGTTTCAAGAACTAATGCTTCTGTCAGGTCCTGTGGAATATGTTCCTGTATAAACTATTATGTATCTTTAGCATCAAATTCATCAAAGTAAATCTTACTCCCACTATAATTTTTGAGTATGTGCCACCTCTCAGGAAATATTTATTGTCTGGAGGTGATTAATTTTTATTTCGAGTGGTTATATAGGTAATATACTTATCTTTCCTTAGTATACACAGTAATGATACACATTGTTCCCGGGGGTGCTAGTCTATTTTCTGAGAAGGCCTTAAGAAACACTTCAAAACCTCATACATGTGCATGTGACAAAAAGGTTCTCTTTCCACGTCCTAATTTAAAGAAAATTCCATTTTCTGCTTTAGTTGTTTCTCAGTTTAATGTATATTATTTAGTTTGTAAATCATATCCCTAAAATGATAATAGAATATTTTCATGAATCATTATCAAACATACCATGTAGAACAAAGTGTAATTACTCGTTTCACTAATGCCATTCCACTATGGTGTATAAGGTTGAGTGAGTTGAGATAGAATCCCAAACTCCCATTATAAGTTGATACGCTTTTGGTTAATATTTTCACCACCTTGATCTGATCAAATATTATTTATCTTCTTACCAGGTAAATTCTATACTCAATTATAAAATTCCTTTAATCTCTTAAAGTACATGGACTTATAGTTCATCAAGTAGACATAACAACATATAATCAAGTCATCTGTAAAATATATCAATTAAGTATGTCCACCAATAGGTTATATTGGAAATGGCCCAAACAAATTTGTGTGTACCATTCCTAAAATCTATCAGAACCTTTCACCTTATCCACCAAATTGTGGTTTTGTCATTTTTTCTTGTAAACAAGCTTGACATCTATCAAGAGGTTTTATCTCAAAGGAGTCTAAGTGACCATCTTGATAGATCTTTGTGAAATGCTTCTTTTTTACATGATCATGATGGTGATTCCATAATTGGGTGTTATATGAGTCGTGTGAACAAGATTCTTCATCAATTCCAATACATTGTTTTCACAGATTAATACATAAATACCAATACTTAAATGTTCTATAATATAACATATTTTTCCCTTATAAAAGAAACACCTTTTATTTATAGACATGAAAATAAACCAACTTGCATCAAGTCATGATACATAAATTATGTTATTTATAACCATCAGTACATAATAATAATATTTTGAAACCAAAATAATTCATGTTGCCAATGAAAGTTGGTATTCACCAACTGCTATGGCATCTATACTCAATCCATTAGAAGCTCTTAGATCCACATATCCTCTATAATTCATTCAAATAATACTTGTTTCCAATATTTGGATATATATATGAGGACCAAAAGATGTATCTAATACCCAATGTGTAGATATTGAAATATTAAATTAGATAAAACTGCACCTTTAGCTTCCTCTTTCTTCTGGGTGTAGTTTATCTTCTAGTGTCTATTCTTGACACTTGAAAAACATACCTCATCCTTTTCCTTACCTTTCCTATGGATATTCCTCTTCATGAAAGGATGATGCTCGGGATATTTATAATTTCTAGGAGTTTTGGGAAACCATTCATTGTTCTTACTTTAATATTTCACTATAAGGACCATGAGTTTATCATGCCCCATGTACTTATCCACTTAAAGAATCAAAGTAAGATGTACTAGAAAACTCTTCTCAATATTTATCATTTTGTAATTAACAATAGAAATAGAGAAGGTCTTGGGAAGTAATGAAAGTATGAGATTTTTACACAACTCATCTATGAATTTAATCTATAATATGAATAATAATTTAATATAAAAAATAATCTTGACTAAATTAGGCCCAACTGGTGTAGACTCTCTAATATTAATTGTAAACAAACCATTATAGATAACATACCTCTCTTATCTCATTCTCTCTTGATAGAGATCCTGTAGATGAGAAAATATTCTATATATATACATGTCCACATGTTGCTTCATAATCTCACATAAGATGGATGATAGTATGAAACATTGAATATCTATGGAATCATTAAAATGTTTCTCATAGGGAAATATCTTTTCATCACATGTCTCATTACCGAACACATTAATAATAAGTTATTCTGGCATATACAATTTCATTTCACGGTAAAGGATAACACATATATGCCTTTCCCACTCTTGGAAATTTTTTTTGGTGAGAAGTTTATCCTTATCATGTATGGATCGAAATAATATGTTGGATGTCATTTTTTTGTTTCTACAAAAAAGATAATGGATATTTTAATACATTATCTGATAAATTTATAAAAATAAATAAAAATTATATTTATTAATCTCCCATTATTTTAGTGAAACCTAATAGACATCAAAATTGGCTTAAGAATATCCTATTGGTTTGATATTTTAGTGTAAAGGATCCATATTCCTCTTCTCATTATCCCAAATTCAGTTGTTCAAGAAACTCAAATGTTTTTAGGTAGGCATTAAAAATTCCAAATGCATTAACTCACAATTCCATGATATATTGTGTCGACTCCCTAATCATGAAATCCTTAAATTGTATTTCCTCAACCCTTTTTTCTATTAACACAAATTCCTACTTTGAGAGTCATCCCTTGATGTGAAATAAGTTAATTCCACCTAAAAATACAACTTAGAATTACATGATAATTAAAAGCACAACAACATTGGATGGTCAAACACTTTGAACTATGGTTCAATTTTAACTGAAGTAGTGGAAGGCTATACTGACATAATATATATTATCGAGGGATTTTATCCTTTTATGCATAAATTACTAATTATTATATTTATTACATGATTGTTAAAATTAATTGGATGTAATTAAGTTGTTAACCATTTCTTAGACAATATTCACATGTAATAATATTTATTTTAGACATATCTTGCATGCTCATTAATTTCATTAATTCATGTGATAAAAAAATCCACAATGAAATAACCATGAAACTTGACAAAAATAAAATAATAATGTTGTATTTTCATAATCTTTTACTAACGGTTAGTTTAATAGTAGTTGATAAACTAACCATTAACCAAGGGGAAAACACCTCAAACCAATTAAGGATGGTGTTTATATAATTCCTCCTATCCACCTATGCATATTTATAGGATTGGTTTATCCTTGGATCAAAACATGAACTACATCCACTAGCTTTGGAGATCCACACTTTACATATTCTTTTACTCACACATAGGTGAGGGGAAATGGTTTACAAAAAAGTAACTATGGGAAAGTATGACCGTACATAATAAGAGGAGAGAAAGAAAAAATTCCAACAATTTTATTTAATAATAAATTAAATGAATCCAATCATATAAAAAAGTCTGGTCTATGATCATGATCCTCCACATGCATAAAACAGATTATACATTTAATAAATATATTATTCAATTCTTAAACATTCTTTTTAACGAAAAATCACACTCAAATAAATAAATTTTCATATTTAATAAATCAATTATTTTATCTTAATTCTCATATGAATATCCTTGATATTTTCATCCATCATAATTTTAGACAAATTAAATAAATTTATTTAAAATTATCCATGTACATAAATTTACTTTGGATGAAACATGTTGAATAAACTTATAAACCAAACATGTATTATAATAAGGTATTGTTTTCTCCTTTGACATGTGCTTGAATGGCCTGAAGGCCTTGTTTTTATTGATTTTTGATAACCCCCTTTCATGGGATGAGGGGGAACCCTTATAAGTCTCGTAGGATCATAGATTACAAGGACCGTAGGCTTAGGGGATTACATGACCCGAAGGTCATAGGGAATTAAACCGGACTATCTACAAGGAACCACCCCACCCCAGCATCTCCATCGTGATTGTAGCTCTCCACCATCACATAGTCGTCTGGCTAGGCTTCTTGTGCAATCACAGTCTGGTCCCGATGGCATATCCATAACCTCTCAATATGAAAATTTATTTGGCTCTACTCTGTTCAGTGCACCTGCTCTGAATCCTCTTATGGGGTAACTCATTTTTTTATAGAGTATGTCTAGAGAAACTACATGTGGCCCAAAGGATTTGATGTGGCCTGAAGTCCTTAAAGGTGGCCTGAAATCCCTACTGACCTAAAGGCATGGGTGGCCCAAAATCCTTAAGGGCTCCAAGCCCAAATCAATGGCCTAGGGTGAATAGATCCAGCTTCTATGGTACATAATTGTACCTGCTACAGTAACTACTACAGTGCCTGCTATAGTACTCGCACGGAGTATAGTTCTGCTACAGCACCTACAAAGTGTACAACTTTGCTACAGTACCCACACAATGTATAATTCTGATACAGTTCCATGCTATAGTCCCTGCAATATTTTTCTATAGTAATGTTATTGTACCCCCAAGAAATATTCCTCTGCCTGGTTTTGAACCTCGGTCTCGTGGATGCATTTAAGGATACCTCACCAACTGGGATGAGGCTCATGTGCTCTCTTGTGACATATGGAATACATGACTTATCACATACTTTCATGACATGTACTATCAATATAATTATTATAGAGATTACATGATTTATTGGTCTTGTGTTATGCTTCAATACACTTACAGTAACAACCGTAATATGATAAATAAATGATATGAAGATCTGATAATTATGAAAATATTAATTAAAATTATATATATATATATATATAATAACCTATCACATTGTTTGCACTATCAACTTAATAAACAGAAAAAAGTAGATGTCGATAAGGTTTACACAATATAATAAATAAATTTCAAATCTGTGTAATTATGTGTGAGTACACAACATGTATAGGGGAGCTACATGGTGGGTACATATCATACCGTGTATTTGATACACATGACTAGGGACTCAGTGTGTAAATCGGGCCTCTGAAAATGGTATTACACGTCATGTGGTCTTCATGTTATATGGTCACTAGTCAGGCAGAACATGTATTGTAATACATGGGCTGTCTATGACTTGAAGGGACTACACACCATGTACTCTAGTTAATTGTGTGCCAATTGGGCCCTATAAACAAGCAGTGTAATAAATAAATGCAGAACATGTCATCAATGCACATTGTTTTAATTAATTTATGAATTAATTCCAGATGCATTGAACACAAGTACATGGAATATAACTCTATTTACACGATGTGTAATCTTTTGTTACCTGGGCATAATCCATGGAACCTCTAGATATGTTCCTAGAATTTATTTTATTCATGAAATTACTTGTACTGATTAGATTTATGAGAAACAAATGGGGAATAAACTGATCTCCCAATTTAGATTAGAAGAATTGTTCAACATTAATTGAAAACTGAATGAAAATTTTGTAAATCAATCTATGATATTTAAATAATTATAAATAATTATGTGACCACTCTTATACCACTTGTAGGTTCTGGGCACAGTGGAAGCCTGTTATGGGTCATTACCAACATTTCTTTTTTGTCATGATAGATGATCAATATGAGATTTACACAATGGTGAATATTGTGATCTATTAAATTGAATAAAATTGTATATAAATGTGATAAAACACTCAAACTAAAGAGATAATATTTTCATATTATTTATAATAAATTTAATCATTTAAAAAATTACCTTGAAGAAATTCTATCATTGTTGATGGATCTGATAACAGATTTTGGTTGTATGTCCATTACGTTGTAGGAATCAATGTAGATTCCCTCTAGAGGTAATCCGCACATGAATCAAAAATCTCTGAACATCACCATAGGGACCTTATAATGCTAGCATATAATATTATATTGCTTGTGCCATCGGCCTTTGATCACCTCAAGAACTGATTCCAAATAATTCTCCCAGATCTCTCTTGACATTAGAGTGGTAGGTGGAGGAAGATATATCTCTATTATAGGTACTGTTTTAGGTGAAGTGATCTATCTAGGTCTTGATAGGATTCACCAAATCTATTGTGCAGAACCAAACAAATGAATTGGATAACATAGAAAATAATATAATTGAGTGTATATACTGCTTGGGTTAAAATAAAATAATTCCATATGTTTACTTTATTTTTTATTTAATCCCTGCATAACCCCCTGTAAAATATGAATAGTAATAATATAATTATTTCATGACATGTGATTAATTTTTGAATTAAATTAAATATTATTTAATCAAATAATATGTAATATTTATTATTTCATACCTGACTGTTGAACTTGTTTCTCCCTTCCTACACAATAGTTATTAGGCCTTAAATAATGACAATTTATTTATTAATTAAATATCACTAAATTATTTGTACATAAATAAATAAACATTATAGTTACTAAATAGAAAATCACTTTATATTAAATATCCAACTCACATTATATTCTCTCGAATAAATGGTGATAGAATAAATGTTATCAAGAAAACATGAATAATTATTAAAACACATGCAGTAATAATATTTTTTTAAATTTTATGTAATAAATAATATTATATTATTTAAATTAGATTATGGATACACTTAGTGTGTGACCCTATAGACCTCTTTCCTAGTGAAATTAGGTGAAGAAACCTAAATTATATGGTTAGTGTCTAGGAACAAGGCAAGGAAACCATAGATAATGAAGATAATGATGCAACAACATAATAACTCATAGAAACGCTTAATGTGTAATATAATCCCCTTATCATCATATTTCAAATCAAGCAGGTTGCATACTAGTTCTATCAACTGATTTTCTTGATTTCTCTTTCATTGAATTACTAGAAATTTAACTTTCCTTTAGAATATAATGGACATGGATTTATTTTGGATATATCATTTCTATAAAAGGGATAGAGATATAAACTTATGTTAAAGAATAGAAATGAAAAATCCCTCCTCACATTATTTATTAAGAAAATAATTCTCATGACATAGCCAATATATCCTACCTCACCGCAAACACCTATCATCAAGGTTTTCAGCAATACATCAATGCACATGGCACATAATACCCATTTATACTAATCATAAATTCTATGGATAAATGTACATGTCTACAAATAAGAACATTAAATGAAACATATAAATATGGATTTCCTAATGGTGCATCTCATTCATAGAATATCCAACACCTTATATTACTAAGATTATACACCATGGGAAGGTGCCTCAAATTTCGATGTGTCTTTGACCCTGATAACCTAAATCATTTTTGTCCGTAAAATGCTATCATCTGGATATAGAACATATATTTAAGAATAGTGTCATAGAAATTATAGGTCCTCATCATAGGAGAGACCTTCTATGACCTTTTAGTGTGAAAAATACTCCTAGAACATTATCAAATACTATATTATGAAAAATAACTATCTTAATGTAATAAAGTGTTTATTAAAATTCAAAACTATGAACACAAGTTATCATAAAGTACATAGAAGTTTGTTCTAGGGAACCAACTCCAACAGATTTAATGACGGTGTTAATGAATATATGTAATATTTATGAAAAATTATTATTATTTAATTATAATATCTCATCAACAATCTTACCACCCAATCCGTTAGAAAATGATATCATCTCTCATGTGTGCGTGTGGACTACCGTCTCCACATAATGATGTGTTATGTTTTTCATTTTATTTTTACATAGATGATAATAATGATATATTTAATGAATATATATGATATATATAATATAATAATAATTTTTTTAACATGAACTATTATTTATCTTTCTTTCTTTCCATCTTCCGAAAAATGAAAACAACATTCATGCACAAGTGCAACCCGCCATCTCTATGAATAACGTAACACATTATTCTTTATATAACTTATAATAAATATTATAAATACTTATATAAGGAATATATATGATATTTATATAATGAATAAAATTATTTAGATGTCAGATACATGACAAAAGTACATGTACTGAGACTACTGAACCAAAAAATACATGAAAAAAGAAGTAGTTATCACCCAAAATATAGTTTTCGACAAGGAATTGATAATATAAGGGTCATAAAAAGATTAAATTTAATAATAATAGCTATGATATATAATATTATTGTTTTTTTAATAAATTTATAATAAAAATATATATTTAATAAGAGGATTGAACACATATGAAGGAAATTAAACCAGTGGAATGTGGTTCTCGTCTCACTTTTACTACTTTGAGGCATATTCCATATTCAACAATTATTTATTTTTTGTTGTGTATATAATAAAAATTTCATATTTTATATGATTAATTTATTTTAATTAATGGTATTTTATGTTCAATTTTATGGTATAGTTGATATGATTCAAAAGTCACCAAAGTGGTAAGAGTTTATATTATAATCTCATCATTTATCTAGATTGTTTAGGAATAAGTTTACCCTGATGAAATCGTATAATATTATTATAAAAAAAACTCATTTAATTTCTTCTCTTATATATATTCATGAACCTTTAATGTAATATTACCATTTCCTCTATTTATTACTTAAAATGGATCATAAAATATTTTTAATAAACCATGAATTTTTCTCTCTTCCATCGAAAATCCTTTTTTTATGTGACCATGTTTTTTAAAAATATTTATGAAAACATTTAAATATCAAAAAAATATTAATGACAATTTCACCCATTTCTTAATTTTTACAAAACCATTTGAAATGAATCTTCTTGTCTTTTTATAAATGAGGTACTTTTGACATTTTTTATCAGAGTATGCAAGAAATGTTTCTTTAACGCCATGTATGAAATTTACCACCATTTGAACCACTCATTGCTTTGATGCTTCCTTTAAAATTTTTCATGATTCATTACAAGTAATTTTTTTCTTAATGTTGTTGAAATTTTTAGTTTTAAAAATTTATTTTCAAAGAGAAATAATATTTTCCTCAATAAAGTTTTAATGGAAGTTTTATGGTATTTCTATTTATAAAATATATAACCCTAATTTTACTAATTATTTATTAGGAATATTTTGTAATGATACCATCATTATTATTTATTTGGATGGTTCTTTTTCAATTTGAATGGGGATGTAAAATTTTGATACCATTATCCATATTATTCTCATTGTTTTTTTAGTATGTTTATTAATTCAAGAAGTTATTAATATTATGTATCATAGTTTCCAATACAAATGTTTATATCAATTATGTTTATTGAATGGGGAAATTATTAACATTTCTAAAGGTAGTTTTTTAATATGAATGTTTTTGTGATTATGTTTCAACACATTCATACTGGCAATGCATGAGACATAGTAAGTGATAGGAATGTCCCACTATAGTCCCTCGATGCATATATAGGTCTCATGTGATGAATTAGCTTGGGTATTTGGTTGAGGAATTACCCATTTATCTAAGATGTATTGACATAAGGCCATGATGGTGTGGTTATGTAGTCTAAAATTATGAATCCCATCATTATGAGATTAGTTATTTATGTCAATGTTATTATTTAATTAGTTTAAATATCATTTGATATATTTCAAGATCATGTGATTATTTAGATGAAATTATTTTTACCACAATTATTATAGAATTATTTTTATTCATGTTCTTGTTATTGACTAAATGGATTTTGTTTTAGTTATTTACCTTTCCAAATTGAATATACCTTATTTATTCATGATAGATTCTGCAATATGCATATCCTTAGTGATCATTATTGCTAACTGATTTCATATGTTACATTTACCTAGAATTACAGTAAGTGTTTTATGAATGATATACAAAGAAATGATAAATGGATTAATAGTTTTTTAAAATAAATTCTATGTTGTATTTTATGTCTTCAATTATAACTTGAGATTAAATTATATATCTAGTTTTCTAGGAATATTCAACTATTTGGTCCTTTGGGATGTGATTCCCTATATCTGGTTCCAATGTTATAAAGTAACCACTAACTTTGGGATACTAGGTCCAGTGTATTTGTAGTTGATATTAGAGAATTTTTAGTATAAATCTTAGCATCTAGATTTAGGAAATCATAGAGTAGGGAATATGTACCTATTAATAAATTTTCGGATAAATCAAAATATAAGATAACATTCTAATGTTTCAGTAAGGTAGTGATTATGTGGTTTTCCAAGTATTAGGTGATTTTCTAGATATTACTTGTGGATAAGGCTTAAAAACAGTTTTATCTAGGGGTAATAAATCTGAAAAGGGGACATTGGGATTTGACTCAATCGTCACCTGGGGCATGTGAATGGGCCTTAATACACACTAGGTTTGACAATAGTAGGGGATATTCTTAGGATAATTCACATTTTATTTACAAACCATCATGAAGTATTTGAATGTATTTTTATTAATTGAGAATATTCCCAAAGATTCCGTGTTTATTATTTTGATATTACATATACATAAATTTTCATTTTATGTTAGGTGTTTCACTAGTCTTGAAATTATAAATTATGATTCATAATTTTATGATATAATCTATTGTATGCCAGTATTTTGAAATGTAATAGAGTGGAACGAATTGAAACCATATAAATTTGTGTAATACATGTAGGTATTTCTATCCCGAGAAAGATAATGAAGAAGGAGATGGTTCTGCAGATGGAGATGAACAAATTATAACTTAATTGGGGAGTTTGACTCATGTTATGACTGATAGCCATTCATTTATGGAAAATCATTTTATAGACCATATTTTCACATTTTAAAACTTTTAAATATATCATGGAATAATTGTAGGGACATGTGCTGAGATGGGGTGTGATTTTGTGGCCCGATGATCCCAAGAATTGATTTTATAAAAAATATTAAATATATTTTATATCATGAATATATATTATTTCAAAAATAATGGAATATATCCTCAATGGAGTCTTGAAATAGAAATATGATACCACAATTGAATCCATAGAATTATATTTACCCTAGGAATGACCTAATTTTGGTCGGTGCCAAATGTATTGTAGAGGAAACCATTAGCAGGTGCGTTTAAATTAAAATAAATGATTAATATTTTTTTAAATTTAAATTAACTAAACATAAAAATCATTAAATATATTATTATAAAATATCTCCAAGGATATTTACATAACTCTAGGATTATTCTTAGAGGAATCCACCATTCTGAACTGGTGAATCATGATCGAATTATGATCGACAACTAGATCAAGGTGAATATAGGAACAATGAACAAAATGGGTCATCTCCTTCAACAACAACAACAATGTTCATCAATTATTGATCTGAATCAAGTTAGGACTCATAATTTGGGATTTTGAATCTTATTATTAAAATATTGATCATGAAAAAACATTATTCTGCAATTTTTTTAAATAAATATATTTCATGTCCATGTGTATCGAATATAAATTGTTAATTCAATTTATAATTATTATTTTTCAATGTTTATCACCTTGGTAATCCCCAATCTATACTCATTGGACAAGAATACTAGGACAATGATTATTTCACAATTTTTGTGTGCTTTTCCACGAATCGTTATTCACATTCTTCACTATTGGACTATAGAGCCAGGGTTTGACTCTACATAGTGTGTTCAAGCAAGGTAAAACCACCATATTCATGGAAGACTCATATACAGAGAAGAGATTGGTAATTTGAGGATGGATTGGGATGCTTTGTGGGATACATTTGATGAATTCCCATGAATTTTGGATCTAGGACTAAATGACTAAAATGAGAAGTGAATGAGGCATGTAGAGGCTTCAAGAAAAGGATAGGAAAAACAATTTCTAGTCATAG
The DNA here is from genome assembly GCA_963277665.1 of Viscum album. Classification (NCBI taxonomy): domain Eukaryota; kingdom Viridiplantae; phylum Streptophyta; class Magnoliopsida; order Santalales; family Viscaceae; genus Viscum; species Viscum album. Next base: position 768,741,334 of record OY728128.1, read on the forward strand.
AAGGACTGAAATAAATGGATGGATTTGATTACCACAAATTCCATGTGGTCAAAAAGAATTTTTGGTAGTGGGAGCAACATATCTCTATTCTATAGATCAGACCTAACTTTCTTTGAAATAGCTAACTACACTCTATATAGTCTAATAAACACATGTCGTGTAGTCTGATGTATGTAGAAGCAATGGTTTCATGATGGAGTTAAATATCACCTATAGTGTGGAGGGACCACAAACCAAGTGGACACTAGATATCTAACTTGGTGTGTATAGGGAGTAAATTATCAGGATCCCATGTGTCCCTATATGCCATGTAGGTTACGGAACATGCCTTATACTAAAAAATGTTAGGTGTACATGGACACTACAATGAATCATCCTTAAATATTAAATGATATTGAATTTAATGAATAATTCAAATTGACGATCTTTTCAGGTTTAGAGTTTTAGAGAATTAGGGCATAAATATTACATTACATCTCAAGAATTACCAAGTAGAAACTTCTTATTAGTTTCCATTTTTTTTCATCAAATAAATAACTCTTGAAAAAAAGAGACATTTCTAGTTCCATGTTTTCAACAACATGACTTTTCCTTGATCCCATGCTTGACAGTATTCATCTTTAAGTCCTGTGAAAAACATTTAAAAAACATGGGATAAGCGTAAAAAGCATAGTAAGGGTTTTAAAATAATGAAAAAAATCATTAGTCCATCAATACATACATAAAAAAATCTCTTTTACTTACCTCATGAAATCATAAGATTTATTAATAACACATAGAAATCATAAATAAGAATGTTTACTTGTGGCATCCATATCAAACATACATTGTAGCTTTAAAAGCAATGTAGGGAGTTACGTTTGGAATACCCATCATAGTATATTATCTAAATCTCTTAGGAGAAACATTAATGTACCTACATAATTTTAACCAATGCATTGGGGAGTTATATCGGGCTCACCTACCTCAGTTTTATCATGGAAAAACCCGTATACGTAAACAATTCCTAGGAACCATAACTTATTCATAACACATAAAACAAACATAAATGAATATTAAAATTTCCACATTTCAATCACAATATATCATTTCAAGAAATTGAAATAATCAATACTTTCTCAATAACATTTTCAATACCAAAATACATAAATAGAGTATATGCTATTTATTTTCATTTTAAAAACATTATGACTTGTTAAGGAAGAAAAATATCAAATAACACTCTTGGATATAGAAAGGTCATTATCACTATGTACGTTAAAACAAAGAAACATTACTTTTGTCATTTAGTAAAATAATATGTATAAAAATTATTCCCTTTAATTAAAGGTCAATGGGATTTGTACACCGTATAAAAGAAAGTCGTGTATAAATCAAAATATGTCTCGATGAAAAGAATTGAGACGAAGTCCCTTACCTCGTGTCCAACATGACTCATTCATTATTTAATATCCTGAATAATATACTAAAGCTAATTTATACTTTCTTAATAACAATTATAAAGTTTATTATTCTTTTTATATCACTTATTTCCTTGTTATAAACATTATGTAATCATTTAAGTTAATAACTGTCGTTTTTTCGATATTTAGTTCTTGAGTAAAAAATAACTTCTTATAATTGCATGTTGTTCATGAAGTAAAAATCCAATTATCTCCAGAATTATATTCATGATTTAGATATCATATATATCATATATATCCAGTATATATATGTATTTATAATAGTACAAAACATTTTTAGGTAATAAATGAAATGCATCGTTCATAGAGACGATAAGCTGTACGAAATCATAAACGCAACTATCATTTCATGTTTAATGGAATTAAAATATAATGATAAATATTTATATAATAATTCCATTATAATATCATAAAAATAATTTTAGTAAATCCATCCTTTATACGTTCCACGAATGGTATGGAAGATTCATATCTCTTTTAGGGGGAGGTAGTCTGCACTTTCTCAAATGAAATTATCGCATTTACCAATTATGGAACACATAAAAGAATGCTATAAATGAAGAATACAGAAGTATAGAGACAATATAAATGTAATATATATCACATATAAATACATTTACGTCATAATGTCCATCATGAGAGGTGTTTGGAGATATTTGAACAATCATCGTTTCATGAGGCATTAGTTTGTCATCCTCAGAAATAGTATGTTTGTTTCCATTATATGGAGGTGTGTGGAAGTATATTTAGAATAATTATCATAAATATAACCTTGTATATTGAGTATACTAGTTTTATTATAAAATAAAGGAATAAAGATATTTTATTAGGTTGGAGAAGTAAAATTAAAGAAAATAACTTAAAAGATGATGTTTCCTTTGAATCATGTAACTCCCATTGGATTGAACAAAAAGGCATTCTTGAAGTACTTTGTTTTTAAGGTAAGATTCTAGGTGGAAGAGAGAGATTTTGGGGGCTTATTTAGGTATTGTTTCGATGAGACAAGGGTCTTTAGAGGTGTGATTAATGGGTTAGAGGAGATTGATTTTTTAAGGGGGGAGGGTCTCTATAGGAATGTTTGAAAACATTATTTTATTATAAACAAATTTTTGGTTTCAAAAGGTCCGGAACTCCATATATTTTAATATACGATGACTATTGATTGAAATAAAATCATAAAATAATAAATGGACAGGTTTTGGATAGTTTGATTAAATTTTATAATCGTATTTATTTAAATCATCTATTATTAAGGTAATCACTACATCATCATTGTGTCTTATATAATTTTATTTAGTTGATTTCTAAAATTTATAAATAAAATTACTTGATGTAGGAAAAAATTTTATATTTATAATGAATAATTATTCATAGAGATCACTTATATAACCCCATATAATTTTTTTCTAGAAGATATATGTTTATGATACTTTTGTCATTACATTAAATTAATTAATATAAAGTTCCATTATCACTCCTAAGTGGCTACATGGGGTCCCAAAATCGACCCAAGGATGCCCATGGTTGGAAATATATCAGAAAATAGGTTTAGGACAAGTGTAAGGGTAATTTAAATACTATTATAATATTATTTTTCACCCTTATTTACAAGATTTACCATTTAACCATGGTAAATAAAATATTTACTGAAGTAAATATTCATAATGTATAAAAATAAAAGTAACCAATTTACACAATTTGGGCATCCTAATTCCAAATATGGAATTAAATTTTCTAAATTTGAAACACATAATTGGAATAAATTTATTTAAAATAAATTCCTGTTGATACAACAAAAAGCATGTTTTTAAGAAATAATAACTATCAAAACATTGACACTTGTTTATGTCCATTTTAAAAGTGAAATTACTTCCAATGAACAAAATTGGATTAAATGTTAAAAATATAATCTAAATAAATGTTAAAAAATATTAAAAAGATTATATAACCATATAAATAATTTATATTAAAGACAATTTAGAATTAAAATACAATATTTTTCACTATTTTCATATAAAAATAAACATTATCAGAAAATACCAAAATTTAATCCAAAGTAAATTTTGAGGTCCTGATTCTAAATAAAATTTTATTTTTTCAAATAGAACATATAAAAGTGTCCAATAGTATATTTAAAAATGGTTTGCCATCAATAGGCTATAAATTGACCTTTTAAAGAATATTAGTGTGTTTATGCTAAAAATTGGATACATTCACATTTTAACCTTATAATTTTTATTGGATAAATGAAAAAAAATTAAAAAAATGTATAATCATATTTTAGTTAGTTATGTTCATTCCCAGTAATACAACGACTATGAGTTATCTACCGTTTAAAATAATATTATATTATTATTTTTCAGTATGACTTAGCCTTGTGTGCACCATGAGATTTCAAAGAAACCGATTGTTGCATGTAGGGTATGATATTGAAAACACAATAGCCATTAAATTATAATTAATATTTACTTAAAAAATATTAAAAAATATTGAAATGTCATATTCTATATTTACCGAGGATGTTACAAACACAACCCAAAGAGCACATGCATGATCAGGAGAACACACGTACGACCTGGGTATCTACGAAAATCTATGGAGTACCCATAAATGTTTTGTGTTACCCTTAAAAACAATTTATTACTACATGGATAGGTATCCATGTTCTAGGAAGGAAAAAAACAGTTCTAGAGAGGACACAACCATGCTAAGGATCGGGCCCCCATACCGTGTGGTCCCCTTACATGCCATGTATCTCCTTATGAATATTATACCTCTAAAAAATTCTTCATTTGAAATCATATTTTGGCCCACAAGTTTCCAATATTTAGTTTTTTATGTATAATGGTATGGTAGCGTTCATAGTGGTTTTTGAAATATGATGTAATATATTCCAAGTTAGACAATTCATTAGGAGACACTAGATGATAACCGAGATCATGTAGGATCATCAGAGAGTTCAATTAGAGACGGTACTCCCCTATGGCATAAGGGTGATGGTACTCTATCAATGGAGATGGAACATTCCTATTTCACCAGGGAATTGTTCCTCCATAATCATTAGGAAGATAGAGATGATACTCCTCTTTCAAACAAGGGAACGAGTCCTCTATCCATGGAGACAATACTCCCTTGTTGCACCAAGATGTGGGACCTCTATACTCATTGTACAAATATAGATGGTACTGCCTATTCACACCAGGGTGTGGGTCCTATATCCATTGAGATGTTACTCACTTATAGCACTAGGGTGAGGGTCCTCTGTACTCATTTCATTTATTGAAAAGTTACACCCCTTTCACACTAGGAAAAAATTACACTATCCCTAGAGATATTACACACCTATTTCAATAGGGAATGAGTTCTATATACTTAGAGTGATGATAGAGACAATACTCCTCTATCCCACCCAGGTTTGGCTTCTCGATCCAAGGAGACTATACTCACTATTCAGATAAGGGCACAAGTCGTCCATAGTCATTGTGTTGCTAGAGACTATACAACCCTATCACACCAAGGCATGGGTCCTCTATCTTTGGAGAAATAACTCCCATGTCGCACTAGGGAGATTGTCCTCTAGACTCATTGTGCAGATAGATATGGTACTCCGCTGTCACACCAGGGAACATTTACTCTATCAATAGATATGGTACTCCTCTATTGTGAAAGGGTGTGGGTCCTATATAGGACTTATTCAGACATCCACATAAGATGTTTTCCATCAATGTTATACCTTTGCAGCTGAAGGAAGGCTCATCGTCATGGGATGGGCTATGAAATGGAGGCTCCCTTTCTCTTTCATCTAGTCTTATTTTATTATATTATATATATTTTTTGTTGGTGGGATTCATTTTCTCTATTTATTTGGGGATGATATGACTTCGTTTATCATATCTCATATTTCTCCCCTCTAGTTTTCAGGGCATCCTACTAGGTAAGTTTATAGTCACCCCTACATAGGATTTTTCCACACATGTCATTTCTTATATAGATGACGAATAGGTCATTGGTGATTAAAGATGAGAATAGGGATACTCATGTACATTTGACCACGTATGGTGGTCATGGCATGGAGAACTAGATTCAGGATATCTAAGAATTAATTTTTTTGATATTGTTAAGTTGGAACATTTATTCTGGTTTTGAATGTATTCTTCCCCTTTTCCTTTGGACTACATTATCACACTCTTTTTTATTCCCTATATGTTATTACATGTATGGATTTTACTCTAGATGTTACTATCTTTTATTATTATCCCTATGCACTTCTACATAGAGATATCCGTGTGCGTGTGTGCAAGTAATTTAGGATAATTCCTCCCATTAATGTTATGTATTTTGGTGTTGGTCTCTATCCCATGGTATATTAATGTGGGATTAGGGTAGTTGTGGTTCATCATTCTACTGGCTATGAGGGGCTTTGTGGGCCTGGTCACGATAAATTGTTATCAAAGGTGGTTTAACCAAAAGATGGTGTTTGGAGTTTTTCCCCATATGAGGTTTGATTGATAAGTTAGGAAAACAGTATAAAAGTGTCATGAATATTATTTTAATGTTAATAACTTAGTGTTGGTGCGATAGCTAACATATCCATTCACTGGGACTTAGATTACCTTCTTATCAACTCAGTATACCGAGACATTCTTTAAAGGAAATTTTGATACAGGTATCATATAGGAATGACTAATTGGAACAACGTTATTGATTTATATCCATATATATATATATATATATTCTCATTTGACCATGGTATGTCATGATCACATTCAATATGCATATGCAGAGACAGAAATATAGGTTACCGATTTAGGATCATAACAATGATCTAATGAGTGATGACGACTTAGTTAAGGGGATATCACACAAGATATTTCATCACGGAAGTAGGTAGAAGCACCCATGTTCAGATGAAGTTTATACCTATAGAGAAGGATGTAGATTTTTGCTGGATTATCACACTCTGTGAGTTACATCTCTAGAGTCCATTTAGGTATCACGGTGAACCAGATTCCTAGGTAGCGAAATATTGGCTTGAGTTAGTGATCCAAGTTTTCAATTTTATACAAATCCCAACCAATCAGATGATTGGACTCATAAAAAATGCTCTATGTAGAGAAACATATGGTTCAGGTCATACAAATAGATAACTTAGATGTTTTGAGTGTATATTTTGGGTTCTTAAGATAGAGATTCCATTGGTTTTGTGTTTAGCTATAATTCCTTATTAGGAGCTTTAGGATAGGAATGATCATGTGGTTTGGATATCACGCTTGGATATGAACCCTTTCCTTGGTTTTCCTCATAGCAAGGCATCTCTAGGATGACACTAGGATTCAATAGTTCTTTATAATGGTGATTTTTATTATGGATTTAGACATGAAAGTAAGAGGTATACTTTCCCCACATAGATTCATTATTGTAATGTGATTTAAATCCTTGAGGGTGTGTTGGTTCCACCCACATAAGATAGTGTTAAGGTGTGTTAGATGAGTTCCTTTAACCTGTGTGTTCATGGTAGGTTGACGTTATGTGGTGTCTCAGTAGGCCCTGTTTGAGGAGAGAAGGTGGTAAATGGAAAATTTGTTATTCCAATAAAATAGACATCTAGTTCAGAGGATTGAGTGTGGTTTGTGTTATGGCCTATGTCTCCACCTCTCTAGCCTCAATTTTAAGAAAAGATTTTTAAGAAACATTTCCCTGTATTAATCCCTTATTCGATACCTAGAAATACTATTGGATGTATTTTTTGCATGTCCCTAATGTTGGAGGATCATACATAGAGGATCATTGATCACCATTTTCTACTGAAGGGGTGACAATACATTGAGAGTGGAGAGAGCCTCACATGAAATATTTCCATAGTGGTAGTGAGAACCTAATATGTTTTCCTTAGTATGTACTTATCATCTTCCATCAATGATTATATGATTAATATGGTATTTCTTAGAGAATATGGAACCGTGTTTTCCTACTAGATAATGGGTGATCCTCATGTAGAGAAGGACTATCTCATTCATAGGTGGTTACTGCTCATTTATCAATTGTCTAGTATTACTGATAGAGTAATGGATGTTACGATCTCTCATCTTCCTACAACAATCATGGTGTTAGATGGAGCCTTTATCGAGGTACTAATGAGATTACCTCCACACTGTGAGATAGAAAGCTACATAACATTTACCCAAGGATAGATGAAAGTTTTCTATAGAATGTTGGATAACCCCATGGGGATATGAAATTTAGTGGTGTGGTTAGATGGTGTATATATGTAGGGTTCAATAAGACTCAATGTCTTCACCAGGGTATCCCAATGTTGTTTTCCTAAGAGAAAGATGAGATCTCGAGGTGTTGTGTCGATTGAAGGCATTTGAACCGGGTGACTGTTAGGAATTAGTATCCACCCCAAGAATAGATGACTTATTAAACCAATATATTTGGGAGAAATAGTTGTTAGTGTTGACCTCAAGTTTATTTATCAAAAGCTTCTATTTTAGGAGGATATTTTACCTATGTGTATTTCTAAATATGGTATTATTAATTTTAGTTTATGTTGATACCCTTTGACATATTGGAATCCCTAGTAGAGTTAAAAGGTTCATGAACTGGTTTTTTAAACCCTTTGATGATCATTTTGTTGCAGAATTTTTTATTGGAACCCTCATGTCCTTAAAGTCTTAGTAGGAGCATCTAAGACACTTGAGAATGGTTTATAGGCATTCTACAAGAGTAATTGTATCATGTGGAACTATCATAGAGTTAGTTATGGAATAAAGAGGTTACTGGAGGATTTCCCTAGGAATTTAGGCAGATTGAACACTTTAACATTGAAAGGGATTCTATTTACCTAGATTGAGTAGTTCTAGAGAGCCTTTCGGGAATTGAGGATGAGGCTGATGAGTTATCATATTTTGAGGCTATAAGAGGAGAGAGTGGAGTACATATTATATTGTGATTCCTATAGGGATGGGCTCAAAAGCATGTTGATATGGAGGTAGATAGTGACCAAATATAGGTAGAGTCAGTTGAGACCAAAAAAGTATAACTACATGACTCATGACCTATATTTGGTAGATGTAGTATTCCCTGTGGGGATGTTGTGGCACTATCTTATCAGAGAGAACATTTTTATTTACTCATACAATTAGAGACTTATGTATGTATTCAAAAAGGGATATGAAAATGATATTTAAGTGCTCGTAATAGTTCCTACATTACTATGACATTGAGATAGTATATACTAATGGGAAGAGAAACATTGTGTTATATTACCTTAGTAGAAAGTCTGTGATCATTTTTTAGAGGAGGTGTCAAAGTAGTTATCATTTTTACAACTGAACCTAGTAAAGGATGAGGGTGAATATTTTCGTAGAACAATGTTACTGACTCACCCACTTATCTAGAGTGTGACGGAGGATTAGTTAGAAGACATCGACTGTGAGGTCCTATTAGACTAGATATCCTTAGAACATTTATATGACGAATTTAATGAAGGAGGGTGTCACATCATCCAATTCTTGGAATGTATGATGGGATTAGTAATAATATGGGAGGAGGTGATGATGGAGATTCAAACTTCTCATTGGAATATAAAATCTAGTGTGGGGAAGATATATAGATACCTTCAACAGTTGTTTTTTTGTGCATGCATGAGTCAGATCATAGATAGGTTCGTCTCTTGGTGACTCACATATTAGCAGGTGTGGGTTGGGAACAAGGTTCTAGAAAGTTTTTTGCTGCCTATGGATATCCCAGAGTGGAAATGATGTAAAATATCCATAGACATCATGACAGGGCTTCCATGAACAACAATAGTCTATGATTTCTTAAGGGTTATAGTTTAAGGACTTATCCAGTTGTTACACTTCATTATTATCAAGGATCAATGTTTAATGGAGAGTTTGGGGGAGTTACACATACGAGAGATGTTACGACTCCATGGGGTTTCCTTGACAATAGTCTCTAACCATTATGAAAAGTTTACTTCAATGTTGTAGAGAGTCTTATAGGAGGCATTAAAGACCTAGATAATGATGAGTATAAATTTTCACCTATATAAAAATGGTTAGAACGAGTTCACTATCATGATGATGATGGATTTGTTATGGCTATAATATTATACTTAGAAAGAGTTGGGATGATCAATTACCCTTAATTTAGTTTTCTTATCGAAATTTTTATTACTCTACTATGATCATTATACCTTTAGAGGACCCATATTTGAGGCCCTTAGGTCAACCTTAGACTAGAATGAGATCTTTGATACATACCTTATTAAGACCGAGACGGTGTGAGTGAGGATATAAAAGATCCAGGTTATCTAAAAGTTGATGAAAAAAGACCATAAATGGAATAAATCTTATGTTGATCAACAAAATAAGCCTTTTGAGTTCGATCAAGGAGAGAAAATTATCCTACGATTCTCCCCATGATGAATTTTTTTGAGATTTGGTTGACCATGAAAGATATTTTTAATGTTAATTAGTTCATTTAAGATATTGAAGAGGGTTTTACAGGTTGATTACAACAATTCCTTACCCCCATAGTTAGAGCGGGTGGATGATGTATTCCATGTTTCACAATTGAGGTGATTTGTGAATGAATATATACAAGTTACTGACATGGGAGTGATGGGAATTTAGGATTGATTAACCATCATGGAGTTCCTGTTGGAGGTTGAGGATTGAAAAGATATAATTTTACATGGAAATAACATTCCATTGGTTTGTATGTTATATTAGCTTGAAATCACATAAGAGAGTTCCAGGGAGAAGGAGAGAAAAATATAGGCTTTGTATCCCCACCCGTTTGCTTAGTTTGTGATTTTCGGGATGAAAAGTTTGAAGGATGGATTAATATTGAGACTCTATTTTATTCTTTTAAGAACTTGAAATCTAACCTGGAATATTTTTGGAGCCAATAATTGAGATGATGTATGATTCTGATGCCTGGTGAGCCCGAAATTAAATTAATAAAAATATTAAATATGTTTTTTATCACACATGTATAGTATTTAGAAATAATTCAATATATCTGGAATGGAGTCTCGAAATTCAAATATGAGACCAAATTTGAGTATGGAGGACAAGATTTACCATTTGTGACACCTGAATTTGGTCGAAACTAGCTGTTTTTAGACCCAATTGTTGGAAGGTGAGTTTAAAATAAAATAATAAAATAATTTATTTATTTTAATTTAAATGAACTAAACTGAAAACTCTATAAATATGTCATTATAAAATTTTAACAGGGTAAGTCACATAATCATGGAATAATTTTGGGAGGAATACACCGTTCTTCATTGGTGAATCATAATTAGACGATGAATGACAACAAGATCAAGGTGAATCAAGGCACAATGAATGCAATGGGTCATCTCCATCATCAGAAACAATGTTCATCATCAATGATTGATCCAAATTGGGGATGGAATCATTATTTCTGTTCTAAACCTTATGATAAAAAGATTAAACATGATCAAAACTTTATTCACTACTATTCATTTAAATAAATCCCTTAATGATCCTGTGTATTGAAGTTAGTTTTTTTATCCAATTTAATATACTTTTTATGCAATTTTGTCACCCAAATTATCCCCAACATGTAATCTCTATCCAATAACACTTGGAAAAATATTATTTTACATTTTATATGTTTTTTTCACCATTGTTCTTTACAATTTTCACTGTTGGCCTATGGATCCATGAATTGAATTTTCTAAGAAGGTCCAATCATTATTAAACCCTCAAACTCTCAGAAGATTCATGTGTGATGAAAATTTTTATTATTTTAGGATGGATCAGGATTATTTGTGGGATATGAGTGAATATTCCAAAAAATTTGGGATCCAGGACTGAATGGAAGTGACGGTAAGTTCATGAGGCACACGGAGGCTTCGAGTGATGTGTATGGAACCTGATTTCTAGCCAGAAGAGGGAATAAATCGATAATTGGAAGTGATTAAAACAAATTTTGGGTGGTCAAATGTTGGATTTGGAGGAAGATCAATGGATTTTGGATCTTCAGAATAGATCTGACTTTCTATAAAAAAGCTGCACACTTGCTATGTAGTATGAAGGGCTCACACAATGTAGTTCAGTTTCTACAATGGCAAGGGTTTCCTGATAGAGTTCAATATCACATATAATGTGGAGAAAAAACACGCCATGTGAAACCTAGTTGAACAACATAGAATCTACATGGATTTCATTCCTAGGAGCACAGGGGGTCCTAAACAACATTTAGGGTAGGGCACAAAACTTGTGCTGGCACATTTCCAGTGTACATAGAGACAACTCGAAGGACACATGCATGGCCAGGAGAACACTGGTCAACCCCAACTGGTTGATACATGCTGTTTAGTACCCTTACACAATAGGTATCTCCCTTACACATTATGTCATAATACTTTTTTAGTGAGTCATGTTCTGGTAAGGACACAACCAGATTGAGGAGTGGGGCCACATACCATGTGGTTCCCTTACATGACATGTATCTCCTTATGAGTTTTCTAAACCCTCATATATAATTTTTTTGGACTCATATTTATGCCCATGAGTATCCTATCCTAATTAATTTTTTATATATAATTAAATTATTTCTTTTTATTGGGTTTTGAGATACTATGAAATATTTTCTATGTGTGGATATTCTTTAGGTGATACTCACTGATGACAGTTATCAAAGGATCATCCGATATTCCAAATAGAGATAGTACTAACCTATTTCATTAGGGAATAGGTACTATATCAATGAATATGGAACTAACCTATTTCACTATGGCGTGGGTCATCCATACTCATTGTGTCGATAGAGATGGTACTACTCAATAACACTAGGGAGTGGGTCCTCAATCCATGGAGATAATACACCAATGTTGCTCTAGGGTGTGAGTCTTCTCCCCATAGATATGGTACCCCCCTACTACACTAGTGTGAAATTCCTCCATACTCATTGTGTAGATAGGTACAGTAATTCGCTACCACACAAGAGTTCGAGTACTCTATCCAGGGATAAAATTCCCCTTTATTGAACCAGGATGTGTGTCCTCTATAATCATTGGGTAGATAGAGAAAATACTCCCCTATTGAACCTTGGCACGATTCCTACATACATGGAGATGACACTCTTCTATCGTACTAGGGAACATGTCCACCATACTTGTTTTAATGATAGAGAGGGTACTCCCCTATCATACCCGAGTGAGAGATCTCTATACATGGAGATGTTTTGACAACCCTACTCTTTATTACACACTTAAACATGATTTATTACATAATCTATTCACTTAATATAACTTTGAATATCATGAGGTCTAGTGTATTTGTGTAATAGGAACATTACACAACAACATTAAACATTAAACACAACTTCTTTAATGAAAACATCCTTTACATGACCACTACATTCCCTCGTAATTAGCATTGCATGGGATAGCCTGAGGACATGCATAAGAAAAGGGTAAGCTATAAAGCCCAGTAAGAAAATAAACAAGAAATAACATGAGGAATATAGTACATGTTAGATGATAGGCATATTAATGGAGCACAATATAAACATGAAAATAAAGTCATGATAAAGCATGATAATCATTACATGGAAATGTGGAAACAACAATTAACATAGAATTAGAATGAGCCAAGGCACATTGCACATGGATCATGAATAAACCCTCATTGCAGATGAAGAACAAGTAAACACTCATAGGAATTGATGTATCATGAATCAAAAATCATTTCACATGACATGTAATGATACTATACTTTACCCAATGCATTGGAGCGCTATCAGGGCACACCCTTCTTAAATATTTCATTTCATGCATAAGTGTGCCACATGGATTATATAACATAGAATCAATAAACATCTTAAGTTATTACACAATTAAGTAATGTGGAATAAATAAATTAATGTACCATTAAATATTTATATGTTCGTAAATGTGGATACCGTTGATAGAGAAATTTGTATGGTATTCACTACACAATGATCTTGGCTTGGAAAAATGCGGTGCAGTTTCAGCAGCATAACGACGTGACATAAGGATTCATGAAATTGGTTAATGAGAGAGAAATGGGTGTATCATCATATGTACATGAAATGGACAGTATGGTGGTCATATATATATATATATATGTCCCAACAAATGTAATTGAATTTATAGGCATAAAAAAAGAATTACTTGGATGTAAAAGAGAAGGGAGAAATCCCTCACGGAATATTGGCACGGTAACAAGTGTACATGGGAAGAATTAATGAGAGAGAAAGGGGTATCCAATAATCCAAAAATAAAGAGGGATGTATGTGGGAGGTGAGAAATCATTCCCCATAATTTTTAATTGAAATCTAAAGGGCATAACATCTTAATGAAAATTGGACTAAATTGAGAAAGGAAGAAATCCCTTACATGGAAGTGTGATCCAAAAGGCTTGGGAGAGGCTTGAGAGTAGAATATTGAAAGTTTGGGGTGCCTTTAAAGGATTCTAGAGAGAGGGGGGAGGAGGTTGGATGAACTGTAAATTCATTGAGTGAAGAGGAAGTGGGAGCTTGCGTGGGTTTATAGAGGAATGGAGGGGGAATTCTTTAATATTTTTGTGTGGGACACCACACATTAAACTAATAAAAACCACAATCCCACTAATGGTTTTTGACCATGGCTTTTCAAAAGGGGATTGTAAAAAAATATTGTATAATGACAATGGAAGAACATATCAAAATAATATGGTTTCTTATGTGGAGGTGAGTCACACTCTCAAGGAAAATAATTTAAAAAGGCAAAATGTTTTATAAGTCTTGGAGGGTCCAGAAAAGCTTTGTCAAATAAATAAATAAAATCTATAATCACATTATTTTAATGTAATAACAGATATTTAATGAAAATAATGTTTATAGTATTTTATTACATAACTATTTGGACACTATGATTCTATAAAACACATTATATATTTAAACGATATTTAATTTTTACCCAAGAATTCGACTGTCTCACGAAATTATGAAAAATTCACTGTTGGATAATTTTTACATCCTGATTCCAAAAATAATATTCATTTTTTCTAAATGATTTTCTAAATATGTGAATTTTTACTTTTAAAATAAACATAGACATTTACAAAAAATTCACGAGTTTTAACAAAAATTGCTTTCAAACCTTAATAAAAATTACAATTGTATTCATAAAAATTATACAATCATTTATTCTTAATAAAAAGTAATTTACTAATAAAAATATTTTATTAAAATAATATTTAATTCAAAAATCCATTAATTTTTTAAAATAGATTCCTTATTTGAACATTAAGAAAAAATAATATTTGTTCTTAAAAAACTATTTATAAAGTAACAATAATAAAATTAATGTATATTCTCTATAAAAGAATAATGTACATAATTTTAGTACTAGGGTCTTGTTAAATAACCCCTTATAACATCAGCATAAGACCGAATGGTAAGGTGTGTGAAGGTGACAGACTCTTGGTGTGGCTCAGATAACTTTACTCGAGTGGTAATCTCTGTCAAGTTCCACTTCTCTCATAGGTGATTTTTATCGAGCTTAACATATTCAAACTCATCTTAGTATTAGTCAAGAGTGAAGCCCAATGATGCCACATCCTCTCTGAGATCTGATAAATTGTCTTCATGTGGGGAAATTCTACTGGATGAGGCCATCGCTTCCTTTGTCTGAGTAAATTGGATTTGTAAAAGCCCTATATTTATTCTAATCATGTGATCAATGTTCAACAACTATATTAGAAACAATCACAATTCATAAAAGTATTTTAAAATCCAATGCATAGAACCATATAAGTGCATACATTTTACATAACCATTAGAAAACATTTAAATAGACATAGAGGAAAATATTCATTAATAAATTTTTGGGTAGTTACAATCTCCCCTCCTTAAGAAACTTCACCTTTGAAATTTACTTTTCCCAAATTAAAACAAATGTGGGTAACTCTACTTCATCACTTCCTCTGATTCCCACACCGCTTCAAAAATATTTTGGTTTTTCAACAAAAACATGACAAGGGTCATTGTCTTATTTTGTAGGAATTTTTCTCTATGATATAAGATCTTCACTATTTGATCCTCGTATGAACGATCATCCACTAGATGTACTACCTGTGAATAGAGTACATGTAAAGGGTTTAGTATATACTTCTTTAAGAGGGATACATGAAATATATCATGTACTTTGGCCATGGTAGGAGGAAGTGCAAGTCGGTAAGCCACAACCCCAACATGATCAAGAATCTCAATGGGGACAATGTACCTAGGACTTAACTTCCCTTCCTTTCCAAAAATCATGAACATCTTACATAGAGATATTCATAGAAATACCATATCTTTAATTTTAAAATCATGGTCTCGTTGATGGTTATCTGCATAACTCTTATGTCGACTCTACGCTGCCTTGATATGCTGCTGAATTGTTTTCACCTTCTCCACCATTTTATCAACAATTTCTGGTCCTAGTGGCTTACAATCACCGACTTCATCCCAATATGCTGGTGTTATGCACCTATTCCAATAAAGGGATTCATAAGGTGTCATTTTAATTCTCTTGTGGAAGCTATTATTATAGTATAATTCAACTAGAGGAAGATGTTGATCACATCCTCCTTTAAAGTCCATTGAACACGATCTTAACATATCTTACAGTGTATGAATAGTTCTCTCAGATTGGACATCATTTTTCGGTTGATAGGAACTATTGATGTTTAGTTCAGTATCCAGAGTATGTTGAATATTCTTCCAAAACATATAGGTTAATCTTAGATCTTGATCTGATTCAATAGATAGTGGTACTCCATGCAACCTTACCACTTCCCTAATATATATCCATTCTAGTTGTTCTAATGAGAAATCCTCCTGAATTGAAATGAAGTGTCAAGACTTTGTAAGATGATCCACAACAACCCAGATTACATTATTTCCTTTGGATTTCTTCAGAAGTCTGATGACAATGTCCATGGGGATGTTCTCTCATTTACATGATGGTATGAGAAATGGTTGAATCATCCCATTAGACTTCAGCCTCCTTGCCATCACATGTTGACACACTTGGAACATTGATTTATACTCAGTGATCTCCTTCTTCATATTATCCCACCAATAATGATCTCAGAGATCTCGATACATATTTGTGTTTCTAGGGTGAATAGAGAAATTTGAATTATGTTCATCATTAAAAAGTTCCTTCTTGATCTCCGAACTTGATAGAACACATAGTCTTTTCCCAACTCTCACAATTCCGTCTTAATTAACATTGATCATCATGGATTTCCATTTTCTGATAGATTCCACTTTATTTTGAATTTCCATATCATCCTTTTGAGCATCCTTTAACCTTTCCAAAAAAGACGGTTGTGAAATAATTTGTTAAATTATTGATGGTGTTCCCTTATTTATGATTCCCATGTCCATATTCTAAAATCTAATTAGATTAGATCCTTTTCAATTCTAATCAATAAAAAATTCGTTGGCTCCTTTCTACTTAGATCATCTTCTACCTTGTTCGCTTACCCAGGGTGGTAATGGATTGAGTAGTCAATGTCTTTGATCAGATCTAACCATCTTTTTTGGCACATGTTCAACTCTTTCTATGTGAATATATATATGACGCTTTTGTAGTACATATATATTTCACACTTCTCCTAAAAGAGATAATGTTGCCAAATTTTTAATATGAAGATCACTGCAGCTAACTCCAGATCATGTGTTGGATAATTCTTCTCATAAACAGTCAATTTCCTTAAATCCTAGGCAATAACTTTGACATTTTGCATCAAAACACATCCGATGAACTTCTTTTAAGCATCACTAAATACCACAAAAAGTTCTCCACATGTGGGTAATGTGAGAACAAGCACAGTGATAAGCCTCTTTTTCAACTCCATGAATCATTCATCGCATTCATAATTACAAGAAAACATTACTCCCTTCGGAGTTAGCTTTGTGAGAGGGTTGGAGAATCATGAGAATGTTTATCACAAATCATTTATAATATCCACATAACCCTAATAAGATATTGATATCCATTATCTATGTTGGCCTCAACCATCAATCTATTGTAGCTATCTTAGAGGGATCTGCAGATATCCCATTACTTTTGATGATATGGCCCAATAAAGTGAACTCCTTCAACCAGAACTCACACTTTATATACTTTTCATAGACCATCTGCTTATTCAAGGTCTCTAATATAGTTCTAAGATGATCCTCATGATCCTCCTTGGTTTTGGTGTATATTAGAATATCGTCTATAAAGTCTACCACAAATTTGTCAAGGAAATATCTATAGACGCTATTCATCATGTCCACAATGATTTATGAAGCATTAGTGAGTCCAAAAGGAATTAAAATGATTTCATCATGCTTGTATCTTGTATGAAATGCAGTCTTGGTGATTTCTTCCTTCTTAACCCTTACTTAAGAATATCCCAACCACAAATCTACCTTGAAGAATTATTGTGGTCCACGCAGCTAATTGAGAAAGTCATCAATTCATGGGAGAGGATACTTTTTCATTATTGTGATTTTGTAAAACTCATGATAATCAATTAAAAGGTTAATTGACCCATCCTTCTTCTTGACGAAGAGCACTAGTGCCCCCCAGGGTGAAGCACTTGGGTGTTTAAAACCTTTATCCAGATTCTCCTCTAGTTGTTTCTTCAGCTTCTCAAGCTCCATAATGGTCATTATTCATGGAGTCTTGGTTATTGGAAATGAAATATGTATAAGATCAATTGATAATTCAACATCACTTAGAGGAGAAAGTCCAGAAAATTTCTCAGGAAACACTTCAGAAAATTCCCTTAGAAATAGGCATGACTTCAGGGATGTTTGCCTCTATAGAATCAATCATCTGAGCTAGATACATTCGCTCATAGGGTAGTAATATTCACACTTGAGATGATCTATCTAAAGAATATTCATCTTCCTCCTTCACTTGTACAGAATCGGGGGTCGATTCTCCCCATGGAGAGTGATTTACCTCTAATGACATTTTATGTTGGGTATAAATAAGGAAATCCAATCCATGCCAAGAATTACATAAAATTCCACTAGAGAGAGTATGACGAGATTACCTTGGAGGTTCAAATCACTGATTATGACAGTGGAGGAGTTATATTCAAGGGATGCAATGTTTTCTCCATTATCCATACTCACTGAAATATTTACTTCCATGATTTGTGGTGGTGTTGGGGTTGTTCTACTAAACATTCGAGATATAAAATAATGTGTATATCCTGAATCAAAAATTATGTTCACTATTCTTGAATGAATAAGTAGAGTACCTATCACCGTTTCATTTTTAGGGTTCACTTCGGTAGTAGTGATAGAAAAATCTCTCCCTTTCTACCTTGGAGGTCGTCGGTTGCCTCAAAAAATTGTTGTCTTAGGGAACTAATTTTCAAGATGCCCTGTTAATTTGTATTTGAAGAAATGAAAATCACGTTGAGAGTCGAACGGAGCGTTCCTCTGCTATGTTGCATTTTCATGTTATTCTTGTCTATAGTTAATTGCTAGGTTCTCTTCTCTTCCACACTTAAATCATTTCCTCATCCCATTCAGGCAATTTCTATGGTGCTTCTTTCCGCACCTTTGGAAAGTGGGCTGCTGAATCTTCTTATCACCATTGGATTTATCAATTGGACCACCAAAATTGATGTATACCATATTCTTCTTCTCCCCATGATACCCCTAAGGGTTTTCAATCTCCATTTGAACCTTCAGGGAAATTCAGACAATTTCCTCATAGCTGTCGAAGTCCCGGATTGCCAGGGATTTCACAGGCTAGGTTTCAATACACCAAAGAATCGGTCACCTTTGAATTTGTGGGAAACAACAAAGCTGAAAGTGTATCGTGCATGCCTTGTAAAGTTTTCCTCGTACGCTCTAACATATTTGTTATCTTTTTTCTTGAGGGAAATGAAGTCCCTTTCTATATTAATCCAAAGGGTGTATGGAAAATATTTATTGAAAAACATCTTATAAAAATCCTTCAATTCCAATGCCTTGATCTCCTCCTTAGGCTTTGTACTTTTCGTCAATGTCCACCGTTGACCAGCATCACCCTATATAAGATAAACATTGAGAATAACCTTCTCTTTTTCAGATTGTTGAAGGATGCAGAAGATCTTTTTCAATGGTGTTGATCCATTGTTCGAAAATTGAGGAATCAAATGATCCATTAAAAGTATGAGGCCTTTGTTTCATGACGCTCTTGATGGGGACTTGTTCTTTCTTAGTAGGGGTTGAACGTTCCGATTGACCCATGTTTCTATTTAATGCTTGAGTTAACTGATAGAGTACCATGACATATTTCGTGATTACCGCTCCCATCAGATTTGGCATCTCATTAGAATAGTCATCAAATTGGACTTTACATCAGTTGTTAGCTCGAGTCCTGAAATAATTGGGAATTTTCTGGAAGAAAATAAAAGTTTGAGGTAACACATAAAGATTAATCCAAAAACAGATGAATTATAAATATCTTATATTTCTTTATTGTATGAATCTATAGGCTTAAATCTAATTCATCCATGATCTACTTTCTAATATTTATTCTTAGGGGAAATTTTTTTATTCCATTAATAATGGATCATACTATGATTATGAATTTACCAATGCATATACCGTAGGAGTTTTGTAACCAAGAGTGCAGCAAGGACCATTGTCGTGTACCAGGATACACCAGTTTAAGCACGGAACTACTTGTCAGGGTTTTCACCCCCAGGTATATCTGTGCCATAGCCGCTTCTACCTACACATATCTAGACGTGGATGCATTTTCATGATAAACCAATTAATCAATACCCTCCAAAACATATGGATACTTTTATTATACATAGTCATGTCTCTAAGTCTTCACTAGGGTTTTCAAATCATAATCCCAAAAATAACTAAACATGTCCTCTGATACCAACTATGACAACCCTGCTCTTTATTACATACATAAACATGATTTATAACAGAAAATCATCAGAAAATACAACATGTAATATCAAGAGGCCTAGTTTATTTTGGGATTAAGAACATTACATAACAACTTAAAACATGTAACATGACATATTTATTGAAAAATTCCATTACATGACCACTACATTCCTTCTTACATAGCATTGCACGGGATAACATGAGGACATGAATAAGAAAAGGGTGAGCTATAAAGCCCAGTAAGGGAATAAAAATGGAATAACATGAAGAATACAATACATGTTAGACAGTTTTAATATCAATAGAGCCCAGGGGAAAGATGAACATAATTTCCTGATAAAGCATGATAATCATAACATGGAAATGTGACCACAACACTTAACATGGAATTAGCATGAACCCTGGCTCATTGCACCGGGAGCATGAGTAAAACTACATTGCAAATGAAATACGATTAAACCCTCATTGCACTTGAATTATCATGAGTAAACACTCATTTAACATGAAATATCATTATACTATACTTTACCCATTTCATTGGAGTGCTCTCATGGAACACCCTTCTTTAACATTTCATTTCATGCATATGTGTACCACATGGATCATATAACATGGAATCGATCAACATAATAAATTATTCCATGATTAATTAATGTGGAATAAATAAATTAATGTACCATTAAATATATATATGTTCATAAAGGTGAATACCCTTGATTAAGACATGGGTATGGTATTCACTACATAATGATATGGGCTAGAAAAAATACACTGCAATTTCGGCAGCATAAGGGCGTGACATAAGGATTCATGAAAGTGGTTGATGAGAGAGAAATAGTTTTATCATCATGTGTACATGAAATGGACAGTAAGAGGGTAATATAGATACATGTACCAACAAATTTATTGTATTTTAGATGCATAATATAAAATAATTACATGGATGTAAAAGAGGAGAGTGAAATAATTCACTGAATTTCAGCATGGTAACGTTTGTGCATGGGAGGAATTAATGAGAGAGAAAGGGGTCACCAATCATCCAAAAAAAGAGGGGTGTATAGGGGAGGTTCAAAATCATACCCCAAAATTTTTAATTAAAAACAAAAGGACATAATAACATATTTAAAATTGGACAAAAATGAGAAAAGAAGAAATCCATTACATGAAAGTGATATCCCATAGGCTTGGTAGAGTCTTTAGAAAGGATTATTTGGAGCTTGGAATGCATTGTTATGATTATTGGGAGAGGAGGTCATATGTTGGATGAAATCAAAAGTCATTGAGTGAAAAGGAAGTGGGATCTTGGGTTGGTTTGTATTGGAAAGGAGAGGGAATTCTTTATTATTTTGGTTTGGGACACCACACATTAAACTAATCAAAACCAAAAACCATCCCATGGGTTTTGACCATGGTTTTTTTAAAATGGGAGTGTAAATAAATATTTTATAAGGCCAATAACTTATCTTCTTTAAATAACAGGGTTGCTTATGTGGAGGTGAGTCACAGTCTCAAGGAAAACAATTGAAAAAGTCAAAATGTTTTATGAGTCTTGGAGGTTCCACTAAAGCAATGTAATATAAATAAATCAAATATAAAATTACATTATTTTAATGGTAAATAATATATTGGCTGAAAATAATGTTTACAGTATTTTATTACCTCACTATTGGGTAAGTTTGATGTTATAAAACTCATTATATATTTAAACGGTATTTAATTTATACCTAAAAATTCGACTGTCCCAGAAAATTCTGAAAAATTCACCATTGGATAATTTCAAAATCATTATTCTACAAATAATATTAATTTTATCTAAATTATTTTCTAAATATGTGAATTTGTTCTTTTAAAATAAAAACCAAAATTTATAAAAAATTCTAGAGTTTTGATAAAAATAGCTTTCAAACCATAACAAAAATTTCAATTGTATTCATAAAACTTATACGATAATTTATAATTAATAAAAAATAATTTACCAATACTAATATTTTATTAAAATAATATTTACTGAAAAAACCCATTAATTTATCAAAAGATATTCTTTAGTGGAACTTTAACAGAAAAATACTATTTGTGGTTAATAAACTATTTAAAAAGTAACAATATTAAAATTAATGTATATTCTCTATACAAGAATAATGTACATAATCGTAGTACAAGGGTATTGTTACATAACCCCATATAAAACCTGAAAATGACGGAAGGGTATGGTGTGTGATGGTGACAGACCCTTAGGGTTGATTAGATAACATTGCTCAAGTGGTAATCTCTATCAACTCCCATTTCTTTATTAGGTGGTTCTGCCCATGCTTAATGTATTCAAGTTCGGCTTGGGCATGGTCAAGAGAGAAGTATAATGACGCCAAATCTGTTACAAACTCGGATAAATGGGATTCTTATGGGGAATTTCTACTGAATGTGTCCATCATTTCCTTTGTCTGAGTAAATTGGTTTTGTTAAAGCATGATATTTACACTAATCATGTGATCACTGTTCAATAGATGTATAAGCAAAGGTAACAATTCTTAATAGTATTTTAAAATAAAAAATATAAAATCAAATAAGTTAATATGTTTTATATAACCATAATAAGACATTTAAATAGACCATGATGAATATTCATTAATAAATATTTGGGTCATTACAGATGGTAATCTCCTATCGCAGAAGGGTGAAGGTCCTCCATACTCATTGTTCATATAGAGATGGTACTCTTCTATCACACCAAGGCACATGTACTCTATCCATGGAGAAGTTACTCCCATATCAAACAATCATTTAGGTCCTCTATAAAACATCTTTGGAAATACATGCAAGATGATGGGCATCGATGATGGATATTTCGGGCTATAGGTATACTCATCATCTTGGGCTAGGATGTGAGATAGAGATTCCATTTCTCTCTCATCAGGCCATATTCTATGATAATAAATATATATATTTTTTATGGGATTCATTTTTCCTCTTGCTTTGGGGTTGTGATGACTTCTTCTATCATGTCTTATATGTACCCCCTCTATTTTTCTAGATATTCTACCGGGTAAGTATATACCACCCATCCATGGAACTTTCACAAACATTTCATATCTTATGATAATTATTGATTTTTTGATGTGATTATAGAGGATTATAGGGATACACAGTTACATTCGATCATGTACAATGGTTTGGGCTTGTAGATCTAGATCTTAGATCTTAAAATTTATTTCTTTTTAATATATTGTTGTGTTGGTACAACTATTGTGGTTGGGTATGAATTCTTACCATTTTCTTTGATATTTCACTGTCACTCTCTTTGATATTTCATAGAAGTTATTACATGTATGTATTTTACTGTAGATATTATTGTATTTTATTTTTATTCCAATGTCTTCTTCGTGGATATTTTTGGGTGTGGGCATATAAGTACGTTAGGAAAAGACCTCTTATTTATGTAATGCCTTTTGATGCTGGTTTCCAACCCTTGGCCTATAGAGGTAGACTTGGGGTAGTTGTGGATTGGTCATCCTCTAGTAAGGTGATCCTTGGGTTTTTAGTTCATGACAAGACTAATAACCCACAACACAATATTAACAATGTTACACAATTTCATAAATCAACAACCTCTATCATTTAATGGGACAAACAAACAATTTTTAGCAATGTGATGGATAAGTTCCTTAGATAATATATTTATCTATTTGGGATGTTATGAAAGTGAAAATATTTTTATCACAATTTATCAACCCTTTGGGGATGTGGATCAATTGTTGTCATTGATTGAAACACTATGTATTAATAATCAATAAAAAACAAGGCATGGATGCATTTTACGTTAATGCACTTGAAACAAATACATTCATCCAAAGAAATTAGAATATTTGAAGAGAAAATTCCATATATTCATAATCAATGAAGAGGGAAATGTTTCTATGTTGTAATATAATTCTACAAGGTTAGGAGGAAAATATTTAGACTATGTACAAAATCTAATGATCAGTGTTGAATATTTATTTCATATGATAAATCCAATAGTTCAAAGTGTAATAGTTTCCAAAAAATTCACTTAATTTGAATACATAGTATCATGTGATATCAAGATATAGAAATGATTCTTCATGTCTTACATCATTGATGGATATAAATATAAGAATATGATTAATGAGAAAATAATGGATAAGGGGAAGAAGGGAATGAAGGATTTTCCCACATGTGACATTTGGGGAAAGAAAAACCATATTACTTTTTTAAGGGAATGTGAGTTTTCTTCATAGGTGTAGAGAAAGGACATATAGTGTGTTAATGCAAGGGGAAGAAAGAAACCTTTAAATTTTAGTGTTTAGAATATATGGATATTGGTCACTATCAAACAAATTCTCCATGTTTCAAGAAAATATAATTCATAATAATCTAAGGGACCAAGGTAAACTTTATTTTATTACTCTATACAAAGTGAGACAAAATAATTATGTTTTTTAATTCAATAATTTTGTTGTAAAAATATTTTATCAATTATATTCTCATTATAAGAATAATAAAATTTATATGGACTATACTACAGTAGTTTTTTATTAATGATTTGATATCATATGTTGAACGATACTGATAAGAAAAAAATAGATTTAGTGTTAGGGTGATATTTTTTTTAGAATATATGAATATGTTAAAGATAAACCATAATATGTTTTATATTTCATGTTAATAATTTTTATTTGAGATAAATATAATATCAAAATTGAAGTATTAAATGTGAATGAATTTGTGACCTTGAAGATGGTTAGTTATTTGGTGAAAAATTAATATTTGATGGGGTTTATTTTAAGTTTAGACACAAGGAAATTACCTAATAGCCCATGATTTCATTAATTTTATATTGTGAAATCGGTTATTAGTCTTTTTTAAGAGAGTAGATGATCAAGGTAATCATATGTTGGGTTTGAGGAATTATAAGCCACATTATGTGGTTTGTGGATAAATTTTAAATAATTTTTTTTATTTTAGGATATGAATCTTGGTAGACAAATTTTGGAGGATTCTTAAGGAAAACTTTTTATGAAATTGATTAATTATAGATTTGGGTGTACTAATGAGATTTTAGAGATTAATTTTATATATTGGATAACTAGTGGGAATAATTTTGTTTTTGGTAAATATTTAGAGACATACAGATTGAATTTACAATATTTTATGGATCTTATGATCCTTTAAAAGATTATTTTAGTACATTAGTCACAAAAAAATATTTTATAATAATTTCATGTATTAATAAAATGAAATGGAAATTGATCATAGCACAAACCAAGGAGGAAATAATACTTATGAAATAAAAAGATATCAAGTAAGCATAATTTTTTTTATTCTATATCATGATTGTAAAAGAAGCCCTTACCTTTAGAAAAATCATCTTAACATAAGTTTTTTTCCTTTTACTATTATTTATTTTGAATTGATAATATTTTCACCCATAACAAACTTATTGTCTTGTGGGTGTTGAAATTCTTATAAACATGTTTTTTATAACTCTATATCTATCATTGGACATTCGTTTTCTCTTCCAACTACATATTTTCACATACAAATAATTTCTTCCTACATGGAGACCTAAGTATGTGTTATTATAGATAACATTCATAATTCCATTTCTATCTTATAAGGATAATGTTTTTAACCCTTTTACAATGTGGGTTTTCAACAAAAGTAATACCTTTGATGACCAAAATATAATTATGAGGGTGTAATTTATTTATAGGGGTTGTAGAATGTATCACAATGAGAATTTAGAATATATTTCTATTTAAATAAATTTTATTTCATCTATATCTTGTGTTACAAACAAAATCGGGTTTAAATGAACGATGATACACTCTTAAAATATTAATACTTATTGTGATAGTTTGCATCAATCCATTAAATTGGAGGGTATGAATATGAATTACTAAATTATGAAAATTATATGGTTTAAAAATTTATTAAATAAAATATATATTTAAAAATTAATTATAAATTAAAATGAATATAAAAAAAATAAAATGAAATTTTTTATGGAAAACTATAATTTTCAAAAAAGTAGTTTTATTGTGTTTTGCACACTGATTTTTAAACTAATTTTTAAATTTTTTATAAATTTATTTGGAAAAATTAGATTCATTTTTTAAATTATCATGTAAAAATTATAGTAATGTATATTTTCAACACTTTTATTAAAATATTAGTGTTTCATTGAATAGTTAAAATACTTATTTTTATTGAAATTTTTATTTTCATTTAATAAATTTAAAATGTTAATTTTTTTTAAAAAAGTCGTTTAATGTTAAAATTAGTTCAATTATATTATTATTAATATAATTTATGATACTTTAATCAATTTCATTCTGAATTTCGATATAAAATGTTTTTATACTTTTAAAAAAAATTCTTTGGAAAACAATTATTGGTCATGTCTGTGGGATTAATTTTGAATTAAAGTTCGCCATTTATGTGAATTGAATTTGGAAATATGGATTAAAAATGTTTAATATTCATAACTAATATTAAATAATAAATTAAAATTTGATTTTATTCCTAACATATAGTAAAAATAATAAATTTTTTCCCAAGGTTGAGATTAAAACAGGTTTATCGAGGGTAAAACTAAAACAATAAGTTTTAAAATGTTTTAAAAACATGTATAATTTATATTGTTTGGAAATATTTTGACTTCTTATTATATATGTTTCTATATTGAAACATTTTGGTTTATTATGGAATGTGTGAAATGTGGGTACATTTTATTCTATTCAAAAATACCAAGTGTGTCCTCTCGCCCACTTATAAAAGGTAAACCGCTGTCCTCTAATATTTACACCGACTACATCATTTGGTTTATCCAATAATTACCCAAATACCTTAATTTAATACCTACCCATGACCTAAATTCACTATTTTTATCATTCTAGGATGGCATTTAGTATAAACCAGAAGAGATCCTCTGAAGAAGAGGAATAGTTCTTAACCATGCGTCTTCATTTTATTAACTCATATAAATACATAAAATATTCTCAAAATATGCTGAAATAATAATAAAATAATATTATATTTTCTTATATTTTTTTAAGTCAATTTAACAACCTATATCCATCCCATATTCTATCGAATGTGAAATAAAATTGTCAATCATCTGCATAGAGGACTACCGCCTAGCAAACCGATGTAATTCATTTTCTATCACCGTCTCTAGAAGGTGGATACATATATATATATGTGTTATTTTTGATACATTTATACTTTTAAAATTAAAATACCACATATACATTTTCACCTTCCAACCCATTAGAAAATGATAACATATCTAATGCGTATGTGTGGACTACCACCTCCACATAGTGATGTGATACGTTTTTCATTTTACATTTTAATGGATGATAATAGAGATATATTTAATTATTATATATGATGTATATGATATAATAATTATTTTGGAAAGTATAAATGTTATTTAACTTTCATTCATTCAATCCTTCGAATAAATACAAACATCATTCATGTAGAGACCCGAAGCCTGACGTACATTGACATTACATTACATTTGTGGAATACTTAGTACATAACAAAAACACACACACAAGGATCGTAATAGTTTAGTGTCTTTGGAAACTCGGAATATAATCTTGTAATCCTGGTGAGAGATCTTCAACATATCCCATAAATATCTTCCTTTTTTTATACCTAAAACATTTCTTTATATCATGGGGAAAAGGAAACATAAAAGGGTGAGCTCAAATTCTCAGAAAGGGTAAACAAAAGAAATATCAATCACATCATATACATAAGCACATATCTTTTGGAAATCTTAACCTGTAAAAGAGAGTGTAATTTCATAACATGGGATAAATCATGGCAGTGAAATGTAATCACAATAATCACAACATAAAACATGAAACTTTGTGGCATACACACATAATCATAGAGAATCATTTTTTGTTAGTCAAGACTCATTTCCAAGACTATCTTAGTGGACAATGTCCCTTTCTGAACCGAGTCACCCTCGTTTCAGTTCTATTTCACTGAACCGGTATAACCTACCATTCTAGCCATGTCTATCTCATGAGATATTAAATCTTTACACAATACATTGGAGGGAGATATAGGTCCCACCCATCTCATAATGATTCCATTCTTATGTGTGCCACAAATTCATAAACCATACATCATTGCACAACCCATGTAATAAAAATTGGAATCTTAAACATCATGACATCATAAAACAATTCATATATGATAAATGAATTCATAAAAATAATTCCATCACAACATAATCAAATCAATGTAATAATAGGGATAAAAACAGAACCCTTTATTATCTTAGATGGAATATAATTTTGATATAACAATTGAACTTCATTCTTGAGGAAAATATCCTTTCTACGTAAAAAACACTTTTCCTTTCTTAACATGTCGTAAAATTATAAACTAAAAGAAGTTGATTAAAATAAACTTGAAAACTTGTAAAGGAAGATTCTTGGAAATAATGGTTTAAAAATACGTTCATTCCGTATAAGTTAAAAAAACATTCTTCTCGTACTTTTGTCGGAAAAGTAAAAAAGTACATCGTACGAAAAACGACAAAAGATTCCTTTCATATCTTTTACTAAAAACTCGCCGAAGGGTAAAATAGGATTTAAAAAATTTTAGGTGGATGGAAATAATATTACATATTGAGGAAACATGGATGTGGATGATAAAATACACCCCAGTAAATACCAAAGTATAAACAATCTCGGATAAAAATGAGATTGTGATATTTTCCTTACCTTAGGTCCGATTTGCTTTGTAAGTGTCCGAACCTCCTGTATAATGATTTAAATAATGTAATTGACTTATTACAGAATCATATTCATTGTTATTATATCATATATGGTTCACTTATGACTTTATACAACCCGTTCTTTTGTAAATTCATGTTAAAGTAGCGTTTTGGGTAAAATCATCTCATTTGTCGTTCGTGTTTTAACTTGTAATTATTCATATGATTACATAGATAATGATTAATTAATTCCAGAATATAAAACATGATTTATATATAATATATATTCAGAATATATATATATATATATAATAGATCAGTAAATGGAAAGAAATACACCGTTCATGGAGACGGTAGACCGTTCATACGCATGAACACTGTTTTGTTTCCTTATTGAGTTGAATGGAATTAAGTAGATGACATACATATATATACACATAAATCTAGTATCATTATTATGTAATATATTTCATGATTACTTATTATATTTACTTTATAATCATTCATGAATGGTTAAAGTGGGGAATGAATCTTATCGCGTTGTGGAGACGGTAGTCCGTACGTACGCACGAGCGATGATATCATTTTAATGATTATTGAATTGGAGTGGAGTGGATGATAAAATATATCAGAATAATTATTATGTTATAATAACTCTGTATAGTTATTTTTTACAACATAATACCCATCCATGTAAGGTGTTGGTGGAAAAGCAGATTACACCACGACGTGGAGACGGTATTCCGTACGTACGCACGCGCGGTGATTTTGTTTTCCATAGGATGGATAGAAGGTGAAATGGGGTTATTTCATATTTATAATAACAAATAAGTATATTAGTGATTCTTATGTTATTACTTTATAATGAAACAACTAAAGAAGAATAAGTTGAAGAAGAAAGAAGCTTGAAAGAATCGGGAGAAGAAATTACCTCTTCTTCGATACGCCTCTTCGAAACCTCCTCTTAGGGCACTAAGATTGGTCTTTAAAGAAGACCATAACCTCTAGGATGTTTCTAGGGAAGTGAAGAAGATAATTTGGCAGGGGTTGGCCGAGCTTGATGTATCAAATTGGTGTGAGTAGGAGAGGGAGGAGGTGCCCTTTTATAAGGGAGGAGAGGGGAACCTTTGGAATTCTTAAAAATATTAATTTATAATAAATATAACCCCACATAAAAACCTCAAAAATGACTCATATTCTAAGATTAGATGAGATAGAGATGTAATCTCATCAACCAATCATATTTAGACTTGTTTGGATCTTATTTTAAACCTTATCATTTTGATTTATACTTATTTAATCTATTTACGATTATTTGTTGTAATAAAATTATAAATTCTAAATTATAACAAATAATTACTTATTTGTAGTGAATTTTCCATAATTGTTTACTTTATAACATTATAGATCATATAAATATAAATTTATAATTTTTAAATATTTTTGTGATTTTTAAACAATTTTATAATATTTTATTTTTATAAAATAACAATACTGTCAATTTTGACACTATTCATTTATTTGAATTTAAATAAAATACATACAGAAGATATGTTCGAACTAAAATCTTTAATATATTAATAAAAGGCCATATGTATATATAAAATAAGTGTATAACATTAAATAGTTCATATAGTATTTATTTTATTATATTTAAAACCATTTATTTGGTTTATCTCTTAATAAAATAATTACTACACCATTTTTGTATAATTATTTAATATACTTATTAGTTTCATAAAAATTTAAATTAAAATTCTATGATGAAGATAAATATATTACCTTTAATAATAATAATTTTACTCGAATTCATCATCTTAAAATCACAATATTTAAATTGTTATATTTATTAAATTATGAAGGTGACAACTTAGGCATCATTTAAAATAAAATAAAATAAGTGTCATAATTGCTTGTATAAGACTCCAAATAGTCAAATATTATACCATTGTATGATTATAGTTTAAATTTACATGACCAATAAGTTCTGGTCAGGATTTTGTGCCTTTTATGGTCACTATTAGTTTAATAAAAACTATATTCTTGATTTTTCAATAGATAAATATTTTCTGCATCACTATTCTGTCACAATTAATGATAATTATTTAATCCCAAAAAATTATAAATAAATTCTCATGATGTATAAAATTATGTTATCTTTCTATATAATATTCATGTTTGATATTTTATGATGTTTATCACTAAGTTAAAATTATTATACTTATAAGATTTAAGAGAGTGACATGTTGTCACTTTCTTTGGTTTTAATAATAATTAAATTATTTTCATGGTCAAAAGTCCATAAAATGAATCTAATACGACCCTTAGTTGATATGGGTTTACTTTTAGCCATAAAATAGAATTTTGGCATGTGTTAGGGTAATTTTATAATATTATATTTACCCTTAATTACCCGATTTAACTTTAACTATGGTAAATAAAATTTACCGTAGTTACTATTCATAATTCCCAAAAATAAAATGTAGCCTATTAATATAATTTGGACCCACTGATTCCAAATATGGAATCAATATTTTAAAATTCAATACACAGAAGTTGCAGAAATTAAATTAAAATTAATCCTGTTTTCGAATTAAAACGGGGTTTTTTTTAAAACATTGCAAAAGATTGAATTGATTTAACCTACGAATTCAAGGTAAAATCAATGATAATGACATAAATTATATTAAATGGTAATAATATATTCTATTTATACTTTAAAAACATTCAATATTATAATTTAACCACATAGGATATTACGATGAAAAAAGTTGTTTTTAATTAAAATATAGCGTGTTTTTACCATTCATTAAAATGTGAAAGTTACCAGAATAATATGAAAATTTTATCCAAAGTAAATTTTTAATTCTTGATTCCAAAGAAGAATTTTATTTTGTCAAATTGAACTTATAAACATGTCAAAAACTATATTTAAAGTGGGTGCGCTATTAAAAGGCGGCAAAACTGCATTTTTTGAAAAATACTTATTTTACCCGAAAAATTTATTTTGTTCTTATACCATGTTCTAGAAAATGTATAAGATGAATAATAATGTTATAAAATTCAAAATTTAGTTAATACTATTCATAACATCTAGTTCATGACAATATTATAATAATATATCATTGTTTATTAAAACCCGGTATTGCGTACAACACATGCTATCGAGGAAGGTCGCGATTGCGTGTAATGCAAGCCAAGTCAGGGTTGAATGTTGTGAAAGAATCCTTCATTGTTTCATATAAAAGAATCCAACCATATTTCATTTATACATTTAATATATATATATATATAATCAATGTTGCGTAGAATAACTATTATCAAAATTGTGTGT
Organism: Viscum album; assembly: GCA_963277665.1. Taxonomy (NCBI): domain Eukaryota; kingdom Viridiplantae; phylum Streptophyta; class Magnoliopsida; order Santalales; family Viscaceae; genus Viscum; species Viscum album. The sequence goes on from OY728128.1 coordinate 768,773,834, forward strand.
AACACGGTCCAAGAATAGTGTTACGTATACTGCAAGCTAATACGGTGTTGCGTATAGCGCAAGGTAATCATGTTGTAGAATACAACACAAGACATTAATGAAATTAAAATATTATTTTTCATAAAATCTCGGGGTGTTACATTCTACCCCCCTTAAAATGAATTTAGCCCTCGAAATTCGTCGGCGTTATAAATGGTTTACTACTTGAAAGATTCTTTAATAGAAACCCACATCGTAAAAGGAATACGAAAACCAATCTTTAAAAACAAAAGTATGAAACGTAACAGTTACCCAAATAAACTAATCACTAGGATTCCACATAGGTGAAAATATGGATATGGAAGAGAAATCTAACCATCATGTTCTGATGGAGAGTGGTAGAGAACATGGCTAGGGAAATGCCAGCAATCACATAGCCATAAATTTGTGACGATCTAAGGTACCATCTGATTCATCAGATATAAGAGCACTAGGAATTTTTTTTTGGTTTTCAAGATCGTTTCCCTAAAGTTGGTGAATTAAAAGAAATACATACATGATTTTGGTACAATTTCACTATTGTTCGTGCTTTGAAAATTTTCCACTTTATCTCTTAAAGAAATGAAGTTGAATTTGTTATTCGTGAAGTGTTAGCAGATCATGTGATAGAATGACGGGTCATTCCATCTGTCTCAAACAAAAGGTTAGAAAAAGTTATTAAATATACATAATTCATTCTATAGTGGGATTAATCATATATGGTTCCTAAAATGGACTTATACTTCATATATCATACTGCTTAATATAATAAAACTAGTTTCTACTAAACATGGACTTCCTGTAGGCCAGTGGTAGGCGATAAAGGCCAGTCGCACTTCGGTTGTGGGTTCTATTCCCACAACCTTGTCCGACGCGATGGGCTGTCGCCCGTCCTGCGGATTGTCCTTTTCCTAAAACTATATAATATCAAAAGTTTTATCCTTAAATAATACTAACTTATGTCCAACATAATCCATTCCAATCTTTAGGCTTATCTAAAATACATCGGTCCATGCTCATAATATAAAGAAAATGATTACTTGAAATGTCATCAACCAAGCATGTGAATTCCATCATTTATCCCCCATATATCTTGTTGGTCACATTCCAATCATGTGAATACCTTAATCATGTATTCTCTTGAAAAATGAGTACCCATTAAACCTTAGTGAAAACATGAATGTTGTAAAAAGTTAACTCTTTCCACATACCAAAATCCAAAAATTCTATATACTAAATCCATTACATAACCTTCTCCTTATATTAGTCATGAGCTCATGAATACTATCAAACATTTATTTTTATCCTTATCCCTTCATTATGCGCATACCATCTACATTCCAAAAATATCTGAATAACCTTTCATGGATACTGGTATCATTAATCATACACTTTCAAAACTCAAGGAAAGACAATAGCGTAACAATCCTTAGATGTCTCTTTATTCCATAGTACCATAAGATTACTTATACATAATTACACATGATAAACATGTAATCATTCTACTACATTCTTAAACCATTGACCGAGCTTCACAATTCTTTCATCTCACATATCATTTGTATTCTCTTCATCATCATCCACATAAATACTACCCATATGACCATACTGATTCTCTTCATGAGACTTTCCCTTAGGGAATTGGTTTGCATAATTCCCGTACATTCCACATTTAAAACATTTAACCATTGTTGATGTCGTAGGAATACCATTATCCTCATCCCTGCTATTAACTGAACCTTTTCCTTTTCACTTACTGGCTTTGTGTACTTCTTTTCCACACCCAAAGCATCTTCCAGTTCCTTTGAAACATTCTCTTTTATGCCTCTTCCCACATGATTTACATAAGGGAAATTGAGCTTTCTTTCCTCTATGATCATCATGAAACTCCATCATTCTCTTATTAGCCGAGTCAGGAAACATACCAAATTTGAGTTTATTGATCATATTATGAGATTGCTGATTCGGCATAATAATGATTCTTGGACCTCCAAATCCCATTTCATTTGGTTTCTCATGAAAAATATCATTCCATTGTCCATAATATCCTCCATTATCGTGAATCATCTTGTTTCCATCCATTTTCTAAAACCCAAAAAGAATAGTGTTAGAGGAAAAAATCACAATAAAGGGGGAGTAACTTCAATATCTAACATCTTAGGTTAAATTATATGATCATTACCATAGTTCTAGGACTATCTTATACGTATACTTATCCCTAGGGACATCCCTAGACATACCTTAGAAATATCTCTAGGGATCTCACTAACATTCTCACATCCTAGATTCCAAAGGTTGACTAAACCTTTCCTCTGATACCAACTATAGAGACCCGAAGCCTGACGTACATTGACATTACATTACATTTGCGGAATACTTAGTACATAACAAAAACACACACACAAGGATCGTAATAGTTTAGTGTCTTTGGAAACTCGGAATATAATATTCTAATCCTGGTGAAAGATCTTCAACATATCCCATAAAGATCTTCCTTTTTTTTATACCTAAAACCTTTCTTTATATCCTGGGGAAAAGAAAACATAAAAGGGTGAGCTCAAATGCACAGTAAGGGTAAACAAAAGAAATATCAATCACATCATATACATAAGGACATAACTTTTGGAAATCTTAACCTGTAAAAGAGAGCATAATTTCATAACATGGGATAAATCATGTCAGTGAAATGTAATCACAATAATCATAACATAAAACATGAAACTTTGTGGAATACACACATAATCATAGCGAATCATTTCTTGTTAGTCAAGACTCATTTCCAAGACTATCTTAGTGGACAAAGTCCCTTTCTGATCCGAGTCACCCTCGTTTCAGTCCTGTTTCACTGAACCGGTATAACCTACCATTCCAACCTTGTCTATCTCATGAGATATAAAATCTTTAACCAATGAATTGGAGGGAGATATAGGTCCCACCCATCTCATAATGATACCATTCTTATGTGTTCCTCAAAATCATAAACCATACATCATTGCATAACCCATGTAATAAAAATGGGAATCTTAAACATCATGACATCATAAAACAATTCATATACGATAACGGAATTCATAAAAATAATTCCATCACAACATAATCAAATCAATGTAACAATAGGGATAAAAACAGAACCCTTTATTATCTTAGATGGAAAATAATTTTGATATAACAATTGAACTTCATTCTTGAGGAAAATATCCTTTCTACTTCATAAACACTTTTCCTTTCTTAACATGTCGTAAAATTATAAACTAAAAGAAGTTGATTAAAATAAACTTGAAAACCTGTAATGGAAGCTTCTTGTAAATAATGTTTTAAAAATCCATTCATGCCGTATAAGTTAAAAAACATTCTTCTCGTACTTTTGTCGGAAAAGTCAAAAAGTACCTCGTACGAAAAACGACAAAAGATTCCTTTCATATCTTTTACTAAAAACTCGCCAAAGGGTAAAATTGGATTTAAAAAATTGTAGGTGGATGGAAATAATATTACATATTGAGGAAACATGGATTTGGATGATAAAATACAACCTATTAAATATCAAAGTATAAACAATCTCGGATAAAAATGAGATTGTGATATTTCCCTTACCTTAGGTCCGATTTGCATCGTAAGTGTCCGAACCTCCTGTATAATGATTCAAATAATGTCATTGACTTATTACAGTATCATATTCATTGTTATTATATCATATATTGTTCACTTATGACTTTATATTACCCGTTCTTTTGTAAATTCATGTTAAAGTAGCGTTTTGGGTAAAATCATCTCATTTCTCGTTCGTATTTTAACTTGTAATTATTCATATGATTACTTAATTCCAGAATATAAAAACATGATTTATATATAATATATATTTGGAATATATTTATATAATAGATCAGTAAATGGAACGAAATACACCGTTCATGGAGACGGTAGACCATTCATACGCATGAACGCTGTTTTGTTTCCTTATTGAGTTGAATGGAATTAAGTAGATGACATACATATATATAAACATAAATCCAGTATCATTATTATGTCATATATTTCATGATTACTTATTATATGTACTTTATAATCATTCATGAATGGTTAAAGTGGAGAATGAATCTCATCGCGTCGTGGAGACGGTAGTCCGTACGTACGCACGAGCGATGATATCATTTTAATGATTATTGAATTGAATTGGAGTGGATGATACAATATATCAGAATCATTATTATGTTATAATAACTCTGTATAGTTATTGGTTACACCATAATACCCATCCAAGTATGGTGTTGGTGGAAAAGCAGATTACACCACGGCGTGGAGACGGTATTCTGTACGTACGCACGCGCGGTGATTTTGTTTTCCGTAGGATGGATAGAAGGTGAAATGAGGTTGTTTCATATTTATAATGACAAATCAGTATATTAGTGATACTGATGTTATTACTTTATAATGAAAAAACTAAATAAGAATAAGTCGAAGAAGAAAGAAGCTTGAAAGAATCGGGAGAAGAAATTACCTCTTCTTCGATACGCCTCTTTGAAACCTCCTCTTAGGGCACTAAGATTAGTCTTTAAAGAAGACCATAACCTCTAGGATTTTTCTTGGGAAGTGGAGAAGATAATTTGTCAGGGGTTGGCAGAGATTGGAGGCTCAAATAGGTGTGAGGAGGAGAGGGAGGAGGTGCCCTTTTATAAGGGAGGAGAAGGGCACCTTTGGAATTCTTAAAAATATTAATTTAGAATAAATCTAACCCCACATAAAAACCTCCAAAATGACTCATATTCGAAGATGAGATGATATAGGGTTGTAATATCATCAAAAAATCAAATTTAGACATGTTTGGATCTTATTTTAAACCTTATCATTTTGATTTATCCTTATTTAATCTATTTAAGTTTATTTGTGGTAATAAAATTCTAAATTCTAAATTATAACAAATAATTACTTATTTTTTGTGAATTTTCCATAATTTTTTACTTTATAACATTATAGATCATATAAATATAAATTTATAATTTTTAAATATTTTTGTGATTTTTAATCAATTTTATAATATGTTATTTTTATAAAATAACAATAGTGTCAATTTTGACACTATTCATTTATTTGAATTTAAATAAAATATATAAAGAAGATATGTTCGAACTAAAAGCTTTAATATATTAATAAAAGGACATATGTATATATAAAATTAGTGGATCACATTAAATTGTTCATATAATATTTATTTTATTATTTTTAAAACCATTTATTTGGTTTATCTCTTAATAAAATAATTACTACATCATTTTTGTATAATTATTTAGTATACTAATTTTTTGCATAAAAATTTAAATTAAAATCCTATGATGAAGATAAATATATTAACTTTCACAATAATACTTTTACTCGAATTTATCATCTTAAAATCACAATATTTAAATTGTTATATTTATTACATTATGAAGGTGACAACTTTGGCATCATTTAAAATAAAATAATATAAGTGTCATAATTGCTTGTATAAGACTCCAAATGGTCAAATATTCGACCATTGGATGATTACAGTTTATATTTACATGACCAATAAGTTTTGGTCAGGGTTTTTTGCCTTTTATGGTCACTATTAGTTTAATAAAAACTATATTCTTGATTTTTCACTAGATAAATAATTTCTGCATCACTATTGTGTCACAATTAATGATAATTATTTAATCCCAAAAAATTCTAAATAAATTATCATGATGTAGATAATTTTGTTATATTTCTTAAGACTATTCATGTTCGATATTTTATGATGTTTATCACTAAGTTAAAATTATTATACTTATAAGATTTAAGAGAGTGTCATGTTGTCACTTTCTTTGGTTTTAATAATAATTAAATTATTTTCATAGTCAAAATCCATAAAAGGAATCTAATCCGACCCTTAGTTGATATGGGTTTACTTTTAGCCATCTAATAGAATTTTGGCATGTGTTAGTGTAATTTTATAATATTATATTTACCCTTAATTACCTGATTTACCTTTAACTATGGTAAATAAAATTTACCGTAGTTACTATTCATAATTCCCAAAAATAAAAAGTATCCTATTAACATAATTTGGACCCACTGATTCCAAATATGGAATCCATTTTTTAAAATTCAATACACAGAAGTTTCAGAAATTAAATTAAAATTAATCCCGTTGTCGAATAAAAACGGGTTTTTGTTTAAAACATTGCAAAAGATTGAATTGATTTAACCTACGAATTCAAGGTAAAATCAATGCTAATGACATACATTATATTAAATGGTAAAAATATATTCTATATATACTTTAAAACCATTCAATATTATAATTTAACCACATAATATATTACGATGAAAAAAGTTGTTTTTAATTAAAATATATCGTGTTTTTACTATTCATTAAAATGTGAAAGTTACCAGAATAATATGAAAAATTTATCCAAAGTAAATTTTTATTTCTTGATTAAAAAGAAGAATTTTATTTTGTCAAATTGAACTTATAAACATGTCAAAAACTATATTTAAAGTGGGTGCTCCATTAAAAGGCGGCAAAACTGCATTTTTTTGAAAAATACTTATTTTACCCATAAAAATTATTTTGTTCTTATACCATGTTCTAGAAAATGTATAAGATGAATAATAATGTTATAAAATTCAAAATTCAGTTAATACTATTCATAACGGCTAGTTCATGACAATATTATAATAACATATCATTGTTTATTAAACCCGGTATTGCGTACAGCACACGCTATCGAGGAAGGTCGCGATTGCGTGTAATGCAAGCCAAGTCAGGGTTGCTTGTTGTGAAAGAATCCTTCGTTGTTTCATATAACAGAATCCATCCATATATAATTTATACATTCAATATATATATATATATACTCAATGTTGTGTAGAATAACTATTATCAAAATTGTGTGTGACACGGTCCAAGAATAGTGTTGCATATACTGCAAGCTAATACGGTGTTTCATATAGCGCAAGGTAATCATGGTGTAGAATACAACACAAGACCTTAATGAAATTAAAATAATATTTTTCATAAAATCTCGGGGTGTTACAATTCATGCGTACATTTGACCTACCATCTCTATGAATGGTGTAACTCATTTCTGTATATCTATTCTTTATAGAGTAGTATAAATACATATATAATGAATATATATTATATTTATATATTTTATAACATTCAATAGATTATGTAACCATGATCAATGTATAATAAACGAAACTACCGAACCAAAATATACTTGAAAAATGAAGCCGTTATCAATAAAAATAGTTTTTAACAAAGAATCATTAATATAAGGGTGATAAAAAGTAATAAGTTAACAATATAACTAAAAATATATATACTATTATGGTGATTTAATATATTATATATATATATATTTATATTTATTATAATTGATTTTCAATCATGTATGAGGGAAATCATACCCAAGGTAAGGGTTTCACATCTCAATTTTACACCCCTGAGACATATGGAATATTCATATATTATTTCTTTTGGGTGGTCAATATACCCTCCATTAAATATGTTATCTCATTAATATCATTTAATTCATAGATTTTTTGTTTCATTTTATGTTATCGGGGATATTACTCAAAAGTTACCATAATAGTAATGGTTAATTTTACAATCTCATCATTTATCTAGAGTTTTATGATTAAGATCCCCATGATGAAATATTATTATAAATCTATAAATAAAATATAATTCTCTCATCACTTTGTTGTTCATAATATTTTCAATTAATGGGACCATTTTCCTATATTTGGTAGTTAAAATTATTGAGAATTGTTTTTAAGAAATGATGACGTTATTTTCCCATTCATTCAAAAATAATTTTCCTTCTATATCCATGTTTTCTAAAAATAGTCTCATACATATTTTTAAACTCCAAAAAATGATTTATATTAGAAATTTTTACTCATGTTTGAATTTTTAAGAAATAATTTGAAGGGAATATTTTTGTCATTTTTTGAAAGAGATTCTTTTGACGTTTTTACAACATTGAGAAAGGAATGTTTTTTAACATCATGTATAGAATTTCCCTCCATCATGAACACTAAATGATTTGAAGATTCCTTTAAAATTTTCATTGATTATTTTAAAATACAATGTTTTTCTCAATATTCATGATTTTTTAAAAGTGATTTTCAAAGTGAAAAGTTTATTTTTCATAAAAAGGTTTTAATTGATTTTTATGGTATTTATATTTATCAATGAAAAAAACCTTCACGTTAAATCTGATATAATAGGAATATGATTTAATGATACCATAATTATTATTTATCTAGATGGTTTACAATAACTTTTACTAGGGTTGAACTATTTTGATACCATTATCAACATTATTCTGGATGGTTAATTATAATATTTAATGGATTGGGAAAATATTAAAATTTCATATTCTAGTTTCCAAAATGAATGTTTAAGGTGACTATGTTTCTGGATTGATGAAATTAGTAACATTTCATATGGTAGTTTCTAAATATAAATTTTTACAGGAATATGTTTCTCCCCTTTCTTATAATGAATGAATTGGAATTATTAAGTGACATTAAAGGCCCACTATAACCCCTTGATGCATCAGTGTGTATAATTAGACAAACAATCATGGGTATTTGAATGAGTAATTATCCATATTTTATAATATTTCATCAAAAAAATACCATGACATTATGGTTATGATGTTCTAAAAGAGTAATTCCCTCATTATGAGATTAGTTATTGATGTCTATGTGATTAGTTTATTACTTATAATATCCATGGATAAATTTCAAGATCATGTGATTGTTTATATGGAATTATTTCATCATCATTTATTCTTGATATATTATTCATATTGTTCCATATATTGATTAAATAGAATATATTTTAATTATTTGCCATTACATATTAATTATTCCTTATTTATTCATGACAGCTTCCACTATACGCATAATCTTTCTAAGTATTAGAGCTCACTCATTTCAAATGTTTCTTTTGTTTAAGATATTAACAAGCGTGTTATGTTAGACATATAGGGACATGATAAATGGAATAATTGTTTTCTCATATAAAATATAATGTTATATTTTAAAATTTCAATTAAAATGTTAGATTCATGTATATATATAGTCTTCTAAGACTACTAAACTATTTGGTCATTCAAGATGTGATTCCTTATATCCAGTGAAAATGTGTTAAAGTAACAACCAACTATGGGCTTCTAGGGTCAGGTTACATTGACTAAATGACCATTTAAACTCATATAGTATCAAAAAAGGTTGGTACCATGTACCTAATATTGATTTACCAACTAATTTCAAACTGTCCAAGTTCCTTTATTTAAAAAATACCCATGTAACAAGACTAAACTCATTTTATACCATTTTTTTCATGAACCAACCTATTTTATCTCCAAATAGGATACCTAAGCTACCTGTGGAAATTCCTGGAGGGAATTCCTGATCATCTTGTCATTAACAAAAAATAATTGGGAACAATTTAACAAAATGAAAAAATAAATAAAAATAATAAGAATAAATGAAAAATATGGAAACCAAAAACTAAAATATAAAAATTAATCCAACCTGAGTAAATGATATTGGGAAAAACTATTATTAGCCAATGACACTAAAAACATGGATACAAATATGATAGTCCCCTAACACAAAGACATTATATGGAAGTGAGGCAGAGCCACACACAAGTCTATCATATAACATAAACCAAGATATATGGTGATTTCCAATACAACATAGCATTATACTGATCCTATAATATATATAGGCATGTGTTACAAATCCCAATTTGTCACAACCCTTCATCCTATAATATATCAGTTAAAAATATAATTTATTTCATGAATTTTTAAAAATAAGGATAAAAAATATGTTTTCTTTATTTAATTCCATAAAAAAAATCAAACTGATTTTGTTGAAAAAAAATCATTTAAAATATTATAGGGTCATTTTAAATCAGACCAAATTTTATATACTTTTAACAAAATCATTCATAAATTTCATTGAAATTGTTGTATAGAAAAACTAGAAGGAAAAATAACTACCTTTCTATAATAAATATAGATAACCATACTTTGAAAAATATCTGTATATTTTTATTATATAAGCATAGGTGATCAAGGGGTGTAATCTAGTACAGAGTAACATCACCACCAATAATGTAAAGAAAACATCCTGGAAAATAGCTAAACATAAATCTACCCTACCATAACACCTGGTCTTACCCATAATAGCCTAATTGAGGGGTAATATCACTTAGGATGACGAAATCTTACATGGGTCCACTAGTAAAAACATAATTCTAAACTAGTAAACTTCTATACCTGGACTTCCCACATGATCATCTCTGTTTTCCCATGGAATACAAAAGGATAGGATAATTTCAATATAATATTAATAAATATAATCATATTAGAAAAATATTTATTTATTTATCTTTCTCAAACCTATGGACACCCATATAGTAACATACACTTTATCCCTGTGCGATAATATAACATAAATACCAATATAGGGGAAGTTATCACATTGAATCCAAAAAAACAATGAGTTTTAATAAAGACAAAGGGGTATGGCCTATTGGTTTTCATTTTCCAATTAAACCATTAAAATTAGATACCATCCATTGAGATTATTCACTAAGAAGGATGGTAATGAAAATTCATTTAGTAAACTAAACACATAATAAATTATTTAATAAAATAAATAAATAAATAAATAAATAAGAGAATTTTAAAAAATATCCAACCCACTTTATCATTATAAATGTCATTTCCCCATAATTTTGGAAATCCATATCATAAAAAATTCATGAAAAATTATCAATATTAAACTGTGCATTATGATTTACGAAAAAAGTTCTTATTTTTTTAAAACCTATTTCATAATAAATTCATGTGAATCACCATTTTTTATATTTTATCAATGCTGAGTAATACAGAATTATTTTATATTTCTACTAGATATAAGTGGAAATAATAAGAGACAGTCAATCTCCTATGAGGAAAGAATAAGCAATCATGGATTCAGTTTTAATGAGATATGTGTGGGAAAACTTTCTCTTACATCTGGTGTTTATGACAACCAAATGGGATCCAAAAATTGAATATAAATAATGATAATAGGAAGAAATAAATAGAACTAATAAATGAAACCCAAATCTTTATACTTAAGTTCAATGAACCCTAGATCAATATATAATTATGGAACTAATATACCATAAAAACTCTGAAAGATCCATTCAATGATATTGGTAGATCTTTTTTATCTTCATCTCCCTTTACCCAATCTATAATAAATTTCATTAGATCACTTAATAAACCAAAGATATATTTAAAAAAACCCTTTTTGACGATTATTTTCAAGAATATGAGAGGATATATAGAAAAATAACTTAGAATGAATTCATACATTCCACCATCTAGATCCAGCAACCCTATATGTAATGGAAAATTCATTTCAAGGAATGTAAAAACCAAAATACATAAAAGGATGTATGGTTTAATTTAATATACCAATCATTAGTTTTTTCTCAAAAACTATAATTTCATTTAATATTTCATGATCTTAACTAGGTTTAGCCTCTTCAATTTTAAAATATTTAAAAATGGTATGATCATCTAAAGGATGATTATTGGATTCAGAAATGCTAATGTGGACAATGAAGTCACAAAATATAAGTTCAGGGTTTCTTTATGATCGTTAATAATTTTAGTAGATATTTTAAATAAATTTCTTCCCAAAATAGAAGATAAGGGGGATTATGTTCTATGTTACTCTATGTAGAGTATATAAAATTATTCTGGGAATATTAGATTTTGAAATTTAACTAACACATCTTCAAAAATTAAGGTTGGAAAAAAAGAGATTTTTTTCATGATTTATAGCTAAACTGTTGAGATTTAATTATCTAATATGGAATGAAGAAAAACTTAGTGGTACATGAAATATAAATAAGAACTTAAATAACACATGTCATCATGAAACACCATATAAATGATGGTGTAACAGATAAAAAACATACCTAGATCATAATCTTATTTATAAAACTATGGGGTTATCCAATATAATATAATTCATCCAAAATTAGTTATTTCATTCTGTTGAATAATCATATTTTTATTGAAATTATTCATCCGTAATATTGCATACATTTTAATTTTTCTAAAATCATCTAAAAGTGAAATATTGATCTTAAATATATGAAATGTTTCCAAAATTTATATATTATTTTAGTCCTCTTGGATTGGATAATTTTTCATGAGAGTTGAATGATATTTGATCTCTCATTATTTCATTTTTTTGCAGTATCTTATTCTTTTTTTTCTAATATATCTATTCTTATTCTTTATTCTCTTCATCCCTTTATTATTTTTTAGAAATATGTTTATATTTTTTAGCTTCATTTTGTGTCTATTCTAGTTGGATAAACTTAGTTTTATACGGAGAAGGAGGATGAATTTATTTTCATTTTATATCTATCACCATGTTCACATTTCCCTTTGAATATGGGACAAATTGGGATGTTATTTTGCCTATGTGTTTAGAAAATACATTCATAGGACATCCAAGTTTATTTCTTAACTCCTCCAATTAAGTCATTATCTTATCAACATTTGATCCACATTGTTACTAGATTGGGTATTCCCCACTTATTTAGTGTTATTAAAAATATTTCTTTTTCCCAAAAAGGGATTTGAGGGTTGTGTGGTTGAGTTTAATATTTATTGTACGGTTTTTAGAAAGGTGAATCATTTTGGTAAAGATGTTTGTAAGGTGGTCGTTATGAAAGTAGTTTTAAAAATGTGGATTGATCTTTTTGTATTTAGAAATAAATATTAGACTTGATACTTGTATCTATACAGATTTTATTGGTATATTTTTCACCTACTAGTAGGTTCTTAATAATTTTTAGTACGAATTATCTCAGCATAATGATTAGTAAAATGATTCGGTGATGAATAGAAAATGCCTAAATTTACAGATCATTTATATTTATTTGTTTGATTCAAGGCCTTTTTTCTAACAATATTTATTATCTATTCCTATTTAGATTATAATAATGGTACTTAATTGGTAGATGTTACCTCATGAATTCATATTGTACTAGTTCTTCTTATGCCAAAATATTCTGAGTTTCGTGAAGAATCATCAAAAATACCCTTAGCATCACATAATTATTTTTATATTAAATATGTTCCTCATGATAAATCCTACAGGTTCTTATCACATATCAATATATCTTAATATAATGATATAATAAAATTATTGTATTTTGTTTCCTAAAATTGGAAGCTGGTAGAGTGCTTCATAAACAAATCCCAATACTCATACACTGTCTCCCTAGAAGCTTCTATGATGTAATATATGTCCTTCCAAAAAGATTTAATTCTGTAGGTATGAAATAATATAAAACAGAAACATACTTTTAGGACATCAAAGTAATGTACTTCTCCATGTTATAGGTTATACAACCACTCCTTAACTTCTCCTTTGAGTGAAAATGGAAATTCCTTCCACATAAATTGTTCCCCAACAACTGTAAGGGGTCTCAATATAAATAATACAAGTGAAAATTATTTTATACATCTATTTGAATATTCTCCTTCCAATCAATGAAATTTTTCTAATATTTGTATTAATACTATATTCAATTAAAAATAAAAATTGTAACACAAGAATGTCAATATGATTTTTTGGTTTATATTTTTTATACCCATAGATCCCTTAAGGTTTCATTTGGGTTTGATATCATAGTGGGAGGTTCATGATGTACACAATATGTTTCACTTTATTCCATCATAGAAAATTCCCAAAATTAATATTTTAAGGTTAAATTCAAGTGTGTGGTCAGAAAATCCCTTTTTATTTAGGGATATGAGGGGTGTAGTCGATTGTAATAGGTCCTATTGATGCAATTTAAAAGTTATATTTCGGTACATATTCCATTGAAATGGTTCCAAATTTTTATTTAAACATTATCATAGGCTGCATAAAAATAAATATTTTATTGGTTAAATATATAATTTTTTTAACTTAAGGTTTTATCTAGAGAGGAGTACTCAAAAATGTGTTCTCATTTTAGAAAAAAAGATTTTATGTAGTGTTAATTTTTTAAAAAAAATTAAGACAATTATTTAAGAGGTTGATAACATGATTATTAAAGGGTAATTAGCTAAGGGTTATATTTTAAAATTTAATTTTATCATATTCCTTAAAATATTTTATTTTTTTTAATAACCAATAAATGAGAGGTTTTACAATCGTTTCACCGCACACTATGGGATGAATAGTTTTGTTAATGTTCATAACAATAGTTATCACTAATTAAGTCCATAATAATTATTATAAATAATGTGAAATATAAAATTACTCATAGTTCACCCCATAAATACCTAAGTAGGTCTTTCACCTTCTTAAAAAATCTTAGACTAACTACCACCCCTTCCACACAGGCCAACAATCATCAAGAATTTCACCCCTCAAAAAGGAATATTCCATAACATATAATCTAATCAATGTTTGGGAGATTATATACCATTAATCATAGAAATAAAAAATAAACAATATTAAACCAATCATAATCAAATATAATTTTATTTACTGCTATTGAATAGTAGAATCTATTTAACAAATGACAGATTTTATACGTTGATGTTAAAGACTCAAGCATTAAAAAGGGAGATACTTCCCTTCCCATATCACCCAAAATTTTACCCATCCATTAAAAGGGGACATAGACAAAGGGTAATGAAGTATTCATTACAAAATAATTTAAGGTGAATATAAAAAATGTAGCAAAAAACCACAATTTAAAACTATCCAACATGAACCCTCAATGGTGACCCCGTCTCAAGTTCATCCATAACTCCTTATATTTTACTAAATTCCTTATTATTTTTATTATAAAATACTTCTGAGATATTTATTACTCAAATTATTTAATTTCTCGTTCTCTTTCATGATATCATTCTGAATCATGATATGATATTCACTTCTCTAATAAATCTATCGTTTTATATTTCTATATATCTTAAAAAAAATTAAAATATAAATTATTTTATTTTTAGTTTAGTATATGTGGTAGATAATGTTTGGGTTTCATGGATTCAAATGTGGAATATCAAACATCATTTTGGAGGGAAAATTATTTATTTGGGATTTCCCCTAGCGGGTATTTTTTTCAGAATTGAAATGATCACAATGTTGTGAAAAAAACTATAAATTTAATAATAGAGTTCATGGGAAATATAAATAAAAAACCTAGAGTTTTGTTACCTATTTGATACCTATAAAAAACTCTACATTATACCAAATATTCATAATTTTCATTGGGTGAAACTATTCATTGGAATTCATAAATTACTATGTGGGTGGATGTAGAGTTCATGTGAAATCAACATTATCCTCATTTCCAAAAATAATCTCCTCTATAAAATATAAATAAATAGATTGGGACTCTATGTGGGTGAGAATATACTCTACATTCAAAATTTAGAGTTAATTTCATTTTCAATTTTTATATTTCAACACAGAATATCAATACTTTTCCATGGAATTTTAAACCCCTTAAAAACAATAGGCATCCACTTAAGAATATGAAAACAATAGAAATTAAATATTAAATGTTCATATAATTATAAAACATAATTAGATTAATTTATTTAACAATTTTTCATTTCAAAATAATATTTTCCAACATTATTAAATTGAAAATTTAATTCTAAAACATTAAAAAATTTGATGAATTGAGGAATATAGGAGACTGAAATGAATGAAATGAATTTAATATTAAAAATATATAATCAAACTATTGTTTGTGTCATCACCTCAGGTTTATATAATTATATCTTTATATAATATTCCATTCTCTGATAATCACTGACCAAGGATAACTGACAGATATATCAGGAAGGGGTTAATTATATTTATGTTCTTTTGATTTATACAATATACATTAAAAAATTATAAAGTGTAAATTCCATTATATATCATGATACATATTTATACTCTTAAAATATTATAATAAATGTTTGACCAATCCATATATATAAGTGTCAATACCCCCCAAATCTTGATACATTGATACCTAAAAAATCATATTGTTTGTTTCTATTAATGGTATTATTAATAAAGTTATATATTTATATATAGTATATGATATCAACATTTAGAAAAATGAGAAATAAATTATACAACTAAAATATTTATTCATATCACGTCTATACATATATTGTGTTTTTATAGTGGTGTAATTGAGAATCCTTATCCATTTTCTCAATGTTTTTACATTATATCCAAATTGACATATCCCATAATATCAAATATTTTCATGTATTTAATCATATGTAGTTTAAAATAACAAGAAATTATAATTTTTATATGAAACATATTAAATACCACCCCTTTTGATATCATTTATAATGAGACGCAATATAACTTTTACATTAATTTATCTATTTTTTGGGAATTTTATAAAATCCACTTAATGGAAAGTGAAAACCCAGTACATGAATACCCAAAAAATAAGGAACCAAAACAATATCCTAGAATATAAATCCACTAATACCATATTATAGGAAATCATAACCTCCACCCTTAAAAAGAGAGGGGTGTTCCAGTGTAGTAATGGAAAATGTCATGGATAAATAGAGAAGGGAAGATATATCATGAACCCCCCTTTAATGGTACCCATCATGGAATGACAATGAAGTGAGGGATTATAAAACCATGAAGCACACCTCTAGTATAAGGCATTACCCCCTTAAGGTAAATTTTATGTATAAAATACTAGAGGATATCCACCAACCAACACCATACTTACATAAATATGAATTTCTAATACATGAATATATTGTCATACATAAACTAGTCAATTGGAAAGTTTTTATGGAAAATCCTTAGAAATGACCATGAAATATTATATATCATTAAACTAACTTTCAGTTATTACTTCCAAATTCAAACACCAACAAGTGCACGAAAACCTGAAAAAGAAAGATTCTATATATAGAGTAATCATACAAGATCACCCACCTGGATCCTCCATAGAAGTATTCATGAAAAATATGAAGGAATAATACAATATCTCTGCATATAAGAAATTAAACCAACTCGTTACATAAATAGGTAAAACTATATCCCATCATATCCATATACTTCTCACCAAATAACATATACAAAAAAGAATGTAGATTTAATAAAATATTTATATAGATGAAATGTACCACACTTCCACTTTCCAAATGGTGTGCCGTTATCTTGCCTGAATTAATCATAACATATGCTCAACAATTACATGAATTAACATGTTTCCCATGTATAAATATCACAACCATTATAAATCCTATATATCCCAACACAACCCCATCATCATCATCATCATATACAAATAGTAATTTCAGAAGTAATTAAAACCTATTTATCATGCATTATATATCAAGCCACTAAAACCCATGCACACACATATATGGGAAATCATATTTACTAGGATTGGATAAATGTATGTGATATAACCTCAAGACATTCCAACCAAAAAATAAATGTATTCTAAAATAAATCCATAACAACCTATATGGTTTTATACCCAATATATTAATCCCTCATAGCCTTGATATACCCACCTATTATATTAAACAAAATATATAGGGGGAGGCCATCCATACAACTCCTTGTAATCCTAGATCTTGAAGAAAATAATCCCCAAGATATTTGGGTGTTAGTTTCCCTACAAAATTAGGTATTTGAGTATATAAAATTAGTAAATATAATATATATTATACAAACGACACTAATGGAAACTACCAAGCCTTAGACACAACTACAACTATCATCTTTCAATATACCCAGCTACCACCACTATGTTGAAGGAGACAGATTCAATAAAAACATCAATATTATAGTACTCCATCATTTATACATATTTATTAACAATTAATAACATTCAATTAATAATCCTTCTATTTTTCCATCATTTACTATTCTATCCTTAAATCCATTCAAATGATTATTTTTATTAACCAAAATTATAATTTTTTATTTAAAAAAACCATTCTATAATTAACAGTGAACATTTTTTTATAATAGATCATTCAATTCCCAAATTCCATAGCCCTTATCATCGATAAATCAAATCCCACCATCAAATTTTATCATTCTGTTATAAATCATATAATATTACTATAATCAATAAAACCCCATCCTTTGGGTTTTTCTACTAATATAATTTACCATTTCATAAATTCTGGTTGATCTTGGACTAATCCTAATTTTCTACATTTAAAGAATAACCTTCCATGCATAGAAACAACTATAAAAAGTAATTGATAATCATATCAGATAACCACCTGACAACTATCAATTAAAAAAACCATAAAGAACAAACCAATATGATATAAAATTTCTCAACTCATCCAAACCACCTCGGTTACATTCTATACACCATTCCACATATCCTAATCTATTTCTCCATCATCAACATCAACCATTACTAAAACCCTCAAATTCCAGCGCATTACTCTCAAGATTTTCCAACTATACCGAGTTAACAACAAAAAAAATAAATTACCTAACATATTAGATAAATCATAAAAATAAAAAATTCAATTTTAACATTATACACTCATGGAGAAACTAATTCCAAAAAACGAAATCATTCAATATTTTCTCAAATAATAATGGGATCACTTATCCCTAATCATTTATCTATATCAAATGAACTTTTAATTTCTATCTCGAATTAACCAGTTTATTTCAAAAGATGTTCCATCAATAATAAACATGTGGAAAATATATATCCTATCACTTTGAATCAACCATAAGCACTTTTTTATAATTACCACCATATTTCATAAATTTCAGGGAATAACAATAAAAAGTTTATATATCTCATTCATTAATCATTACATAATTATGGATTTATGTTTTTATCAAATTTATATAATATTTATATTTCTAACAACATAAATAACAAAAATAAATTTATAACCCACTATCTAGAAAATTAAGAAGAAATTTCAATAAAAAAGTCATTTGATAATAATGATCAAAATAAAATTCATGCTTTATTTTATTATAATCCCAATTTAGGGTAATTATATAATTATGTAAGGATATAAAATATTATAAATTAACACATTATCATAAATAAAAGTAGAAGTAATAGATCCCCTAATATGATTCAAAGCATTAAATAAATAATTTTTCATAATAAAAGAATCGTGGAGTCATACATGATAAAAACAAAATTAATACTGACTGGAACTTGACCATAGAACGGATCCATAAATTATAACTTTATATTATTTCAATAATTGGGTAACTACACTAATTTTTTTTGTAAAGAAGATGATATAGTAAAATTAATAAGAAATTATATGGAAGACTTCTTTAATTCATGATACTTCGACATGGATGGAGAAAGGTGTTTTGAATATCAAGAGCATGTATAGAGATTGGCGATGGGTTGATTAGTGTTCAGGGTATAAGATAGAAAAAAACATGGGTAGAGCCAATCCTATATTTATAGAGGATGTTAAAAGGCTTCCACCTCAACAAAGAAACTACCACTATGTTGGTGGAACATCTGGTTGAAGGCATGATACAATTTTAAATCATTTAAACATTGAATTTCAATACATGTTAAAACATACAAATAATTCCACTGATCACCACCCTTACCTAGAATGTGGTGCTGTGAAATCCACTTAGTCATCTCAACCTTCCAAGACAAAGACTGTGCAGTGGAGACTCTCTTCTCATCATTTCCTCCATCTTCTCAAATGATTGTATTTCCTCGATATCCCACACTAAACTCATCATCCATGACATAAGAAAAATTCCTTTTATATTTAATCTAAACCCATCAAATCCTATGGTATGGTGAGGATTTATTCAACATTTTCTCTATCTCACACTATATTATACCCTATCATAACTCTATTATAGGAACCCCATATGAAACCACATGTAACAATATGGTGTAGTGGTCTCCACATTGCCCATTTCACACAGTATTGTCTGCTGAGCACAACAACCAATGCCTCTTTATTCTTGAACAAACATCAACATCAAAATGAGATCCCCTAGGAATGTTCTCATGGGTTTTTATTCATGTAGTGCTTGATATCCACCACACCCATAAAAAATGTGTGGTGTTCACCCTATTTCTGATTGAGAGAACCCACATAGTCTCTACATCTAGTAACTCCTCATCACATTTCACAAAACTCTTTGACTATTACATGTCCATTTTAGAAATTTATAACAGGAATACTTCTCTAAGATAAAATCCATCCAAAATAACATTAAATTTTATTTAACATTACATAGTGCACCCTAACATAAAAAAACAAATCTAAAATATGGTATGCTCTGAAGCATTCACCCAAAATTCATTTCTGATGCACGAGACTCCTAAAAACCCCAAAAAATCGTCTTATAACACTTTTTTTTTTGAAAAAACAAAGCAGTTGGATTCATAAATTCCTCCCCCTTATAAGATAAAAGTGGAAATTTTCAAAAACATTATCACATAAACTAAATGTATTCAAAGGTCATCTGTATGATAGGAGGGATCAGAAAAAGCTTCGCATCACCACTTGGACTATTACCACCTAAATTTACACGAACTATATTCTCTTAATGCTTATGTATAAATATTCTAACATATAACAAATGATTTATTCCTAGTCTATTTTGAGTTTAATTGGGGTTCCTGGGGATACATGAGGTTTGAGGTGATGTTGGAGAGAACATGGGGAGGTGGTGTGCTTTATTAAGCCCTAGGTAACATATAAAAAAGTATTAGGTATTTGGTGGATCTCCTTGGGATACAAGTTACTCTATTAAATCCATTGGGTACCCAATTATTTATTACAAGGTGCATGATATCCTCTAGGAAGAAATACCCTTAAAAGAGCAAATGTTTTATTTTAATATACTTAATTTAACACTGTTAACGCCATTTTATTAGGATTTTACTTCCACTTTAGTGGTAAATTTTTCTAGGGTGCCTCAATAGGTCTTGTTTTCCCCTCATTTGAATCCACATTAATCCCAACTCTTAGTCGTGGAAGCTTATATTCAGTGAGGTAAAGCCCAAGATCACCCATATATTCCTTATTTCTTTTATTATATACAATATCATGTTTAAAACTAAAATCTAAATATTTAGGGCGTTTGAGGATATATTTCTACTTTTATCTTAATCCAAAATAGAGTTAGTCAAATTTTTTTTGGACGATACTAAGTCATTTCCATATTTTCCTTCTAGGATTTTAGATTTAATTTGGGGATTGGACAAAGACCTATTTGTTTTTTGATTCAAGGTTTGTACTATGATTAAGGTGGTTGATTTATCCTCTTCCCTAGACCCTAATGATCTACTCTACAATTTCATTCGTAGTAAAACTAATTCCTCATCCCATATTAATTAAGTTCTAAGTTAGAAATGGAGTAGTGATGAGTGAACATAAATGAAAAAAACTATTCTCTTCTAATATAGTGTTTATGAAATAGTTTCATGAATAAACATGATATATCATTGGTTTTTATGACTTTATTTATGTTTATTTACATTGAATATTTTAATTTATTTACCATAAAATAATTTAAAAATGATAAATCATGTTTTTTAGTATTTTTTGTGAGTGAAATAAATAAATATTAACAACGCATGATATATTTTTTACTACCATCATGATTGGGATTAATATTTTTTCTCCATATATATGTTGTAAATACCCTGAAATTCTTTGTATTTTTTTAATTACATGGGAATATTACGAGTCCGCAAAAATTGACGGCGTGTGATTCCGAGGCCCGATGTGCCCAAAATGAATTTCTAAACTTTTTTTGAGGTATGTTCAGTTAACATTGGAGCGGGTTTTTGTAACTTTTAAACCGGTGCTCGAAATTGAAATCCAAGGACATCGTTGAACTTGCAGCGCCAATATTTGCTTAAAAAGACCTTCACCTCGACCACAGTTGGTCGAGGGTGAAATTTAGTTTTCATGTTTTTCATGGAAATAAAAATGAAAATAAAAGAACTACTTTTATTTTATTTTAACATCCCATTTGGATGCTCAGTGGTGGGGAGAACCTGAACTAGAAAACCCCCAAATTGAATTCTAGTGGTGGGGACCACATGAACCCCTCTTTAATGTAGGGAAGTCTCTTGGAAGCCTTCCATTTTAATGTGCCAGCCCAATACAATAAATTATGCCAATTAATTGTGCCGACACAATACAATAAAATATACCAATTAATTGCGTAATTTACTAAAATGTGTCAAGATTAATTTGATGAATCTATTATATTATCTCCACATTACCTTGGGGAGGATTGGTTGACAAAAAGGGTGAACTTGGAGAAACTCTTCCTCCAAAGAATAATGTGCTCTCCAACGAAGTACACGCTCCCCAATTAAGAACACACTCTCCAACGAAGAACACACTCTCCAACAAAGAACACACTCTCCAACAAGGAACGTCTTCATTGACAACGAACCATTGTCTGTCCTTACCACCTCATCGACATCAATGAAACTTCGTGGTAGGTTTTTTTTTTGATTTATACCCCCTTACCTCGTTCTTATCGACTCCCTTGAATCAAGAACAATATTTTCTCCTTCTACCCTTCTAATGAAGAGGGTGTGGGCAAAACCACCATGGACCAACCCCTCTTAAAATCATTGTGTTGTATGATGCGCTATTTTTTTATGGAGGATGTTGGAGACTGGTGCTGGCTACTAGCACTAGTGGGACTCGGGACTGGAGGCTGACAGTCCGGTCAGCGGCAATGAAGGCTTTGGCGTGACCACGCCGTCGGAGAAGAGCTGCGGCCCATCGGCCATGACAATGCAAGGGCGGTGGACAAGCACACAAAGGGGTAGTGGCACGTGTCTATTCTGCATGATAGAGAAGAGACGTGTCCTTGTGCCAGGACAGCGAGGTGAGGCGCGATCGGCTCGACGCTGGCCGCCGGTGATGTCGCAGCGTGTGACAGCGCCACACGGGGAAGGCTGGCCAACCAACTAGCCGAGGAGTCAATCGGTCCACCCCTGAGGAATGCACTGTGGGCCACCACATGCCGATGCACCATGGGCCACCACACCTTGGGCCACCTAGTGGGATGGGTCGGTCGGACAGGGTCGGACCGGACCCAGACCATCTTCGAACCCTTTTCGTTCTTTCAGCCATACCTTGAGATTCGGGCGTCCCTTTGATGAATCATCTAAGGCACTAGAATCCTTGGATTGAGATGGTCATTTTTTCTATAACCCACTTGAGTTTTGGATAAAGCTGGGTTATGGCTGGGGTGGATCGAACACGTATCCAACCGGGCCCTCGGGACTAAAAGGCTTATAACTAACAGACCGGACGTCCGATTGACGCACCGTTGGTTGCGTTGAGACCCCTTTTATGTGGCGGACCTTTTGGATAAATATTCTTGGGACTTCATGGTAGTTGAAGTATTCGACCTGTGGCCTGAGGATCGGACCCTCCCGGAGTCAAGCGAGCTTAGTGTGGGAACCTCGTAGCTGGCTGTAACATGATAATGGGATCTTATGTGTGTCAGTGCATAGGGATACTTTGTGGGTCTATGTTCAAGATTCACACATTGATCCACTCTAGGAATCCACATGGGACTATTATAGGATCCTACGTGGGTCTGATGTACTAGGATCCTATATAGGACTGATGATGTACTAGGATCCTATGTGGGTATGATGAATTAGGATCCTATGTCAGTCTAATGATTTAGGATCCTATGTGGGTCTTCCTCTTAATAGAGTAAGATGATTCAGTAGTTACATATTATCATCTTTACTACCTTACCTAAGTTATACCTGGTGTGAGCTGAGTATTTACCTTTATGGTAATCTTCTATGTGGCGTACCTTTGTGGTACTTACCTTTGCGGTGATACCTTTGTGGTAATCTTCTCTGTGGCGTACCTTTTTGGTACTTACCTTCAGGGGTGATACCTTCGTGGTAATCTTCTATGTGGCATACCATTGTTTTACTTACCTTCGTGGTGATACGATTGTGGTATTCTTCTGTGTGGCATACCTTTGTGGTACATACCTTCAGGATATTTCTTCCTTTGTGGAATAGTTGAGTTTTGTGATTTGGAGTTGGACCCTATGTTTCCTCATGATTGATATGGGTATACTTGATAACATAGGTATATGTGTGGGTATATACCTAATTAGAGTTTTATGTTGATTCCATGATTTTTGGTTTATCCTTTGTGGATTTTGTGAGACCTTTGAGGGTCTCGAGGTCCCTACTGAGTATCGTTATACTCATCTCTACATGGGCTATGTCTGCACCTTTTTGTGTATGGTGCAGACGACAGACAAAACTGAATGAGGATGAGGGTACCAAGAATCGAGGTAGCTCGGAGGGGGACCTCAGATGAGGTGTACTATATAGATGAAAATTCAAGAGTTGTACCTACCCTTCAGGTAGGATCCTTGGTGGGTGTTCACCATATCAATTTAGCTTACTTGGAATTTCCAGTTTTCTAGAACTTTCCAGTTGGTATTGTATTCTGGCCCCTTTTTCTTAATGTATACACTCTTTATACTATAAAATTTACTCGTGTTCTTACCTTTTTGTGTTCTTGGTTTCATGAGTTTATAGCTTATAAAGGCAAGGCCTTCTCAATTTTAGGGAATATTGCATCAGTGCTAGTCGCCAGACCCTGGCCTATTGTAGGTGGGCTTGGGGAAGTCACGACAAGGGCCCATGGGGGATGGGTCGTAACAAATTGGTCTTAGAGAAGTTAGATCTACCATTGAACATTGGACTCTGATCTTTTAACAACAATAGTGTTACGTGTTATGAGTTTTATTATCAGTTGAGGGAATCCAGTGTTGGTGCGGTGGCCGACGTATCCATACACCAAGACCATGACTTCTAATTTTAGACTCTGTGGATAAAAACAATGATTGCGTGTGTGTTTCAAAATATTTTATTTGTGATCTTTTGAGGCAGCTCTCCAGGTATAACTTATTGACCGTGGCACACCTGTTTATTTTCTTGATGCCTCCACCCAGACAACCATCTAGGTTTTTGGGTATAGTATGCAATGATGGCTCACTGAGCGACAAGGCCTCGGTGCATGGCCCTCCTTTAGTAGAGGAAACAGTGGAGGCACCAGTTGTACTATTCCCCATTGGGCCACCAATTCCACCAGACCTGAAAGTAGATGGTGCACACCGCTTGAGAGCATTGGATAACTTCCAGCGGTAGATGCCACCTAGGTTCCAGGGTGAGATGGACCCATAGGAGGTGGATGATTGGCTGGAGGCTGTGGTGTGAGTATTCCAACTTGTAGGGAAACCAGCTGATCTCATGGTGATCCTTGCCGCCTATCTTCAATAGGAAACAACATGCAGATGGTGGAGCTTGATGATCCTGGTTCACTATGAGGTGACACTTCTCTAGGAAGACTTTGAGAGCCTATTTCGGGCAGAGTTCATCCTAGCGACCCTTTGCGCAGTGCGCATTCAGAAGATTCTTCATCTGTAGCAGGGTAGCATGACTGTGGCTCAGTACTCAGCAAGGTCCACCGACCTCTCACGCTAGTCATCTGATACGGTACATGACCCATTCTTCAGGGACCAGACCATCGAGAGGCACTTAGGCAGGAGATTAGGGCTTCAATGATTTCTCTTAGCATCCTGACATAGACATGGGTGTTAGAGAGAGCCCTCTTAGTTGAGAGTTTTCTTGCTGAGCAGTCGCCAGCAGCGAGAACCACCAATGGGAATCATGTAGTGGAGCCTTCTACAGCTGGTAGTAGACAGATGTCATAGAGTTCCAAGAGTACTAGACCTATCGGTGGACGACCAGAGGATTCATGGTCACTGTTGCGGGGAACCAGAGACAGAGCCAATCATGTGAGGAGTAGAAAATGTTACACATGTGGCGGGCAGGGTCACATGGCTTGTGACTACCTGACCCACCATACGGAGGATCAGTAGATGGTCGAAGGACCGCCCAGGAAGAGACAGAGGTTCGACCGAGGAGGTCCATAGGGAGCATGTAGATGTGACATAGGAGCTGTATGTGCAGTTGGTGGTGGGAGACGATTTGAGATGTTACCTCCACCACCACTAGGTGGACCCCCCCCCCCCCCCGACCACATGGATCATGTGGATAAAGGTGATCTCAAATCCAGGCAGCAGATACCTATGACCATGATGCTCTAGAGATGATACAAGGTACGATCTTTGTTTACTCCACCATAGAGGAAGTACTTATAGACACAGGTTCCAGTAATTATTTTATTTCCAATACACTTATTCAGAGCTCGAAGATTCCGGTGGATCCTTTGGCTTGATCCTTACAGCTTGATACTCTTATTGGAGAGGATTCGATGATTACACATTGGTGACGATAGTGTGAACTTACTCTAGGAGGCAAGATCTTCAGCTGGGATCTCCTAGTAGTGGTGTTGAGGCCTTACGATGTCATCTTGAGTATGGAAGGGTTATCTACAGTCCATGCTCAGATTGACAGTATTAGGCGCAAAGTGCGGTGTGTCCGCACAGATTGTACTAGGTTTTCCTTCACTGTAGATAAGGGAGCCTTTTCATCCTAGGATGGGCTTACCCAAAGGAGAGTGCAGCCGATCACTAATCAGTTGGCTAGACTTACCCTCGAAGTAGTTGATATGGAGAGTCTGAGTTATCCTGTAGTGGTGGAAAAGTATGTAGATTCCTTCCCTGATGATGTTCCGGGTCTACATCCTCAAATAGAGGTGTAATTTTACATTGATTTTTACCTTGGGACGACACCAATATGTACACCAGAATATCGGATGGCTCACTTGGAGCTTCATGAGTTACGTGTACAGGTGGAGGACTTACAGGGGAAGGGGTTCATTCGACCTAGTGTTTCTCCTTGGGCATCACATATTTAGTTCTCCAAGACGGTGGATGTGTGCTTGAGACTTTGTGTTGACTATCGATGCCTAAACCAGTTGACCTTGAAGAACAACTACCAACATCTGAGGATTGAAAACGTCTTTGATCAGCTGAAAGGAGCATGGTGGTTCTCGAAGACATAACATAGATTAGGATATCACCAGCTCAGAGTACGAGATGAGGATGTGCAGAAGACGAATTTCAGAGGTCGGTACAACCATTATGAGTTTTTTGTCACACTGTTCGGCATGACCAATTCTCTAGCAGTGTTCATGGGACTCATGAAAAAGAACTTCTATACATACCTTGATTTCTTTGTATTAGTCTTCGTTAATGACATTTTGATATACTCAACTACCAAGGAGGAGCATGCCTATCATTTGTAGATAGTTCTAGACACACTCTGAGAGCACCATCATTATTGTAAGCTCTCGAAGTGCATGTTCTGGATCCGTGAGTTACACTTTTTGGGACACATCATCTTAGAGACTGAATTTTCAGTGAATCGATTGAATATTGAGGCGTCTCTTTCTTGGGAGCCACCCAAGAGTGTAATGGAGGTACGGAGCTTCCTGGGTTTGTCCAAATACTACCGGTGTTTTGTGCCAAATTTCTCTAGAGTTGGAGCACCATTATCAGCGTTGAAGAAGAATGGTCACCCCTTCATGTGGTTAGAGGAATGTTAGTGGAGGTTTCATGAGCTATGGAAGAGGTTGACTAGAGCCCCTATGTTGAGGCTTCTGGAGGAGGGAGTTGGGTATGTAGTCTACAGCGATGCATCAGGGAACGAACTCAGATGTGTCCTGATGAAGGAGTGAGCAGTGATCACGTATGGTTCTCGATATGCGAGACAAAATGAAATGAACTACGCTACCGATGACCTGGAGTTAGTAGGAGTGGTCTTTTCCTTGAATATTTGGTGACATTCCTTGATGGGAAAACGCTTTAAAGTCTACTCTGATCACAAGAGTCTCAGGTATATATTCTCTCAGAAGGACCTAAACCTGAAACAACAACGTTGTATTGAGTTCCTCCAGAACTATGACTTCGAGATAGTATATACTCTAGGGAAAGGTAATGTTGTAGTATATGCACTCAGTAAGAGACCTGGTATACAACTGATAGGAAAAGCAACATAGTAGCTGGACGCTTTGCAGATATTTTTTGTGGAACGAGATAGAGTAGTTTTTCTTCAGTTTCTTATAGTCACTCCCCCACTTATACAGAAACTCAGGAAGGCACAACATGGGGACACTGACAGCGAGGCTCAGCGTGCTCATATATCGACAGGACATGATCCTAATGGATTTTCTATAGGTGGAGATCACGGCAACCTTTTTGGAGGACATACTATGGTACCTGTGGCTTTATAGGAGGATGTGATGAGGTAGTTTCACACATCCCCTATAGAGGTACATCCGGGAGTGGGATATATGTACCAGGATCTATGAAGACAAAATTGGTGGGTGAGAATGAAGAAAGCAGTAGCAGAATATGTCTCTCAGTGGGTCACTTTTCAGCAAGTGAAGACAGAGCATCAGGTACCAAAAGACTTGGTTCATCCTTTAAAGGTCCCAGAGTGGAAGTGGAATGGGATATCCATGGACTTCGGGACTGAACTTCCATGTACATCCAGGGGTCATTATTCTGTCTGGGTGATCATCGACCAACTCACCAAGTCGGACCACTTCCTACCGATCATATTGCAGGGTTCAGTAGAGAGCTTAGGAAACCCTTATTTACAAGAGATTGTACAACTAGTTGGAGTACCCTCGATGATTTTCCCTGATTGTGATGCATGTTTCACTTCCCAGCTATGAAAGGGGTTGTAGGAGTCTTTCGGGACACAACTTCATTTGATCACCCCCTTCCATCCTTAGATGGATGGCCAGATTGAACGGACCATTCAGAATCGTGAGAACACGTTGTGTGCTGGAATCCTCGAATTCGGTCGTAGCTTGGAGGATCACTTTCCCATGGTAGAGTTTTCACATAACAATAGTTACCACTCCACTATTGGGATGGAACCTTTCGATGCGTTGTACGACTGACATTATAGATCGCCTTTATGTTAGACTTACCCAGGGGAGTCGGCACTCATGGGACAAGATATGATAAAGGCTACCACAGAGAAGGTGGAGATCATCCAGGAGTGGATTAAGACTACACATAGCAGGCAGAAGTCTTATCCCGATAGGAGGTGGAGACCTCTAGAGTTCAAGGTAGGTGACCACATCTATCTATGTGTCTCAACCTGACAAGGTTTGTGGATATTTGGCTGGGGCAGCAAGTTATCTCCGAGTTTCATCGATCCCTTTTAGGTCCTCAACAGATTTGGAGGGCTGGCTTACCACTTAGCTCTTCCACCTCAGTTGCACTGGGTGCATGTCAGCTTCCACCTATCCTAGCCGAGGAGATATGTGCATGACCCATCAAACGTCGTTGACCACAACGAGCTGGACATCGATGATGGGGTGACGTTTATAGAGGTTCCACTTGAGATTGAGGATCAACAGGAGCAGGTCCTTCATTGGTGGTCGATACCTTTGGTGTGCGTGCATTGGAAGCATGGGAACCTTCAGGAAAGAAAATGGGAGAAGGAGGATCAGATTCGTGCTTAGTACCCCCACTTGTTTTATTATATTTTTTTATATCGCTTTAGAGGATGAAAAGACCTAAGGTGGGGATAATGTAAAGCCCTAGAAATTCCATGTAATATTTTTAATTACATGCGAATATTATGAGACTGCGTAAATTGATGGCACCTGATTCTGAGGCTTGGTGTTCCCGAAAAGAATTTCTGAAATTTTTCTTTGGTATTATCAGTTAACGTGCGAGCGGGTTTTTGTAACTCTTAAACTGGTGCTCAGAATTGAAATCCAAGGACACTGGTGAACTCGCAGCTCCGGTATTTTCTTAAGGAGGCCTTTAACTCAACTGTATTTGGTCGAGGGTGAATGTTAGTTTTATTAATTTTCTTGGAAATAAAAATAAAATAAAAGAACAACTATTATTTTATTTTAGCCACCCATTTCAATGCACTGTGGGGGGACCACCCGAACTAGTAAACCCCCAAAATGAATTATAGTGGTGGGGACCACCTGAACCCTTCTTTAATGGGGGGAAGTCACTTTGAAGCCTCCAATTTAATTGTGCCAACACACTACAAGAAATTGTGCCAACATAATATAATAAATTGATCCAATTAATCGTGTCATATATTAAAATGTGTAAATTTTAATTTGATGAAGTTATTATATTGGCTCCTCATTTCATCGGGTAGATTGGTTGGAAAAAATGGAGAACATGGAGAAAATCTTCCTCCAATGAAGAACGTTCTCTCCAACAAAGAACAAAATCTCAAACAAAGAACACACTCTCCAATAAAGTACACGCTCTCCAATGAAGAGTGCCCTCTCCAATGGGGAACGTCTTCAATGACAATGAACTGACGTCTATCCTTCCCTCCTCACTGACGTCAACGAACCTTCAAGGTAGGGTTTGTTGTTGTTTTATAACCCTTACCCCATTCTTATAGGCCCTCATGATTCAAGAACAATATTTCCCCTTTCTACCATTATAACGTGGAGGGTGCGAGCCTAATGAACACGGCCTGAACCCTCCATAAATATTTGTGGTATATGATGCATTCTTCAGGATGGAGGATGTGACCGGTGCTGGTGACTTGCACTGGTGGGACTTGGGACCAGAGGTCAGCAATGCAGATGGCCGCAATGAAGGCGGTTGCGCGACTACGCCGCCGGAGAAGAGCCATGGACCTTCAGCCGCGGAAGAGAAAGGGCGGTGGCCTGTAGCGGCCGACTGGTTGAAGGGGTGGCAGCGTGCGACCGTGCCACCCAAAGGAGAAGAGCTGCGACCTTGTGATGCGACGACGAGGTGAGGTGAGGTGCAGCTGGCTCAACGCCAGCCACCGGTGATGGCGCAGCTTGTGACCGTGCCTCGCGGGGAAGGCTGACCATTAAGCCATCCGGGGAGCCTAGTTGTCCACCCTAGCAAACCGCACCATAGGCCGCCGCACCGTAGGCCACACTACGGGCTTGCCGATCCAGACCTAAGGCTAGTCCCGTGATGGGCAAGGTCGACCCGAACTTTGTCAAGTCAGCCAAAGATTGGTAGGCCCGGGTCAGGCCGCCCATGTCGGACCAGACCAAGACCAACTTCAACCCCTTTTTTTCGTTTGGCCATATCTTGATCTACGATTGTCCATTTAACAACCCATCTATGGTGATAAAAAACTATGATCGAGGCGATACATTTGGTATACCCAACTTGAGTTTTGGATAAATATGTGCTACGACCCAGTGGGATCGAACACGAATCTACCGGTCCCTCAGGACTAAATGGCTAATAACGTACAGACCGGACGTCCGATTGACACACTGCCTGTTATGTTGAGACACCTTTTATGTGGTGGTCCTTTTGGATACTTATTTTTGGGACTTTGTAGCCTTTTAAGTATTCGACCTATGGCATGAGGAGCAGACCCTTCTGGATATGAGTGAGCTTTGTGCGGGAACCCTGTAGCTGGTTGTAACAAGAGAAAGGGATCCTATGTGGGTATGTGCTTTGGGATGATTTGTGGGTATTTGTTTGAGAGTCTGACTTTTTTCCACTCTAGGAATCCATGTCAGAAAACTATAGGATCCTATATGGGTCTACTGTACTGGGATCCTATGTGAGTCTGATGAATTAGGATCCTATGTGGGTCTCATGATTTAGGATCCTACGTGGGTGTTCCTCTTAATAGAGTAAGATGATTCAATAGTTACATCAAATCATCTTTACTACCATAAATAAGTT
This sequence comes from Viscum album, assembly GCA_963277665.1. Classification (NCBI taxonomy): domain Eukaryota; kingdom Viridiplantae; phylum Streptophyta; class Magnoliopsida; order Santalales; family Viscaceae; genus Viscum; species Viscum album. The sequence continues at coordinate 768,805,601 of OY728128.1, forward strand.
ATACCTGGTGTGAACTATGTCTTAACCTTTTTGGTAATATTCTATGTGGCATACCTTTGTGTTACTTACCTTTGTAGTGAAACCTTTGAGTAATATTATGTGTGGCGTACCTTTGTGGTACTTACCTCTGTGGTGATACCTTTGTGGTAATCTTCTATGTGGAGTACCTTTGTGGTACTTACCTTTGTGGTGATACCTTTGTGTTATTCTTCTATGTTGAGTACCTTTGTGGTACTTACCTTCATGGTATTCCTTTCTTTTTGGAACAATTGAGCTTTGGGATTTTGAGTTAGAACCTATGTTTCCTAATGATTGAGATGGGTATACTTGATAACTTAGGTATATGTATGGGAATATACCTAAGTAGGCTTGTCAGTTGATTCCATGCTTTGTGGTTTATCCTATGTAGATTTTGTGTGACCTTTGAGGGTCTTAGGGTCCCTACTGAGTATCTTTATACACAACCCTGCACGGGCTATTCTTGTACCTTGTTGTGTTTGATGCAGATGATAGACAACGCTAACATAGGACGATGGTACTAGGACTGGAGGTATCTCAAAGGTAGACCATAGATAAGGCATACTGGGGAGACGACCATTCAAGAGCTGTACCTACCCTCTAGGTAGGATCCCTGGTGGGTGTTCACAGGAGCTGTTCAACTTACTTGTACTTTTTAGTTTTCTTGTACTTTCCAGTTGGACTTGTATTCTGGCCTCTTTTTCTTTCTATATAAACTCATTTTACTATACAGTTTACTCATGTTCTTATCTTTTTGTGTACTTCATTTCATGAGTTTACAGGTTATAAAGGCAATTCATTCCCAGTTTTAGATAATACACCTTCGGTGCTAGTCGCCAGCCCCTGGACTATGGAAGGTGGGCTTGGGGTAGTGATGATACGATCCCTGGGGGATGGGTCATGACATATGTGATATAATATTATGTTTTCCCACATTATAGGATTGTTTATTCTTTGATATAAGTATTTGAAAAATATATATGAAAGGGGTATAATATACTTATATGAGAAAGGTACATGGATACACCTATAATAGTTCGATGTGTTAATGGGGTGGGATGAGAATTAAATGGCTAGAATCTATTACAAACTTTACAATACCATATAGATATATTCTCTAATCGAAATTACTATACATAATTCAAATTTTCTCAAATTGGATGATTGTATTACCATATCATTAATATTGTTTTGATTAGATCCTCAATAAGATTGAATTTTGTTGGAAGGAATAAACCCACAAGGTATAAAGAGTTTATTATTTTAGCTAAATTATATTTTTAAAATATGAAAATTTTATTTTTTAATTTATTTGTTAATTTTAATTTTTTTTTTTTTCAAACACATGATTCTATAATAAGTGGTTAGTGGAAGGTTATGACCACATACTAATTATTCTTTATCACACATAATAAAAGTTCCTCTCATGATGTGTACATACCATTTTTTTCATGACCAAGGTAAGGTAAAGGATCCTAAACAATTGAAAAATATGTATGAAAAATGGTATCTAGATTAAATGTTTTTGGAAACATGGAATGCGATCTGGATAATGGCTTCTAGTTTCTCCATTGTATCTTTTATGAGATTTTTAATTCTTAGATGATCACTTTTACGTATTTTTATAATGTTTTGATGGAAAATTATGTTCTGTATATATATATATCCTATTTTTATCAGTTTAAGTGTACCATGAGTATAAGATGCCAATTTTTGGTAAACTGTTTTTTATTTATGTGTTTTATGTTCATAACTTATCGTGAATTATTTGTAAATCCAAAACACCACCTATTATTGTTGGTGGTAGTCGATACCATGGTGTCTTTAAGAAATTTTCTACTGAAATATTATTTTTATAGAATAAATGAGCTTATATATTTATTTCATAAGGTAAAAACCTCTTACACAAACATTTATCTCAACTTTAGATATTTATGATAACCTATAGTGATTAAGAGGGGTTTTGTTGATAAAAAATAATACTATTAAGGTTATAAGGACATGGATAGTACAAAATTGTTTTAGATACCACTTTATTAGCTATTGGATCTGAGAATTTATAGTTGTCACATGATAAAGTATCTAATAGTTGGGAAGTAACCGATAAATATTCATGGATAACATAATTATGGTGAAATACAGAGTCACTAGGGGCAGTCTAGGATCCCATCTTTATTTCTAAATTTAGTAAATTAATAATCCTAGAGTATCATTCATTATACTAGTTTTCTTTAAGTAGACATTATGATGTTATTTTTTGAATTTATTTACCAGTTTAGTTGTTATTTGTTTAAAAAAATGTCTTTCAGGAATAATAATTATGAAACCATGATGGACAAAACATTAACCAAATGGTATTTTGAATGTAGTGCAGTAGTAGTGGTAGAAATATATAAGTTATATAGTAATTTATACCAGAGGATATTCTATATGTGGCATATAATTTTTAGAATTAAGTGGTAGATTCAATACAAAATTGATTCGGCGGTTGATTTCCACCTAGGATTAAACTTATCTTACAAAAGCATAGAATTTTGTGTTTTAAAGGATTATTTAGATTAAACTAATACGATAATAAATTTGAATTTTGAATTATAGGATTATTATAGTATATTGTATAAGTTTGACAGATGAATAATGTGGTTATTAAATCCTGAATGTTATGCAAAAAATGTTACGGAGAATGGAGAGTATGAAATATTTACCAGGTGGTTCAATTGAGGTAGTGGTGCTCAAATAATTTCCTCGTACAAGTGGTGGGTTGACCATAAATTTATAATGAAATTTTATTGATGAAAACTTCTTTCATAATGATTTAACTCTATAAATATTGTACATGGGAATATTTTATCTTTCAATCGATGTGGCATCTATTCACGTGGAGGAGATTTCCTATATGACACTCACATAAGAAGATTTCCAGTCAAGATTTTCTTATATGTCATCCATATTTTAAGTAGTGTTATATAACATATATTCCCTTGTAAATTGGATTTAAATTACTTAATAAATGTTATAGTTTTCCCCCATGTGGTATGACTATGTCCAAACCATTTAATTCTCACTTGTTTTTCTTGTTATATTTCTTTATTCTGTGATTTATAATGTTTTTTCTTTATTATTATTGTAATATATTTTATAAAAACATCTAGGTGATTAACACTATATTATGGAGAATTATTTTGATATATAGGATATGAGGTCATCTTAATTTTGAATGAATAGTATTAATAGTTTTTATAGAGATTTATACCTTTCAACTGCCTTGATTCGCATTTGAGGTATGGAAGAAACTTTTGGTTCTAGAAATTTCTATCATTTAAAATTATTGTTTTTAAACTTAGTATTTAATCTCTAGTTGGTGGGAGACTAAATTTACATAAAAATTGTTATCAATTATTTGGAAGTAGAAGCACTTAGTGTGTAGTTTATTAAGTCTCAAAATCATATGTCGGTTGAAAAAATATTTGGTTATTGGTTACTAGTTTATTATGATTTATAAAAACTATATTCTAGTGCTTCTGAGTTAATTTTGGGACTATGGGTGATTTTAGACCCTTAATATATGTTAATATTTTAGTTCATTGAAAATTTTATCTCTTCCTTATAAGATATTTCCTGATGAAAATTTATCTCCCTTTATGGAATTTGAATTTAGAGGGAGCTCATTTTTTCTAGAGAATGGTATTAAAATAGGGAATCGTGTGGACTAAAAATTTGATGAAGGGGGTTTCATATTTTTGATATGGTTTAATTTTTCACTCCTAGAGAACCAATATGTTTCATTGATATATGTCAACTAGAAGATAAGTTATTTGTAGAATGTAAAGCCATGATATAATGAAAGATTACTGTTCTTGAAGGTATAGCTGGGATAAATGGTATATGACCTAGAATAAATATTTCAATCACTAGAATCAATTTAAGGATTTGTAGGAATTATTCCTCAGGATTCTAATACATCATGGTTATGAATATATAATTTTAATGGAATGGGTTAACAGGTAACTATTGAGACCAATATTTCTATTTTAAACTGTAGATTTTTAGTGGTTTCATAAATAATATATGTTCGAGGGGGAATAAATTGTACTATTAACTATTCACCAGCCTTCTAGATCCATAATTTGTTTCTTTTATGTTTCAACACTTAACATTTTAGAAGGGGATAAAGGTTTTGGTTCTAGAAGGTTTAGTTGGGGCTTCTTATTAGGAATCTCTTGTGATAGTTGGAAAATTTGGTGGTTCTATTTAGTTATAGAGTTAATACCATTGGTGATTATAAATTTGTGACATAATCCTATTATTTCATTATGTGATTTTAATAATCAGCTAGAGAAGAAAATAAATATTTTTGGAAGTCATATGATTCATGTGGGTTTCATCCTTAGTTGTGGATAATTATATAATACAAACAATGTTTTTTAACTAGATTTTGGAAGGATTATGCGGGATCATAAATTCAATTCTAAAATAACTAAACCATTGAATAGTAATAGTGATAAAATAACATGCGAATGGGGTGGAAAACATCATAATTTATTGATTGATTTTTATAACATGGACATAGGGATTATATAACTTGTGGGGAGTGAAATCATTGGATGTAGTGGGAGGGGTTCTTATTCTGAAAAGAGAGGCATCATGGAATTAAAATATTGAATATTTTAGGATGTTTTAATAGTTTCATTTTACTTTGTACATTTAATGATGAAGTGAAACTAGAGTACAAGGGATCATTACTCAAGAAAAAAAATATGAGGTTTTAGAGCCTTCATCAAAGAAGAACCTTGGTGTGATAGATAAAGGAATAAATTAAAGAGATTCAGCTCTCGATCTAGTAGGAGGTGAATAATTTGGAAAATATTAGAGTTTTAGAAGGAATAATGGTGATTTTTCTATCATTTTGTGATGGATTTACTTATAAATTTAGAATAATATGCCATAGAGTGGATATTTAGACTTTGGATAATTTGGAAAAATTATGTAAAGGATCCATAAAGATGTATTATGTTGAAACTCCTCTTGATACTTGTTGCAAGATTGTATTTTCTAAAAACGATGAAATATGATGTTTTGGGTTTAGTTAAAAATGTGTCTTATATTTTATATCATATTTTTTCCATTATTAATTTGGTGTAGAATAATATATATATACCCTAAATTTGAAGGTGACCCTTTGTTTTTTGTTGACTAGATGTTTTTTCAAAAGATTCACATACTACCTTGTTCATGCTGAAATAAGCACAACCCCATGTCTTAGGCATGTTTCCTTATAAGTTTCATGTCCATTGAATACATGATTCTATGTCAATGTTAAAATATTATAGAATGTTATAAGAGGTTTTATATTTCCTTACTAATTAGTGGGAGAAATTTATAGTTTCATACCATGTTGATATGTAATGAGAGTAAAATAACACAATTGATTTTATTTTAATAAGAAGTAGGGATTTTTTTTCTGGGTTTCGTTAGTGGGAGTTCATCAATTATAAGATACTATAATTTTTTGATATTTTTTATAATGGAGCTAGAGTATTGTTATACCTGATGTCAAATGTTTCATAATATATGTTATTACAAAATACTAGTGGCAGAGTTTTATGAATATAGGGTACAAAACTAGTGAGGCCATGACTATGATACCTGATGTGACATATTTATGGGACATAAAAACATTAAATAGTTCATGGGAACGTTTTCTTTTATTAAAATCCATCACGTCATTTATATGGTTCTATAGTTTTGTTTACTGGGTGGTCTAGATTTTGAAATTCTAGAACATCTTTGTTTAAATAGGACATAGAAGATCATGAAAATAATAGAGGATCATATGAAAATATAAATGAAGGAATAATAGAATATGTAATTTAGAGTTCACTAAATGATATTTTTATAAAACCTCGAGAATAATATTCATTTGGGATACTGTTAGTCTTAATATTGGAAAATAGTTTTCAGGTGGGAGATTGTTAGATTTGGTGTGAATTTTTTTTCAGGTCAAATTATTATAACTTCTAAGAATATTCCTTTCGAATGATAATTTCAAAATTAGGAAGCATATTAGTTCACCTTCACTAAATGTTAGTTTGTATTTAGGCCATTAGAAATGTGAGAAGCAGCCTTGTTATGGAGGAAGTGTTGTGGGATGACGTTATAAATGCAATGTAAATGATCTAGAGGAAGTGGATAAGCCAAAAAATAAATGATTCTCGTGAAGGTGGCTATAAATTATTAAAATAATCGTGCATAGTCATATCCTTATGTGTTTTGAAAGCCAATTATGATTAATTTTTTTACTTATAAAAGACAAATTTTGGAGTGGAAAATAATTTTGGAAGCTAGAAAAATATAAGGAGATGGAGGATGTCAGTCTAGAATTCTTTTCATAATGTGAGAAAAGTGGAGACGAATCTGAAGATTACACTATTACCAAGATAGTTTAGTTGAGATTGCATTTCACTAATATTTTTCTCAAACAAGTGGTTGTTTGAACACAATGTTTGAAGGTGGTGGAACTAAAAAAATCCATTGTATATTAAAAACACTGAAAAATAGAAGTTGATATATCATTTCATCTAGGAATTATAGTGGTGTCAGTTACCAAGGGTAATTATCCCAACATAGGCATTGAAAAATTTTAATCCAAAATTTGTGTAGGGTTATATAAAATATGTTTCATTTTGAATAGATTTTAATTCCTTAATTAAAGTGTCTCTATGTTCTTCCATGGAGTTGGACTATATCCGTACAATGTAATCATATTATGTTATGATTATTCATTTTGTTTTTTGTGTATTATTCTTCCTTGTTGACTATACTCGGGGTAAGGTATTATTTTTTTAAATCTAAGGGACCAAAAAAAGTATGGAAGGTTAATTTAGATGGTATGGTTTGAGGTCTTTTATGTTCTTAATTCTATGTTTTTTTGGGTTTCATGGAGATTTGGACCTTCCAAATGCCTTGTACTATTTTCGATGTATAGAAGAAACATATAGGTCATGGGTGTGGGATCATTATAAATTCTATGTTATGGACCCAACATTTGAGGTTTAGATGATAGGAATGTAAAATTATTCTATACAGTAGGATCATATGTAATTTCACATACTTTCATGTTACTAATTATGAAATGGATGGAATCAGATTGAGGATATTCTAAACTAAAATGATAATAATAAAGAAATACAATTGTCATATCTATTTATCATTAATGAATAGTTAAATATATAAAAATAATTGGTTCTTTTCTTTTTTACTTTTAATTTTTTGATAGTTTATTTATTTTGTGATTAACTTGAATCATGTATACTTTTTTAAAAAATGATATTAAATGCTCTTATATATTCTTATAAATTATTTTTTAAGTATTCTTGAATACATCAAGGATTAATTAAATCTATTTTAATGATACATTTTTTTTCTAAATAATGAATGAAATGGATATAGGATTAAGGTTAGATCATACATATTCCATGCTACTCTTTAACTCAAGGACAACTCTCCATGTAAAAAATTTTTTGATATGGTTTTATGCTTTATTATATGAGAAAATGATTCATATTTTACCTCCTACAGAGAAGTAAGAGTAAAAACAACATGTTCTACCCAAATTACTCATGGATAATCCTTGGGTATTTTAAAAAATTGTTAAACTTCTTAAATTTGTGGGTCAGGGGTCTCCATGAAAAGATTTTACCCCTTTTTAAAAAATTATGGATTTATAATTCTACCATATAATGACGTTTCAATGATATGTGTCACCATAGGTGGAAATTGTTTTGTCAATCACCAAAATTATATCATTAATATTATTAAAAAACCCATGATGGAAAAGGTTTCAATGTAAAATTTCATGTTCAATGGAGTGTCCCACTGATGGTGGGATGTGAACTTAGAATCTAATAAGGGCCATGATTTGAAATGGATGAAATTCTAAGAGATTTTCTTTATATAGTTATCTCCCAATACCCTATTTTGGGTTAAATTATAATATTGTATGATATTGAAGAATAAAGTTATGATGATAATGGATCATGAGTTTATGTTTAATAATTTTTTCTACATCACAACTTATCTAAGTGGAAATAGAGAATAAAAAACATGATTCTTTGAAATGGGCTTAGAATATCTGTTGTAGAAATAGGGTACGATATTAAACATACATATATTTTTTAAAATTTATAATAATTATATTTTGGATGTTATTATATCTATGGAAGGATAATTATTAGATGTCTCATTACACAAAAAATCTATAAAATTGATTCCATTAATTTTTAGAAAAACCGATGAGAGGTGATGAGTTGGGGTATCTACTTCTAGGGAAGCCATGGTAGTGGTGTACCTTCATCACTTATTTTGAAAATAAAATATATAAAGCAATAATTTCATGGTACTTTTCTCTATATAAGTCTAGGATTCACTAATAATGATAATAAATTCCATTTATGTTTTCATTACGAATTTATATAGAGGGTTTGCCTCCACTGTTCATCTAATATCATTAAACTAGACTTTATTAGACCCAAGTAACTTAGGGGAAGTATACACATTAGTCTACTAAGGGTATCTAACCTCATTTTAAGAGGTCTATTTGAGGTGGTAATTGTGGTAGATGGGTACATTTTGTTACAGTAAAATCCATAGAGAAGGATTATATGCCTCACATTGATCACAAAACAACAAGAAGAGTTTATATGGAAAAGTTATTTACTAATGAAATTTGAGTGGGTCCATGTGTTATCAAATATATTATTTTGGTTTCATTAATTTTATCTTCCACATTAGTTGATATAGTTTAATCACACTAATTTATTTTTTCTTAGCGGGTACTGCTTATAGGGACAAACATGGAAGCCTTATCTTCTAATATAAGCCTTGATACACCATTGAATAAAAAAATCAAGTAATCCAAGAATGGTATTTCATATTTCATTACTAGTTTCATCCCATGTTTACTTCTAGGGTATATTGATTCTAAATAAATATTTATTTGATGTTATTATAGGGATAGACTAAAACAAACAAATATTAGTGTGTATCCATTGATATTCTTGATTGGTATCTTTTTCATCATTAGTGGACATACAATAAAACCATTATTTATAGCATGATCATTAGTTTTGATAAGAAGGTCCAGACCAAGCAAAGTTGATGACTCTTTCTCGGAAAATAGATAATCTCATCCTCAGATAAGTGGATCCTAATGGACCTTTAGGCTTACCGTCGATGGTCTATCATTACCTAGATGTATTCCCAAAATAAATATTTGGATAACTACCTATGGGATAGGTGTAATTGACTGTTATCCTATTATATATAACTAAATATATTTCTATCCTTCCATATATAATGAATCCAAATAAATTAAAAGATTCAAATATATAAACTGAGAATTTTGAACCAAAGGGATTCATTTGGATGAGTAAGTCTCCTTGAGGTGATTCATTTCTCTTCTCAAATAAGAATGGGGGGAGTGTCCATCTTTTTGTATATTAAGGTCAGCTTAACTAAGAAAATATTAATAACCATCTTCAATTTCCAGTAACCAATGATCTATTTGACCAATAAAATGGGGGGAATATGGTTCCCAAACATTTTTATTTTATAAATTTTCCATCAACACCATGTCAAATAAAAGGACATTACAAAATTTCATTCCAAATATAACATAGAGAATTTGAGTACATGTTCATACCTTCCCAACTGAGCAATTCTCAAGCTATGATTATGGAAATTATGAACATAAAATTTCATCCATTCTTGGACTCATTTTATGGTGTTTTTAGAAAATATTATATTTTATTCCAAATCATTAGATGACCATGATTAACACCTTTCAATTTAAATGGAATCTTTTAGGGAGATGTAACTATATGAAAAATAATCAAAGAAATCTTTCTAGACTTGAGATGTTAAATTCCTTGGGCATATGATATTTGAAGAAGGTAAATTTTTTTATCCAAATAATGTAGATAAATTTATTTCTAAAAAGATTCATTGAATATATTCAATATAATATGTTTTATTATGTTAATTGGTTACTATTGCCATTTCATTTAGGATTTATTACATGTATGTACCAAAAATATTGATTTAAAAAAATTGGGATATGTTTATATTGAGGAAATCCAATCACACCATACATATATAATGCATCATTTTATATTAATATTTAGTATAAATTAAAATAAATCACATTACCGAACCTGAAGGCCTTGTGTATTTGGATAATAAATACACAATCAAATAATTTTTAAATATCCTTAACATGTCCAAAAAATAATTTACTCAAAGGATAGCCTTTAAGAAATATCATAAATAATATTATTCTTTATAACATAGGGAATAGAAAATAAGAAATGGATGCGATCAAATGATGAGTAAGGGTAAACATAAGATATAACATTCAAATGTCATATCTGAGTATAAAAAGGAGCTTGTTGGAATGTGAAGATAATAAAGGTGCATGAACAAAACATAAGAGAATTATAAATAGTAAAGAATATATTATAAAATATACTTTATGGAATAAGTATGTTGTTATAAAAAATATCATGATAAATAAGGGTGTTAAACATGTTTTAATAATAATGATGTATTAAAATATAACATTGGAATAATTATATGACCAATTCATAAAAATATAAAATCTTACTTAACTCAAGGATAACTAACAAGTATATCATCACATAGTGTAAGGAGTCCCTTAGTGGATTTAGTTTTCCCCAAATCCATAACATTTCATCTCCTGATATAGAATTATTAACCCAATGCACTAGAGGTAATTATAATTTCATGTCTACGTATCAATTAGTGGGAATATTACCTTAAGGGTTTGGTTTTAATCCCCTTACCGTTAATATAAGGAGATAATGATTTACCAAATGAATTTTGGGGATATAAAATTCATATCCAACCAGTCACATAAGGAAGAAATATACATATGTATGGAACATGAATGTGAAAAAATTAATAAATTTATATTAGATTAATAATCCTATGAAAATAAGTTAGTTTGAAGAAAAAATATAGAAGTAATTATCATAATAAATCCATAGAAATAAATTGGATGGTATCTTCAGATAATATTACCATTTAATTATAAAAATAATAAATTTTGTTCACATATATATTTTAAAAAATCAATAGTATCACTAAAATTTACATTGAGAAAGAAAAATAAATACCATTAACATTCTCTATTCCTTTTTTTAAAGAAAATATTTTATAAACAAAGGAATAGAAATTTATTTGAAAAAACATGAATACATGGAGAGGAATTTTACAAAACAAAACTAATAACTATGATGAGAAAAATTTTTAATGTAGAAAACATTTTAAAAAATAATTCCTTTCACAATTTGTAAATAAGGTCCATGTTGGTAATAAAATCATACAAAAAATGTTAAAAGATGATTTCATTTTTGAAGAAAGTAAATAAAATTGAAAAATAATTTAATAAATACGAAAATCAGAGATAATTATTTACATGAAACAAAAATATTGAATATATTCAAAAAGTGAAAACAATTCACAACCCATGAGAAGAGATAAGGTGGATTTCTGTAACAAGAATAACATCGGTTCAATTAGAAACCAAAGGGAAGTGAAATGGTATTAGGACATGAAAAACTAATGAAAAAATAGATGACAATAAAATATAATTTTTTAGATAAAAATATCATACCATTTCCTTATATGGAAATTTAGCCAAACTAATATCAAATTAAAAGTGATATTGGAAAGAAAAACATTACCTTTTACTCCAATCCTTCCTAAAATCGATTTAAACTTCTATATAATAAAAAACCATATTAATTAATTGTTTTATAAAAAAATTCATATATATTAACATTTATACTATTAAATTATAATCATATATTATACATATATTATTTAGTTAATGTTTCTTTCATCATCAGATCAACGTATTTTTGATTGATCAGTTTATGTTTCATAATAGAGATATTATCCCTTGTTCATTGATACCATGTTCATCATTCGTAGAGTATTAAATGTATTTAAATCCTTATATTTCAATTATTTATTAATTAACAAGTTCATTTTATGGAAATAATGTATATTATTTATGAAAATGGAATCCATGATGTACGTGTTTTAAGTTATATATCAGTATTGAAAAATTAATTTATATTGATCAGTAATTTTTATTTCACCTTTAAAGAACCATATTAATGACATATGATACTTTAAATATAAAATATTTCTATTATTAATGAATTTTCATGTATTAATGGTGAAAAATATTGGTGTTGGTATAACAAAAGTTTTGTAGGCTATTGAAACGACCCATAATAGAACACATTATCCTAGTGAATGAGTAATATTTTGGAGTTAAATAATAGTATTATCATTTTCTCATAAGAATGATTATTCCAATATAACACCATCAGAGTGGAATATTATGTTTATAAAGAGCTAATATGATAATGTCATTTAAAAATTAAGATAATAACATGAATACATGATGAATTTGTTCCACCTCAACAGAGGTTCTTTCAGAATAATGGATTTAGGCTTCCTTTATTGAATTAGAATATACCCAAAATCATTGATGTATTTTGGAGTGAAAAATTGTGTAGATACTCAAGATAAAATAGAGTGCTCTATGGGGGTTGTATGGATTATAGGATGGATCTTTTTACAGGTTAAAATGAAGGAAATTTCTTTAGAAACATATGTTAGGTGCAAGGTAAAGATTGAATCAAGAGGGAGTTTGGTGAGTTAAGTATGAAAATGTTTGTAAGATATTTTTTTTGAATACCACACCGAAACAATTATTTATAATTAACATAATTATTATTTTAATTATACAAACTCTAAGCCACTTTAATATACATATTTTACATTATTTAATTACATACAATGGAAATTCTTTTGTTACTAAAAATATAAGATAATCCCTCTTAATCAAATTTTATGTGTTGATTCAAAAATTTGAATCCGTTTATACATTAATTTATTATTATTATTTTATATCAATTAATAATTAAATGAGTGTTAATATATATTTATATAAATTAAATTACAATAATCATTTAAAATATATTAATTTAATTTATTTACATATAAATACACAATACTTGTGAAAATGATTTCTTTGAAGTAAATCATTTCTAAAATTACTTTTTAAATAAATCCTATTGAATTTAATTATTCATATTCTAACAATTTTTTATTATCAATCCATTTTTATAAAAATATTTCATTGAATATTAAAAATGCATCAAAGAATTTTTTAATAATAATAATAATATATATCCCCAAAAATATATATTTTTATAATATATTACATTAATATCATCATTTTATTCAACTCTAAAATTATGAATTATATTATTTTATCTCAAAAAAAATTTCTCATTGGATATACCCAACAACTATATATCAAATGACTATATTTCAATGGCCATATATCTAACTACTATAATTCCAATGATCATATATATTACACTCGAATATAAATTATATATATGGAATTAATAAAATAATTTATTTACTTATATCTCTCAGGAAATCTAAAATATTTATAATTATCTATATTATTTATATTGTTTAAATTAGGGTAATGATTTTTATAGGAATCCACAAGGAGAAATATTTTATGTTCATGAAATATTTATTTAATTCTAGAATTTTTCACCTTGTACTTTTTTCTTAATGATGTCTCGTATTGAATTCAAAAAATGTATTAATGTTTATAATTCATTGTAATAATTTATATTAATCAAATTTATTGAAGTTTTATTTAGGCCATTATTACGTGTGAAATAATTTATTCGATAATGTATTTACCTAATGGAAATAAATACACAATAATATTATGGAGTGTTATATTCTACCCCATTGAATGAATTTATATAATAAACTATCTCTAAGTCACCTTTGATCTATGAACAAAAAAGTGATATTTGATATACCTGAGGTACATTACCAATCAGCCATGTAATAAACTTGGGATATGGTCTTAGAGCATAATCGATTTGAATTATTTTAACCAAAAAAATACAAAAGAACACATCCAATATGAGTGCTCACAAAAAAAGGATACATACAAATAACTGAATAGAAAATAAAAAAGAAACACCACATAATTGAATAAAAAATAATAAATAAGTATCATGATACAAATCCTAAAGAGATATGAGATAATATGATGAGATATATACATCCCCACATGAAACAAAAAAACCTAACTAAAGTAGTACCATAATTCTCCACAATATCCTTGGTCACTCTCTACATACCAAACTGAAGACTTTGAACAACCAAAACATCATAAACAGCAAGACCAAATACATGACACTATAATATAATCTATAACTTCTACACACACTAAATGGTATATTTATGGTGTGAGTAAAATTGAGCATAGTAGTTTTTCAGAAAATATATTATGGAGTTCCTTATAAATTATTTTTCATAATATGATAGATTAAAATAAAATATTAAAAATATGTTTTCTCCCTTTTTATAAGAAGATTCATATTATCCAAAAACACATACATTTTCATATATAAATTTCCACTTATTTATTTTGATTGAAAAAATCCCACAAAAAGTATTTCTTAAGTCTCACCCCCTTTCTATTCTAAAGTACCAATTTAAATACAATTTAGAAACTCAGTTCACAAATAATCCTTTTCTATGTGCATAAAAATTCAAAAAAAACATGATAAATACATAAATGATAACAAATCACTAAGATATTGTATCAACAAAAAAATCAATGATAAATAATTCCCTAGTTCCATTTAAGACAGGGAATAAAAAAGGGTGAAAGTTTCCAAAAGAGAATCATGGAGTAAACATATGTAACATCCTAAATATATCATGAGTAATACTTAGAAATAATCATGTAAAATCATTATAGGCCAATAAATTCATTCTTATGTTTATAACCAACTGGATACCCTCAACCAGCCTCACTGATGACACACCCCTATGGACTTTTGATACCATAGTGGATATAGTTTGCCTAATTGAGGATGGGTAGTAACAATATCCTATATCATAATAAGATTCATATGATATCCTTGTATATCAGTCAATATTCGGTGAGATATCACAAGAATGAATCAAAAAAAATATAAAAAACATATCTCACCTCCCACACCCTTGCAATAAATAAAACATTTCGTATTTTAATCATAATACAAAAATATATGCCTTCCCCATAGTCCTAAATTCATACTAGTATAATTAATAATCTTCCCCTATGGGGGTCAATGTTAAATAAGGGGTTAAAGAGTGTCCCACACACCAGCATTATTTAGAAAATTACCCCGAAAAAAATTCAAACATGACTTCTATTAAAAACGACTTCAAATGTAATGTCATTTATAGTCATTTGGAATTACATTTTGAACAATGATTTAAATCCAATTTGTTGAAATATTATTTCAAAAAAATTATCCCAAATCGGTTATCAAAACCATTTAGAATACTAGTATGAAACTATCTATATATTTCATGTAAAACACCATAATTATAAAGTACCACTTATTAATTATGTAATAACCCAAATATGATCCATGAATTTCTGACATCTCATTTGATTCATAAAAATCCATTCAATTTTCTAAAAATAATTTCTATTTGAAGTACATCATGAAATTAAAAAGGTATAATTAGAAAAAAAATCATTTAGAAACATAAATCATGAAATGACATTCCATTTTAAAGAAAATATAAATAAATACCTACCATGGTTCAACAAAAATAAAGATTTATGTCAATCCCTAAGATTGAAGAAACTCAAAAATGCCTTAAGGGACCACTCACAAGCCTTCAATCTAAAACAAACAAAGTTAGAGTCACACATGAACCCTATATTGGATGTTTTATACCCCTAGGGCTTTTTTAGGAAGCATAATCATGTGGATGAGAGAGATTAAGGGTTGGAGAATGAATACTAAGAGAAGTTGATGGGTTTACCTTGAGAAATATATTAAAACAAATGAGAAAGAGCGACTTGGACTTGAAGGGGAGGAAGGGGTAGGGATCCCTCTCGTGTTCTTATATTATATTAATTTAAAAATAGAAAATAAATGTGTTAAATACTTTTAAATAATCATAGAGAACTTTTGGAAAAAAATTAGATATCTGGGTAACCCCTAGGGTTAGCCCGCATGGTTTTGAAAAACATGAACCAATTATGGAAACTTCACTATATTGAAAAAACCCCTCTATAGATTTGTAATTAATGGTTTACTAAAATTTCAAAACATTGAAAACAAATATATAAAACTGAAAACCCTTTCCATATTCTTGTAACATATTTTTCCAAACCATGTGCAAGACATGCACTTGAAAAATATCCTAGAATTTTGAGTCCTCATAGTTTTAACCTAGGGCCATCCAAATCAATCACTACATATGAAGGTTAAATAGGTCATTTTTTAAATTAATTATGAACATCTATATACAGGTGTCATAAAATAGTTTTTTATTAAAAATAGTAGGGAAATTCAGGTTCCAAAATAATTTTTTTAGAAAAATGAAATCTCAATCCAAAAACATATTAAAAATTAAATTTACTAAAAATTAATTATAATAATACAAATTAAATACATCTATAGTTACATGGGGTGTTAAATAAACCCCTTCTATGCCAAATTATTTCACCTAGAATGTGCTTAGAAATTGTGAAAGTAACTAAGATCAAACCACAACCACACTCCAAAGAACTAAGTGTGTTGGTTTGTGAATTATTTAGATATAACATAAATAAGAAGACAAATAATAAAAAATAATGAATCTAAATAAAAAGATCAAGTATATAAAACAATGAGAAGTATATAAAAACAAGGATACATGATCATGAAATAATATCCAAATATGAATAATGATTCAACATATCTCTCCACCAATATATATATTTTTTAAATGGTGTGATGAGAAAGACATAGCACCAAAAAAAACATCCACTATAGGAACACATCTCCAGGAACTTCCACAAAATCACCCTAGAATCATCAAATTACATCTATCATAATAAACCATGAAAGAATAAGATATAAATACCAAACAAACCATGAATTATAAAGAACAAAACACTCTATAAAAGAAGACCATGACCAATATCATCATACATATCTTCAAAAAACTAATGAGAAACAACTCAATAGTATACCATAATAAGAAAACACGAGGATTGTAGACCCCAAGTCCCAGTACTAAGAAGGTATGCTAGGATCTCAATCCCATAACATTTTATCATAGAGAAAATAATAAGGATAAAACCATTTAGTGGTCAAAAACTGAAAGGAAATACACATAATAGTTACCCCGACACTAACTAAAACGTAAACCATACTCAACACATCAAGAGACTGACCAAACAAATGTATATTTCACAAGAAAACCCTCGAATCAATTTGAGAAGGAAACCAAAATGGTATGTCATGAATCAAGACAAAAAAGTAAACAACATACACCAAATCTAGAAGGGCTAAACATTGATCAATAATCTATTAACATCCAAAAGAAAATGACTAAGAGATCTATGATACAGATAAAATATATCTCTAAAAGAAAATAACAACTCATGAAAAAAACACATGTATCTAAGTTGATATATTGAAAACACATTAGTGAAGATCTAAACCAAACTAATATTTTATTTAGGCTTATTCTATCACAAAGAGAAAATTGATGATAATAAGACAAGTCATATAGAATAAAACAGACTGAATCCACCACTCCACATGGAGTTTAGGTTGTATTTAAAATTTAAACAACTAAACCTATGAATAAAGAGGAAAACTATATATTTCACAAAATATTATCTTATAGGAATATTAAAAATAATATGGAACATGATACTAATTTATAATTTTCCACATACAACTAAAATAGTCCAATAGCAGATTGGACAGACTAAAGACGCCCATTCACAAAAGAAAAAAATTGTTAAAATTACCATCTTTCAACAAATATAATATCCATAAATAAAAAAAATTACATGAAATTTATATCATTCTAAATTAAAAAAAACAATATCTAAAACCGAAGTACCCAATAAATGTTTCTTAAAACCAAAACCATCTAGGAAAAAATTTCATACCTATCAAAACACTTCAAAAATATTTTTAAGACAAAATACTCCTTTTTAATAATATTTTATGACTAAAAAAACATAAAATCTATAAATCATCAAGGAAACTTTTGTAATACAAAATTATATTAAAATATTCATTTTAAAAATTATTTATTTGAATGGTAATTAAAATAAACAATTTATTATTCTTCATGAAAGTTAAACAATTTCCTAAAAAATACTATATAATTAAAAAAAATCCATACCATTTTGAAAATCAATCCCCTTGAAAACTATGCTTATTACACCAAAATACCCTTTACTCCAAAAATTAATCATTCAACAAAATTTCCAAATAAAATACAACTCAAATATTTCAATAGAGTTCCAAAATCATTCAACAAAATTAAATTTCTAACCTATTTTCAATATATAAATAGGTATTTATAAAAAAACTAAAAGTACCTTCAAAAAAATTATAAATTAGTTTAAAAAACGTTATAAAAATTCATTTCTCTATCCAAAAAACTAATTTTCGAAATAATACAATAATCCAGGAAAAGGTAAAACCATAAAACAAGACATAAATATAAACTCAAATGCATATCTATTTAAAAAACTACCTTCTTGTTCACCACACTAACTGTAAAAAAAATTGGGTTCAATACTGACAGTAATAGAGGGAAATCATCAATAAAAGAAATAAATTGTGCATGTTTTTTCCACACATTATGGTAAACCTTTTTCCCACAGTGCCTAGTCAAGGTTGCAGACCCAGTCCACACAGGATCCACATGGTTTTCCAGATTGCATGGTTTAATCATGTATCCCATTTTCATTAAGAATTTTACCCTCAAAAACTGAAAATTCCCCTAGAAATAATTAAATTACTCATTAGTAAGAAATATAAAATTAAAAAAATATCAAAATACATCAAGGATATAAAAATCCATCCTTAAAATACATAATCAAATCATAATAACTAATGATGAATCATGGTTCCGAATGAAAAAGATCCCATAGGGCCCTTCCCCACATCTACCTATCAAGTTCCAATGATATTCCTATTATCTATACTAACTCAAAACACCATTAATAATAAATGGGAATGCTATGATTAAATTTATTAAAGAACCAAATCTCGATCACCCCTTACAATGGCCACCAATGTGATCTTTTTCTTACTCGAGGCATGCTCCAGATCGCCTAGGGATGGAAACCTTATATAAAGACATTAAAGATAATAAATTGGAATGAACTCATCCTAAATATGAAAACATCATTTCCAAAATAAGATAGAAATTCATATTATACGAAATAAAAACAAGGGGAAATCCAAAAAACTGAATATTAATAAATAAGGAGAATCACCAAATTAAATAATAATAGTTAATAAGAATTTCATTCATCACCCAACAAGATCTAGGCCGAGAGGACGATACAAATCTATCCTAACATTTTAAAAAGGAAAACCCAACCAAAATTCTACAATAAATATATCGGTGACCCCTGGTCACTCTTAATATATAATGAAGAATAATACAAACAACCTGAACATATCAAACCAGAACACCAAAACCACAACACTTAAATGTAATCCATTAGAGTAGTATACATGGAATAGTGTATATAGGGTGTAAAAAAACATATTTCAATAGTATTTCAATAAATATTTTATGTAATTATATACAAATTAAATTTCATTCTATGATATTTTTAAATATAATACAAAAAAATCCCCCCTTTTCATAGATAAGTATTTAGATAAAAAACATACATTTTCATTTGTAAGATTCCAATTATTTATATAATAACTTAAATTGAATTTTCCATCCAACAAATTTTTTATTGAAAGGATCCAATATAATTCCACATTACAATTCCACTTAAAAAATACAAATTTTCAATGTTATTCAAATTTTTTATTTAAATGAAACAATGTAAATAAATAAATGATAATAAACCACTAAGGAATTATATCACAAAGAAACCAATGACACATTATTCCATAGTTCCAATAAATATTTGGAATATAAAATTAGGAATGTTGTACCACCCGATTATTTTAAATTTACACTATGTATGATAGATTAGGTTTCACAAAACATCAATCTTCAAAAAATCCCAAAAATATTATTAATTAAATATAACCATTATAATATACAAGTTAAATTTGGGGGTATGAATAGTGTTCAATGGATTATGAAATATATTAATATACATGTATATATATATATATAAGGAAACTACTAAAAAAAATCAATTGATTAAATATCATGAAATATTAACTCAAAATTTTATAAAGTTATTTTATTCATTATAAAAATTATTTATTCAAATATGAGTTTTCGTTATTTTTGTGATTGAATATTAAAATAAAATTTTTGAAATTTTTGAAATTTAGTTTTTTAGATCATAAATAAAAAAATTATATTCAGTTTAAATTTTTTTAAGGAAAATATTGATTTTCAATTTATTTGTGAAAAATAATAATTTTTATTGAAAACAGTATTTTTTTAATAGATTTTGAGGTTACAATTTATTTTAAAATGATTTCAAAGATAAATCCAATATATTATATTATTAATTATTTAAGTAGGTTAATTTTAATCAAATTTATAATTTAATTTGTTATAAAATCATTTTATAAATATATAGGCATTTTCAAAAAATGTTACCTTTGAAAAGAAATAATTTTTTATCATTTTTTAAAGACGAGTTTTAAAAATAATTTCATTCATTTAAAGGAATTTAATTTCATGAAATAGAATTTATTTTTTTATTTTTAAATCTAAATTTATGTTTATATAATTTTTTTCATATTTTTCTGAAGAAATTAAGTTTTTAGTGAATAGTAAAAATATTATTTTAATGAAATATGATATCTTTTATGATAATTAAAAGACATTGGAATAACATAAAAATTAATGAAATTTATTTAATGAATCACGTATGATAAAATTATATAAATATAATTTAAAATGGATATTTCAATTTAATTCTTAATAAATATGAAAATAATTTCCAGTGTTGACGTAGAGCTATCAGGAAACATGAAAAATCATATTTTGTATCTTAAAAAACATAATTTGGATTAGATAATCCCATTATAGACATGGATATTAGATATTGAGTATTATTTATAATTTTTATGGTTAGACAATAATTTTATATTTTGATTAGACGTGTCTTTTCCAAAGGATTATGCAATGCATGCGTAAGGCTAGAAAAGCCAAAAACACATTAAATGTATTATCCACATATATATGTGAGTTAAAATAAATAATAAACAAAATTAAATATTTATTTTGAGTAGAATAAAAATATTTCCTTGAAATAAATTCATTTTTAATTTTTATAAATTATCTAATTACGATTTATACTTGTGCAATGATAATACAATATTAATTTAATTAACAATAAAATCATATAAATGATATTAAAAATACTAAAAGTAACATAATTTTATACATTTAAGGTGATAAACGAATTATATAGATACAAATGACATGTTTTTTATATAAGAAAATTTATTTTTCTTATTTTACATTTTTTCATGATGTTTTTACTTTCAAAGTTATGAATAGTAACAAAATTTACAATAACGATATTTTAAGAGATTAATATTTTATATAATTATATTGAAGTAATAATAAATTTAATAATTAAAAATGGGATAATATATTGTTTAATGTTTAATACAATGTTCATTTATATCCCATTTGGAAGAAATAGACTCTTGAATTGGGTTATTATATTTTTATCTTTTGGGATATTTCAAAAGTGCCCCTCACCTCAATTATAAAAGGGAACCTCCTCCCCCACATCATCACACAAATTTGAGCCTTGTAGCTTGCAAATTCCATTAAAATTAATATTATAAATATTCATATCCAATTTCTAGAAGTTATGGTTCTCCCAAAAGACCAACCCTAGTTCCCTTAAAAGGAGAACTAAAGGTAGTCCACAAAAGAGGAGTTAATCATCTTTACCGACTATTTCATGTTAATTTATTTTTCTACTTCATTTTCATGTTTTTTTAAATAATAAATTAAAAAAACCAGTAACATAAATATGATGATATGTTATTTTGATTTTGGTAAAACCATATTCCATCCCATTTCCATCATAAAAAAACTGAAAACATAACTTGGCCTTTGTATGATATACTATCTTCATATAGCTGTGAAATTTGTTTTCCATCCTCAGATTACATGGATGGTTATAAATATGTATCTAATGAATATATATGATATATATTAAATAATAATTTTTTAATATTCAGTTATTCTTTACCATTATTTCATTCCATCTATTAGAAAAAATGAAAATAATTTTCATGTGTTCATAGGACCTACCATATCCATGAAAGGTGCAACTCATTTTTATATCCATATCATTATGGATTAATATATATATATATATGATATTTATAAAATAAATAATATTTTTTATATGATGGATCTATTTCGGATTCAAGGGAACCAGAACATACATGACAACATATGAATGGGAAAACGAAGTAGGTAACACCCGAATCAAGGGTAATATAAAAATATTATTAAAAAATGGGTGATAATATGATATAATAATAATATATATTATATTATTAATAATTATATGGTTATTTTATAAGTTAATAAAGTCTTTAAAACTATTAAAAATTTTGTTAAATCAAATTCAACTAAAGGGAAATGTGAGGTAAGGCATTTTCATCTCACTTTTACTTATGTGGAATATATTATTATATACCACTAATTATATTTGTGTTGTGTATATACATACCATGTATGTATTTTATGACTCTTATTATAAAAATTATTGGACTTACATATCCATTTATGTTTCCTAATTTTATGGGTCTTATGATTCAAATGATACCAAATCTGTTAGGGTTTATTTCAAAATCCCATAATTATTGAGGATTGCCTACGTTAAAGTCTCCAATGGGGATTATTTCTCTTCCATATCCATGTTTTATAAAAATTATTTCTATTTTTTTATTACTATACTACAATTTTTTAAATCATTTGAACACATGTTTAACTTTTTACAAAATGGTTTGAATGGAATAATTTTATCATTTTCCCTACAAGGTACTTTGTTACATTTTTGACCAAAATACAGAAGGAATGTTATTTTACTAGTATGTAAGGAACATATTTTCCCACCATAATATTTGAACAATTATTTAAATATTCCTTTAAAATTTTACAATTTTATTTTCAAATAAATTATTTTTCTTTATAAGAAATTTTTTTAAATGATAAGTTATTTTATAATTGAAAAGTAATTTACATCAAGAGTTATTCCATGTGATATTTAAAAATAATTTTCCATATAATATTACATACTTTGATGTAAATTAATATTTAATATGAACATAATCCATGTATACCATCCTTATTCATTATCTGTATGGTTTATATTTATGATGACATTGTTTTTATGAAAACCATTACCTTTCCATGGGTTATACATTAATGAACAACATCTATTTTATTGATTTCTAATATGATAAATTATTTATGATCAAAGGAACACATATATATGGTTTTCATTATATAATGGTTTGGAACTATATCTCCCTCTAATGCATTGGCTAGACATTGAAATCACATGAGATAAAATAGGACTGGAATTGGGATTAAAGCATGTTTAGTACGGGACCTTATCCACCATGATAGTCATGGGTGTGAACCATGACTGCTAAAACAGTTTAGGGAGTAAACTGATTAAATTATGATAATATTTGGAGTAAAAAATGACTAAAAATTTGGTCCTGGGAGTGACCCCCTTTCACTCTAATAGTTTAGGGAAAAAGTCTTGACTACTAAGGAAATGATTTTCTATGTTAATGCGTATAGCCTAATTCTAAGACTTACATATAATTTTTAAGGTTTATAAGATATATTATTTTGAGATAATTATGGGATATTATATTTTTGAGCATGCTGATCATATTTTGGAATTTCTATTAACATTCTAAGATATTTTTACTAAAATGAAAACCTATAGGTCTAGTGACAACTTGTCACTTCTGAAAAGGACACAAGTCTTGAACCCAAAACTGTTGGAAAAAAGGGTGAATCATCTACCGCTAGACTACATGATGTCCTTGTTAGTATAAAATGGTCTTTTATTTAATATATTGGACACATAATATTTATGTTCATTTTTCGAACCTCTGTTTTATCATATAGATACCATGAGATTAGAAATTGATTTAGTTTTAAGTGATTAATGTTAATTAAAATGATGTTTATAATTTTTGGAACTCTATACTATTAAGGTAAATAAAATTATGGAATTTTATTTTAGGATTAATGTTTTAATGGTATCTTGGAGGCATATATGATTTTATTGTAGAGTTATTGTGATTGATGTTATTTATGGAAATGGTTATTGTATTTTGGAGATTATATTTTAAGGCCATGTACATTTTGGGTGATAAATTCTATATCTATCATGGAAGATGATGTGAAAAAATTCTACTTATTTTTGGGTTTCAAACATAGTGTGAATTGTTTTCTGTAATTTTATGGATATTTATTTATTAAATGTTCAATTTTGAACGTTGTGTATTACGTATGAATTTTGTAGATTAAAGTAGTTTTCTTCTTAAGATGGTTAATTATTTTTGGGAAACAAATTATCATGAGTAACCAATTTTTCTTTTTTAATCCCTAAATACTTTAGGAATTTATTTTTATTGTAATTTGGATTATGAAATTTTTTAGAAGTTTATTTTAGTACATTAGGCCTAAAAACTCCATCTAAAATTACCACTATTTAGATCCAAAGATGTGATTGTGGTGGAAATTAATTAAAGGATGGCGCTCCACTTTTCATTTAAGTATGGTTACTTTTGTTATTATTATTTTTATTTAATTAATTCCTCACTCAAGGAAAAATGATCTTGCAATGAATATTTTATATATTTACTCTTCTTACCAATAAATCGATGACCTTTTATCCCATAAAAATTTTGTAGTTTTTTTATGGTTAAATTTCTCATGATCATGCTCTCTATCACAGTTTATCAATAATTGTGAGTTAGTTTTCTATTCCATATCCATTTTTTCACCTCCATCGAATTTTTTACTATATGGAATCATAGTATTTTTTATTTTAGATGACCTTTGTACTTATTTTTCTATCTTTCTAAAAGGATGTTTTATTGACCCTTTTTACAATGTGGGATTTTAAAAATGATATTTTGAAAATTAGCACTTTGGTTACCCAGGCCATGATAATATTTCAAGAACAAAATTAATTTATTTTGGTAGAATATAATATCAATGATTTTAAAATAACACTATGTTTGATATCTTGCATAGCTCGCAACAACAAGCCTAAACAAACCCTAAAATATTATTAATTAAATTGGATCCTTATAACCTATCAGTTATATTTTCTAACATGAATAGTTTTTAAGGAATTAATATATATATATATATATATGAATTAACAAATAAATAAAAACTAATTGATTAATTATTATGAAATTTATACTAATTTTTAGTAAAGTGATTTTATGATTTAGAAATACACTTTCCTCAAAATTGTTTTTTCGTTATTTTTAATAGTGAATATTATAAAAAAAATTCAAAACTTATGTAAATTTTATTTTTGAAATTAGTAGACCAAAATTATCTTTTGGTGAAATTTTCATATGTTTCCAAAAAATATCGTTTATCAAAAGAATAGTGTAAAATAATGAATTTTATTGATAACATTATTTTTGTTTCAACCATTTGTGAAGTTACAAATTATTTTAAAATCACTTTGAAGAATAATTATTTATGTTATATTATTAATAATTAAATTATTATCATTGGAATATATTTTAAAATTTAATTTGGTATAAAATCATTTATATACATAAATAGGTATTTTGGTGCGATAATTATATTTTATTATAAAAATCTGTCTTTTCTCATGTTTTATTCACTAATATTAAAAAATATAAAATAACTTATTATAATTTAATTTCATTAAATAATTATTCTATTAATAAATAAAATATTATCCCAGCTTGACTTTTTTTTTACAATTTTCTAAATAAATTAAAATTTTAGGGAAATATAAAAATAACGTTTTTATGAAATACATTATCATTTATGATATAGGAAAAAAATAAAAATGACATAAAAATTATGAAACATATGGAATGGCTAATGTGTAATACAATTAAATAAATATAATAGAAAAATAATTGAAAAGTTAGAGATTATAATTTATTTCATAATAAATTTGAAAATCATTTTCAGTGCTGACGCAGAGCCATACAGTTCTAGAAAAAAATTATATCTTTAAGAAAAATAGTTTGGATGATATAAGTCCTAGATAAAATTTGATATTAAATACTTATTATTATTGATTTTTTTTATGATTATACACAAATATTTTATTTATATTACAAGTGACTTATCCAAATGTTTGTGCAATTAGTGCGTAGGGATAGAAAAGTCTTAATAACAAACTAAATGTGTCCTCATCATATTTTTTTGAGTTAAAATAAATATTTGTCAAATATAACGGTTCATTTTTATCATAATAAACCTATTTAAATTATTTAAATTTATTTATAATTTTTATATATTATATAATAACCTTATATTCATGTGCAACACTAGTATTTGGTTAGTTTAATTTGAATAAAAATCAAATAAACAATTTTAAAAAAAATTAAGATAATTTGATATTTTTAAGTTGATAAATGAATTATAGAGATTACTATGAAATATTTATGATATAATAAAATATCTAGTTTTTAATTTTACTTGTCTTTGTGATCTTTTTAATGTCAAATTAATGAATTACATTAAAATTTAGAACAATGACATTTTATGGGATTAATTTTTTATTAATTTTTTTAAATAATAAAGATATTAAATAAGAATAAAATATATATTTTATTATCTAAAATTTCATACCCTGTGAATTTGTATGTCATTTGGATTCATTTGGATCTAGAATAGTCTTATTATATTTTAATATTTATATAAATTTCAAAAGAGCCCCTCAACATAATTATTAATGGGAATCTCCTCCCTCACTTATTCACAAAACTTTTTGACTTCTAGATCAACGAAGACCTACCTATTCCTCTAAAAAATATTCGTATCAAAGTTCAATAGGTCTTGGTCATTCCAAAAGACTAACCCTAGATCCCTTAAAATATATCTAAAAGAAGTCTTCTAAAGAAGAGGTATTCATCATTACCAATTCGTTCAAGTCTGTTTATTCTTATACATCCTATTAATGTGTTATTTCTAATGTAAATTAATAAATTTAGTGCCATAAATATACTTATATGTTATTATTATTATTGTAAAAGTACCATCATTCTCTTTACCATCCTAAGAAAAGCGAATACATCGCTCGGGCGTACTAATGGCTTACCATCTCGACCTAGTTGTGTAATTCGTTTTCCATCACAAATTTATAAAAATGGTTATAAATATAGAACTAATGAATATATATTATATATATTAAATAATAATTATGTAATGGTTAATTATTATTTACCATTATTTCATTCCATCTAGTGAAAAAAATAAAATTCCATTCATCCATACATATTGCCTACCATATCTATGAAAGATGTAATACATTTTTACTATATATTTATTTATATATACATATATATTTAATTTATATTATATTTAAAAAATAAATAATATTTTGTTCATGATGGAATTATATCCATCAACTTGAACTTGAATGAAAATATATATTGTAAAATGAAGCAGTTAACACCAGAAATAGGGGTAACAAGAAAATATTATTTATAAACAAGTTATAAGATGATATAAGAGGAACATATATGATATTATAAATATTAATATGATTATGGAATTAATTAATAACATATATTAAACCATTATACATGAAGTTAATTCTTGTTCAACTAAAGTGAAGTATGAGGTAAGATATTTTTATCTCACTTTTAATTATTTAGGAAATATATCTTATATACCAGTTCTTTATTTTGTGTGGTGTATATAATTCACATAAATATATTATATTATTCATATCATGTATATTTTGGGATTTATATATCCCCATAAGATTCTTTCTTTTTTGGGTATGATGATTAAAATAATACCAAATTGTTAAATGTTTATCTCACAATCTCATAATTATTTGAAATTGTTTATGTTTTTATCTCCATTGGGAATAATTATATTCTATGTCAATATTTTATAAAAATGTGTTGCAAAAAGTTTCCAAAATTCCACTAATATTTTTTTTATTTTTTACCAATTTTTTAATTTTTACAAAAAGGGTTGAAAGGAATATTTTTATCATTTTCCAAACATGGTAATTCATGACTTTTCCAGCAAAAATATGTATCAAATGATTTTATAAATTTTTGGGATGATAGTTTCTTCCAATATCACTATTCCTCAATTATTTTAATCCTGATTTATAAGTTAAAAATTTTATTTTCAATGACAATTTTGTCATGGATAAGTTCATAACTTGTTAAAAATATAAGTGATTTTGATATAGAAAAGTTATTTACCTCAAGAATTATTCCAAGTGATATTTCAAAACAATTTTCCTTATATGATAACATCCTTTCATGTTAATTAATCTTTAATATAGATATAATTCAATTATTCCATCCTTATTCATTATATAGATGGATTATGTTTTTTATGACATGGTTTTTATGAAACCCTTTAACATTCCATAGGTTATAATTTGATAAAATTCATTAATTTTCATACTTTATAATATGAAAAATGATTTATGATCTTGTGGAAATTTTTTATGGTTTTAATTATGTGATGTATGAGACCTATATCACCTTAAAATCTATTTGGAAAATATTTTTATCTCATGTGATAAATAAGAATGGAATGGTGAGTGAACCTAGTTCAATAAAGAACCTTGTCCACCATGATAGTATTTGGAGTGAACCCCAAATAATGTGATGTTTTGGGGAGTGGATCCATTCAACTATGATATTATTAGGATTGATCCTTATCTACTATGATGGTTTCTGGAGTGAACTAATTCCACTATGATATTCTATTAAAAAATCTTTAAATACAAAGGAAATTATTTTATATGATTATGTGTATGCCATAATTATATGTATTATTCCACTGTTATTATCTCATGGATCATGTTCCTTTATGATTCATATCTTATGAATTTCCAGGATTTATTCCATGACTCAAGATTTTAATTAATGATATATAGGGTATGATGTTAAAAATGTTATGTTCACGTTATTATGACCTTATGCCCATGTTATGATTATATATCCATTGATATCTATTTTGTTTACCCTTACTAGGAATCCAACCTCACCATTCCCTTATGTTTCCATTCCATGGGTTATTAATAAAGGATTTAAGTAGGGTATTTATAATAAGGGTTCTATATGTGATGAAATTTTGGGGGATGATATATATTTCTATGAACACATTTTTTATTTATCAATGATATGTAAGAGTTTTTTTAGT
Organism: Viscum album; assembly: GCA_963277665.1. NCBI lineage: Eukaryota > Viridiplantae > Streptophyta > Magnoliopsida > Santalales > Viscaceae > Viscum > Viscum album. Next base: position 768,835,172 of record OY728128.1, read on the forward strand.
TTTTTTAAAATATAAACCTAAAAGATCATTCAGTATGAATGTGATAAATATTTCATTTTATTTTGTATTTTTTTTTATTCTAATTGGGTCTTTTTTATTTTTATCAAAGATAGATATGTAAAGATTATGTTTTAGCAGTAAATATAATTGCACGAGTTCCGGGATGTTACCAAATTCCCCTAAGTGGAATCATGGAGTAAATATTTGAAATGTTATAAACATATTTTGAGGTTATACTTGATGTAATTGGGTTAAAACCATCTATTTCCCAGTCAATTCATTCCAAAGTTTATAACCAAATATCCTCCCTCAACTAGAAAAACCTGTGACACTCCCTTATATCCATTCCATACCATAGTAGATCTAGTCTTTCCAAAGAGACTAGACAATAATAGTATCTCAATCCTCACAAAGACACCTAAGATCAAAAATTTTGAAAATAAATATAAGTTGATTAATAACATGAATAAATAAAAAAAGTAGTAAGTATAATCTCACCTCATATAACCTTTAATGAAATAACCCTTTTTGTATATCAATCATAACAAAAAATATATGACTAACCTTAAGTATTTAATATATACAAAAAACTATATTCCCCCTCAATGGTAAAAATTCAATTAGAGGAAAAATAGAGTCTCACACACCCATACTATTTAAAAAACCATTCAAATGTACCAGATATGAATTCCACTAAAAAATAATTCAGTTTCTAGGTCATTTATAGTCTACTGAAATACAAGTTCCAATTTTCCTATTAAATTAATTCATTTAAATATAACTTCTAAAACATTATCTAAAAATTTCATCAAAACTACTTAAAAATAAATTCCAAAAGAATCTCTTTATTTAATTTAAAAAGTAACAAAATTCAAATAAATCCACATATTTATTATTTTACAGTCCAAATGGAGACAATGAATTTAAAAATTTACATTTGATTCAAAAAAATATATATTTATTTTAAAATACCAATCATTTAACATAACACTAGAAATTTCATGTACACGATTTATTAAAATTAAAAAACTCATTCAAACCTTTATGAAATTCATTTTATCTATCAAATATAGGTATAATTTCATAGATAAATAATTTAAAAAAATCACACTTCAAATGAAAATAAATATTATGAAAATCCATAAAAATAGCTACCTTGGTTAATTGAAAATCATGTCTGAAGTCATCCCTTATGATGGAATATGAAAAACGAAGACTCAAGGGTCATATCACAGTCCCAAACTGAAGAAAACTTCAACATAGAATCACCATTGATCCCTATTTTCCCCATTGAATCCCCATGGTACAAGGAGGAAGTAAAATCGAGTGGAGAAGAGAGAAAGAAGGAGGGAGAATGAAGACAATTATTAATAAAGGGGTTTACTTTAAGAAATATAATAAAAATGAAAGAGAGGGAGAGAGTTAGTGGAATTGGAAGGAGAATTTATATCTCCCATTCCCCAGGATTGGAATAATGAAGGAATATAAAACAAATTTACTGTAACTCCTTAAAACTATCTGGGGATTTTTATGAAATAAAAATTATAAATATGGGTAACCTGAATGGCTATTCCACTCATCTTGGAAAACTATGCTAACACCATACATGAATCCTTGGATGAACAAATCCTCCACACCATTTTGTAGAATAGATTAATAACCATGAAAAAATTGTTAAAAATATATCTATTAAATAATAGACCATTTTCAAATTCTTGTCACACAATATTCCTAATATTATATATGTTGTGTTCTGAGAAAATGTCATGGAACGGTGATGATGAACAATTTGTACTTGTGGATATCACAATAGAATGCTACACATGAAGGTAAAATTTTGTATATTTAGAATTAATTGTGAAGTACTGTATGATAGTTTCAATACATGGTTTCTCCTTAACTGTCTTTGGAAAACCTTGTGCAGAAAGAAAAATTTTATAAAAAAGGAAAATAATTTATCGAACCATATAAAAATTCATATTTTTATAAAATTAGTTATAATAATAAAAAATTAATACATATATAGTGACATGGTGTGTGGAAATTTTTACCATTAAAATTCAATACTCTGTGGGGAAAAATTAGTGTACTTCCGCCTCATTACATATTTGGATTCCCATATTACTTTCTCATACTTATGATTCCTATATAGAACATTAACCAGGTGATTAGTCATATATTATTCTAAATTATCTCTATTGTTTAATTTTTCTACATGTTCTTCCTTATAATAGAGATCTCATTTCATTTTTAATAAATCTTAGTTTAGTTTATATGAAGGGACAATTATTTACATCATTCAAATTTATTCGTGGAACACACCATACACATAGAAGATGTTTACAGAATGTGGAAGGTGATAATATAATATTTCTATATGATCTAGGATTTATAAGGATCCAATATATATTGGGATCAACTTCTCCTGAATTTCATAACTATCATTCATGGTGATATTTGAAGTAATAAATTATCTCTGTCAATAAATTTCAAATATCACTAACAATTAGCATCATAGATCTTCAATTAACTATGTGTAGTTTTAATGTGACTCCAATGTATTGAATAATCTCTATCATTTCAAGAGGAAAATATGATCCCATAAATGTACACTCTCAAACATCATCCGATTATGATGGAGTGTGACACCAATTCCCATATAGAGCATCATATGGTTCCTTTTTAATACTAGAATAGAAACTATTTGTATATGAGAATTATATCAGGAGAAGGTTCTTATTACAACAGCTTTTGAAATAAATGTAATAGAATATAAGCATATCATCTAGATTTTGAATGTTCCTTTTTGAATGACCATTAGTATAAGGATGATAAGTAGAGTTTAATATCAACCTTGTTCCCATAACTTTGTTCAATAAATCAATATAACATCAAGGTAAACCTATTATTTCAATTAAATATAATTTCAAATATCACTCCAAGATTCTTTACTAGTTAATTTATATATATACTGTAAAATTGATCAAGGAATAAATATCATTAAATAATAATGGGATGTTATAACTTTATAACCTAATGAACTATATGAAAAAAATAATTATGGACTTTAGAGTTCTTATAAAAACCTACTATGAAATATATAGTGATTTTTCCTATATTCATATAGGTATAGGTATGTTTAAATCATCCCCTTATAATTCTGTTGTTATACATTAACATTTTAGAATACCAAGAACCGAGATGCATACTCTATAATCTCCCTCAATATATTTTCCCAACATAAATCATTCTAGATATATCTATATATTATTGGGCTTCCAAGATAGAGATATATTGACAAGACATGTGCATCATCAAATATATATATTTATTCAATTATTGTACTGATGGAATAAATACTTGTTTAACATATATTATAATTGCATCACAATTAAAGTTTAACTTCAAAATATTTTTATCTTTTTCTATAGTTCCTCATCCTCCTTTTGTTTCTCCTTAATATTTACATGTATATATTGTGGTAAAATCATTTGGTAAATATATTATTTTCCCTATTTACTCATGATTTTATGGTGAATAATTTAAAAATCCATCATTACTAGGTATTTCTAAATCCCCATCATGTATAAGTTAGGATGATGATTCCTACTAAAATCATCAACCACATTGTTTACCTTCCCTAGGTTGTAATATTTTGAAAGATTGTAGTTTTTATCAACTTTAACCATCTGACTTGTGCATATTTAACTCATTATGTGTGAATATATACTTTAAACTCTTGTGATCAGTATATATTTCACATATATCATCATAGATAAAATTCCTCGACATCATTAATTAAAATATTGCCACTTTTATCTAGTAATTATGTTTTGGTTAATTTTTATCATGAATCTATAATTTTTATATTGAATAAGATACAACTTTATCATTATAAAAGAGGATACATTCAAATCCTTTGTTTAATGTATTACTATATATTACAAGCCATATCCATAATAGGGTAATGTTAGTAAAATTTTAATGACCAATCATCTATTTATTTCCTTCAAATTTTATACATATTAATTTATCTAGAAAAACTTGAATCACTTATATGTTAACATGGTTAGTGGATTTTATAGTCATGAGAAATTTCTCAAAAAGAATTAATAATATCTAGACAGTCCAAGGAAACTAGATATTTATATTATAGTGGTTGGTATAGGACATTATTAAGTCACCTATATATTTGAAGTATCTATAGATATACCCTATTTTATTATTTCATGAACCATTAATGATACTTTAAGCTACCAAAGTTTACGCTTGTTAAATTTTTAATTCAACTTATCCTTCCTCAAGGTCTATAGAAAAATCCTAAAAATATATTCATGACTTTCCTTTCTATTGTAATATATAAAAAAATAATATATAAATACTAGAAAAAAATTCATGGGTTAATATTTAGAGACTATATTCATCTTATCTGTGAATATAGAAGGGAAATTCATGATTGTTTATGGAACCACTATGAATTTATCAGGTCCATATTATATATATAAGGTTATCTTGGGTATATACTATCATTTCACACTAAAATAATTATATCAATATCAAAGATCAAATGGCAAGAAGTAATTATCCCCACTATGTTTATCAAACATATCATCAATATGTGGTAGAAGATACTCGTTCTCAATCAAGATTTTGTTATGTTCAGGATCATAAATACAAAAAGATATTAATCCATCTATATTCTTGTTATGGATGATTGGTTAAACACATGGTTATGTACTTGGGTATATAAAAATATTATATAGATTATATTCGTGTTACGTTTTCAATTCCTCCAATTCAATCAATTATATTCTATAGGGATTCCTTGATATTTCCATAACACTTCGTATGGGTTTTATGAAAAGATCAATATCACATTTTGGTGAAGGACTAAGAAACGCTTCTAGAAATTATATCAACATATTCCCAAAAAAATAATTATAACTTTAATATCATGTTTCCCTAATAAATTTGGAAAAATACACCTTTTGATTTGGTATTAAGAATCATATAATAAAATTAATTTCTAAAGGATGTTCATGAAGATACATGAATTGATATATGATCATATGTTGATTATGGATATGAAATATAACTTCCCTGTCTTAGTAATTAATATGACATCTATTTAATGAGAACTAATACATTCCAAAAATCACATAAAATTCAATCAAAGTGTGAATAAAAATGTTTTTGAGAAGAATATTTCCATAAAAATATATTGGATAGAAGATGCAGATTTACACTGTAATCATCACTTAAAATATATTTTTTCACCAATACATTAAAATCAATCCATTGGGGATATAAAAAAAAATATAATTATAGACTTCTAAAAATGTTATGGACTAGCTAGAAATGGAATCAAATTCAATTTATTTATAATGTAGCGGACCTATCAAAAACCAAATATCATGATTCTATTTAAAGTCTCTTACTAAAATAAAAATGGATACCATTAGGGGTAAAAAATAATAATGAGAGAAAGAAATCATACAATGAAAAACATCAACCCAAAGTATTCCTAAATTATGACACCTTCAATTATACTATGAAATTTTAGATTCATCTTATATTACTTTTGGTCCATAAGAGGTTTTTTATGTTCCATACGTTTATCTTGATCCTTAAAATTTAGTAAACCCACTCTCATAACAATCGAGGAAACATGATAATAATATCCATACATATTACATAATGTTTTTGAAAATTAGTTAAATCTCACATTACTTCAAACCCTATAACCTAGGGGTTTATTTTATTTTGAGACTAGATACATAATCAACATATTTTATAACATATTCAATATATACAACAAATAGTTTTATCACATCATACATATTTTAAAATACCATATATAATAATATTCTATATTACATTGGGAATATAAATATAAGAAAGGGACAAGCATCAATGCACAGTAAGGATAAAAATAATATATAAAATTCAAAGGTCATAAGTTACCATAAGGAGGATAATGTGGGCATGAGAACATAATTAAGGTGTCTGAAAAAACCATAATACAACCATACATAATAAATAATTGATAATAAATCATAGGTCATGTAATATTTATTTTTGTTTAACTAATACATTAGAATCATGATTAACTAAACATGAGTCAATAATAATGAAACATGAAAAAAATAATATAGGCATATATACAAAATTATAGAAATAATTAATTATGTAAACGATCACTAAACAAGGACATCATAAAATTATTGAAAGGGTCCCTTATTAGTTTTATTTTTCACCTCAATCCCTGATGTTTAATCTCATGAGATTTAAGTATTTACCAAACTCTTTGGTGGGATGTATAATTCCAATCCCACACATCATATAGAGATAAAGTTTCTTATGGGTTTTGGTTTACACCTCAGTCTTAGTAATATAATTATATAACACTTTATCCAATATATTATACTAATATATTATTTTGTTCCCACTCATCACATTATAAAAAACCATACATATGTGTTCCACTAGAATATGAAAAAAAATCTTCATTCCATCATATATTAATAAACATATGGAAATAAATGGGTTTCATGTAACCATCCATAAGATATTATCACAAGATACCCAAAAATTGAAAGTGGATCATATCATTAATTAATCTTCCCATTTATGAATTGGAAACATTAAAATATATTAAAAAATAATAAAACACTTTCATATAAGCTTTAAAATTTACTTACGATAAAGAATAAGAAATATCCTTAAAAAATATTAAACCCTTTTTAAAGAAAATATTTAATAACAAAAAAGGAAAATAAATTTATATGAAAAACCATTAATAGATAGAGATGATGTTTCCTAAATAAAATAGACGATGATCATAAGAAAATGTCTTCTTGTTGAAAAAATTCAAAAAAGGATTTATTTTATAATTTTAAAATAAAGAAAAAAGTTAGTGGAAATTGATTATAAAAAATGATAAATGATTAAAAATTTTGTAAAAAAATTGTGTAAATTTATTTTTTTTATAAATAATAAATTTAGAGATAATGATTTCACTAAAATAAAATTATTAATATAAACATGTAAGAAATATATTGATGATCCACAATAAGAGATATGGTTGGTTTTTCTTACAAAAATTATATTGTGTCAACTATAAACCATAGGGAAATTAAAAGGATAGAGGGTGTGTAAAAATAATAATAATAAATTGATTATATGAATATATTTGTGGTTTTAGATATAAATATCTTTAAATTTACCTTGATTGAAGCATTTTCATAAAAATTTCAAATTCAAAGTGAGATTGGAAAGGAAAGACTTTCCTTTTAATCTTGACCTTCACGAAGGTACATTAAAATATTGTATAATAATCATAAAAATTTTAATCACTTATTTAATTACTTTATTAGTCTATAATACCTTTTATAATATTAAATTAATTTATTTAATTACAAATATATTAGTTTGTTAATATATATTTTTATCATCAGATGTTAGTTACCTTGATTATTTTGTGTATGTTTTGTAATGGAGATGTCAGTATCCATGATTTAATACAAATTTCATCGTTACTATATTATTTACGGTATTGGAAATTTTATTTCAATGAATTATAAATACAGATATTCTTTTGAGGGAAATCAAGGGTATGATTTTCTAGAATGGAACTCATGATGAGCATGCTTATTGTAATTTACTAATAAGAATAAGTTAATTAATATTGATTGTTAATTTTCATTTCATCTTTATAAAACAAAATTAATGATTTATATTCAAAAAAAATATCATATATTTCTAGAATTAAATTCTTGATATTAATTCATAGTAAAACTGTTAATGTTGGCATAGTAGCATTCACACATGTGGCTGAATCAACCGAAAAAAGACTGTGTTGTACAAGTGAATGAGTAATGGGTTGGAGTTATATAAAAGTAGTATCATTTTTTATGACCATAATGATTGAAATATAGTATCATTATAGTGTATTATGACAATTAGAATGAGTGGAGATTATTCAGTGACTAAAAATGTAAGATAATAACTTATATACATGAAACAATCACTCCTTCTTGATACATGTTCCATCAAAATGAAGTATTCTGGATTCCATTTTGGAACCATAGGATACCAAAAATCTTATATGTCATTAAGAAGGAATATTCACTAGAGAAGATATATCATATTTGGAAGAGTGAGAGGGTATGTAAAATTTCATCGATACCAAGATTTTGTGTCCTTACACAGGATAACTAACCGAATAGCCATGCAAAGGAAAATAACCTATCACGATGCAAATGTTGGGTAGGGGCGGTTTCAAATAGTCATAATATGGGATGTGATTCATTAAGAGCATCAGGTCATGTAATGTCACGAAATCCTGTGAACACTATAATGTTAGGGTTTCCCTTCGACCCTTAAAAGGGGTATTACCAAAAATGAATAAAAGATAAAGGCCTTCAGGCCATTCAGGCATACATGGGTAAAGAAATATTCAAATTAGATCTAACTATGTTGGGTGTGTAAATGTTGGCAATAAAATTATCTATATTTCCCAAACAGAAAAGAGAAATTCTAGAATGAATAAATATCATTGTAATTATAAAAAATTCAAGCTACTTTAAATTACAACTTTTTATCCTCTTTTACCTTCAATTATTTACCATGGTAATTATTTTTTGATCAAAATAAAAGATGATGCCTCTTACCCAATTTCAATATGATGATAATTTTTTTTGTATCCTTTTAATACAATTCAATTTCTAAATAAGAAACAATTATGATTAAATTTAAAGATAATATATATATATATATTATAATTTTTTTTTAAAAAATGACATTTAAAACAATTTTTTGTGATAATAATTTTTTGTAAATTAAAAATTAAATACAAAATTAAATATTTTTTTATATACATATAATTAAATTATAAAATCTTTTAAAAGAGATTAGATTAATTTTTTAGATAAAAGTACACAATACATAATAATAAAAGTTCCTTAAAAAATTTCATTTTCAAAATTAAGTAATTTTTACAAAATTTTATTCAATTTATTTATTCATCATATTACCCTTTAATTTTATCGATCCATTTAAATTAAAATATTTTATTTCATTTTATTTTATAAAATCATTAAATCATTAAATATTAATAATTATAATAATTTAAAAATATTTAATTTATATAATATATTAATTAAAATGTATAATTTTATTTAATTATGCAAATATTAATTATTATTTTTTCTATTAAAATACATTCACATTGAAAATTAATGAAAAAAAATATTATGACCATATATCTAATGACATTTTTTCCAATGACTAAATGTATGATGACCATATTTCATTCCAATATATATATTTTCTAAAATAATTCATTCAATTCATTTAATTATATTTCTCATCATGATAGTAATGATTCTAATTATCTTTCTTATTTCTATAATTGCAATCGGGTTTTCATCTTCACAGTAATCCATAATCATAAGGTTATAATGTTCTTGGAATTTTTACATTCTTGTATATTTTTTCCACTTGTAATTTTCATAATTTTTTTTCATATTGAATTATCATAATGGTTTAATATTTATCTTGTATTGTAATATTTTATCTGAAAAACATTTAATACAGTTCATTTTTGTTTAGTGTTTTGGGTGAAACAAGCTCATCAACACACTATTTATTTAAATGAAAAAAATTCAACATAAAATCATGAGGGTGTTGCATATATAGTTGGATCAGTGTGAAAAAACCTTTAAAGAACTCAAGAGTAATTTGATCTCAAATACTTTTCTAATACTACCTTGAATAGGTGAGGTCTTCAAGGAATATTCTTATTCATATTTGGTAGGTATTGGTTTTTTAATCAAATGGGATCAACAAGTACTAGTAAATGGGTTTAGACTACTTCATCTTCCAAAAAGGAATTATCCTACTCATGATTTGAAATTTGATATTACGATTCATGTGATGAAATATTGGATGAATTACTTGTTCGATGAGAGATTTGTGATTTTAACTGACCATAGAATCCAAAATAAACATCTTATCCTAGATATATTTGAATCTAATGTGGTTATTTAGTTTTGAGTATTTAGAGTTATTTGATTTGGATATTCAATATACAACTGATAAGGTTAATATGGTTGTTTATCCCCTTATGAGAAATATTTATCCTCAAAAGGTGGTAGAGGAAAATGGATTTTATAAATTGATGTCGTTTTTGGAATAAACCCAGTTGGATGTGACTGATTATTTTAGTGCATCCTAACCACGATACACGGATCTCACATCATTGAGATTGAAACATGTTAATGACTCCTAGATATCTGATTCCAACAATAACGTCATTTCAGTAAAACTAAATTATAGGGTGATATGTAATGATTGATTTTTGGATACCACATATCTATTATAACTTCATGTAAGACTCATAGTCCCTATGAGCATGAGAGTAGAAGTAATTAAGGATTACCATTCCTCTAAATGCGTGATAGACCCTAAGATCACAATGATTTATCATGATAAATGCCACAAGTTCTAGTGCCCGTAATGAAGAATGATATTATGAGGTTTTCCTCTAGATTACTGAATTATCAGAAGGTGAAGGAAGAGAAAAAATTCTCATAGGTATACTCTAGTAACTTCATTTCTTATTATATGAGTGTGATGAGACCCCTATGAATTTTACGACAAGTTTTCCACAGTCTGATAAAAATAATGATATTGGTTTTCTAACACCCCAATCTAAATTTTATTTAACAACACTTGAATAGAGATTCCATAAGACCACATGTGTTCCTTCCCAGATACATGGTGAGGGTATATTTTCATGACCGAACCCATCTAGGTCCGACCCATGACTACAACATTCCCACCTATAATAATCTAGGGGATAGTGATTAGCGCTGAGTAGGAATATCCCATAAATGGGAGGCATTAGTATAAAATAAATATACACATGTACACATCTCCAAGCCCAAAAAACGCTAAAATGGATAACAATTGAAAACAACGCATTCATACATATAAGATCCCACAACATAGTATGAAATTAAAGTATTGAAAGTGTAAAAGTGACCAAATACAAGCCCAACCAAAAATTGTAAAGATTCCAACTTTCTCCAAGGGAAGGACTAAAGTCATGTGTATACTTCTGGTAAAAACATTGGTCTGACTAGATCCAGCTATACCCACCCACTCCCTATCTTCCCAGGACACCACCAAATGGGGCATAATCTTCAAAATACACAAAACATGCGGGAAAATCCCATGTAGGGTTGAGTTTAAGAATACCCAGTATGACACCCCAAAAACACTAAACATGAATAACCAAGTATATTTATCCCAATTAAAGATATAAAAATCAATGTATAATATAAATTAATAGATATACTCAAGAAATACACCACACCACCTGACAGTCGTAACAAAAAACTATCCATAGGATTCTGCTCCAAATAATGCTAATTCTGGGATAATCCACTCCACGAACCATGATACCATTAGTTTAGGAGTGAAACATTGTGATCAAGGATAGTTGTGTCCTAAAGGACTTTATTAATAATCTCCATAAACGATATATGAAGTGATCATCATGGATAGATACTATCATTGAGGGAAGTCCTTGGAGTTGGACTATCTTCTACACATAGAGGCATCCCAAGATCATTTTTAAACTCATCTCTAAAATAGATAGTAAGTGGGCTATATTTATGAGTCAGTTTAGTATCACCATGATGTAATTGTGTCCCTTAGATGTACATGGTAATACCATCACTAAATCCATGGATATCCCATCCCACTTCAACTTTAGATCCTTAAGGGGTTAGGATGAACCCATTAGAACCTGGTGCTCAGCCTTCACTTGCTACCAAGTGATGAATCAAGAGACAAACATTATAACTCCCGTACTCATGTCGAGACACCAAAAATAACAACATATGTCATAGTACATATTTTCCACACCTGGATGTACCACCCAATGGGACGTATGAAACTCCCATTACCACTCCTCCTGTAATGTCAATGGAACAAGCAACCATCCCATAAAAGGATAGTGTTTTACCCACCTTTATAAAATCCATAATAAGCATTCCTAGTTGATATATGAGTACATAAGGTCTCGTAGTCATTATCTCCACAATGAGCACCCTAAAAACACTATTAAAGTGGCCAGGTAACAACCATTAACTTAAGATATGAATCATTATCCTTGTCCATGAAAGACCACAACAACAAGGTTAATGACATTGATTCTTCGACTAACAATTGAGAATATGATCTAGTACTAAGAGTGTATTCCACCATGTTCCTCTTCCCATAAGTATAAAAAATCTGAAATTCATAATCTCGGATGAACACTAGTCATCACCTATATCTCATGTTAATATCCTCCTATTAGAAGATATACTTGAGACTCTTGTGGTCAGAGTAAAAGATTAACTACTCTCCCATCAAGTAGTGTCGCTAGATAATCAAAGTGAGGAATAACACTTCTAACTCAAGATTATTGGTCATGTAGTAATGATCATTTGGTCTTAACATTCATGAAACATATGAAAAAACTGATTTACTCTATATTAGAATACAACCCTATTATATCTGTGGTGCATCATAGAACACTACGTACTCGACACCCTCATCTGGTAATCTCAAGATGGGAGCACTCGTCAACCTCGGTCTCTACTCTTAAAATCAGTAATGGCATTTTTCAGTCCACACAAAAGGAAACCCCTTTCAGATAAAATATTTCTACGGTACTTCCACTCTGTAGAAATCATGTACAATCCTTCAATAATACCCTGTCATCCCATAGAATCACTATGCCTTGGTAAGACTCTTGGGTGGATCATAAGAAAGTACTACCTCATCCTTTCCCAGATCTAATACTACACCAGCCACTAAGATGACATGTCTGAGAAACTGGACCTCTCGAATAAAAAACTAACACATCATGAGATTTTCATAATGATGGTTCTCTCAGTGTATATAGAGGACTATCCTTATGTGTCTCTCTTTCTCCTCCTCAGATGATGAATACACAAGGATTTCATCAATGAAGACCACAATGAACCTGTATAAGAAATGATAAAAGATGTAGTTAACGAGTCCCATGAACAATTATGGGGAGTCTATCATGCTTAATGACACCACCAAGACTCACTCTGAATGTATAAGTTTCTAAATATTTTATTCATTATATCTTTATCTTGTACTCATAGCTGGTGATATCCTGATATGAAGTAAATCATTAAGAACCACTTCACCCCTATAAAATGATCAAAGAGGTCATAGATGATCGACAGTGGATACTTATTTTTCATGGCCACCCAATTTAAGTACCATTAATCAACAAATAAGCTAAATTCCCCATCTCACTTATTGGAAAACACAACTAGAGATTTCTAGGGGAAACACAAGGTCTGAAAAACGACTTATCTTGTATGTCCTCTAACTACACCATCATCTAAAGAATCTATAGAGGATCGATACGATATATTTTTGAGAATATCGATTCCATCCTACGATGTAGGTTGATGTAAATGTATATGTCTTGGTGGGGAGGTAAACCTAGTACATATTTAGGAATGATGTCCTCGTACCTCACTAGCAATAAATAAGATTGATAGCCCAAATCATCCATTCTTCCAAGATTCATTCTATCTAATTGGTTAGTAATTGGATGAACTCTTTTATGACCATACTCGTCTTGAACTTCCAAGGTTTTATTTTCATCTGGAAAGGAAAACCTAGTTCCTTAAATGTGGGCACACTACATCCTCAACCTGAAACCATTATTCTTGGAATGAACTATGGATACCCAGTCTATACATAAGAAGAAATTGATAGGACATATTTCTGATATAAGGAGATTGCATAAAAAACTCTTACCACCAAGCATTAGATCGAGCTATATTCTAAATTTTTCAATCGTTGAGTCAGTTCCTATCAGAGTCTCTAACCCTAAAGATCAAGCCAATGGCTCAACCAGAATCACTAAGTCTTGAAAAAGTGAATTGGAAATGAAGGAATGAGTCATGCCTATGTTTATTTGTAATGAAACTAAATTAGAAAATACACTTATCATACCTCATATCATCCTTGTGGCCTCAGGGTCATAGGCCTCCATAACCTTCAACTAGTATCATCCCTTTTCAACAACTCCCTGAGCCTATTGAAGCCCACCTAGGGGTAATGGTGGTAATAGTTAGAACCTCTGAACAAGAGCTGCTACCCTTCCTACCCTTATTCCACACATTCCTCCTTATAAACCACCCTTATCGTACATATTTCTCTATATCGAATGTCCCTCGACCATCTAATGTTCGATTGTACAATGATTCAGAAAATCCTGATCTAGATGCACTTAACCATCAAAAGAGAAACACATTCTCTATATCAGTTGATTTGATCCACCCTATGATCCCTACACCGCTGACCTTGGGTCCTAGGATAACCTATTGAATCTTTTTAAACGTTTGGATCCTTGTTACTACCATATGTTTCCTGCTTCCAAGGTCTTAGCTACTAGGTCCCACTACAATATCCCATTGTCAGTGTTCATTCTTCAAAAATATTTCCACTACCAAGGCTCGCTGAATCACCCTAGGATAGGAGGGAATCAAAAGGAATATAACTGAATCCTTGATGTCCCGACACAAGCCATGATCAATGTTCTATATTCTGAAGAGCTGATCTTGCACTATATCCAAAGGGTAATGTGAGATATCAGTAATCCTCACAGTGTACTCAACCACGATCATGTTGTCCAACCACAGATACATAATCTCTTATATGAATATAGACGACAACATGGTTGTATAGAACTCGTCCCTAAAGAGATACTCAATTTTTGACTTCGAGAGAGTTGTCTCATCATGTGACTAAGTCACTATGCTCCACCATCACCCATCAATGGTCATAATAAGAATCACTATGAGGAATTACTTTGGATTTGAAGGTGTACTCACATGGTAAAAATTGATAGTGACTACCAATATCCTGTCCTCATCCACCTGGGTGTCTAGATCAAACTGAATCATGTTAGGACACTATATATAAAAATCATGTAATGCACTAAAACTGCATGAATCCTTATCTGATACTTGCATCACTAGTTTTGTCTCAACGGGCGGTGATTTATCTAGTAAACCACCCAGTAGAGAAATCTTTGATACAAGTTCTTGTACCGATGCCTCATCAATTGGAGAATCATCCTCATGATCACGTAGTGGAAACCTGGATGGCTATTTGAATGGAGGCATCCTAAAATAAAAAAATATGCACCTTAGTCAAAATAGTATATATGAGGATATGACTCAATAAGGAAATGAAAAAAAACATTCTTATACGATTCTTGTACTAGAAATTTCCCCTATAACCAATGTTTACATGTATCTAGTCCAAATGAATGTGCTCAGAGTCCTAGTGTATGGATACATCATCCACCGTACCAATACTAGAGTCCCTGGCCTAAAAGAAGAACTCTAAACACCAAACACTATTACCAAAAATCAATATCACAAACTCCATTCCTAAGGAGGAACTATACCTTGATACCACTCGGTCATGATCCGACCCTTCGAGGTCTAACCCATGACTATCCAAAGCCAACCTCTAATAGGCTACGGGATAACAGACAACAATTATTAGCCATATCCCACAAATGATAACAATTATCCTAATTTACCTATAAATACACACACATATCCAAGAACACACAATGAAGAAATGTAAAACAACTTGAAACATGCATGTATATATCTATGATCCCACAAAAGAGTATGATAGTAAAGTAATCAATGCTGGAAAAGGGTCCAAATACAAGCCTAATAAAAAACATTTAATAATAAAATATGATCTAATGGAAAGGAATAAAGTCAAATGAATTATCATGGTATAAAAATGGCTAAAATCTCTAGATATCCTCCACCTATTCACAGTACTCCCAGGACACCATCAAAAGGTCCGTCTGGATAAGACACGACTCATCTGGGTAAATCCTATTCTTGGGTGAGTATAACAATGCCCAGCAGGACACTCCAAAGCACAAACATGATGAAAAGAATATATTACACTCAATATAAGATATAAAAATAAATTTATTACATAAAAACCTAGATATTATTAGGAAATACATCATGTCATCAGGTGGTTATATCCATCTGTCAACGATAGGATTCTGCTCGAAACAATACTCCTTCTTTGAGAATTCATTCGATGAGGAATATTATCATCCTAGAAAAATTAATAAGAGGTCTAGATCAATGGTAACTTCCCACGAATGATCACCAATCGAAGAATAACCTAATACCAAGATATGGGGTTATGTCCAAAATTGTTGCGGGACACCACAAACCCAATCTTGATCAACCCACCACGTATGGGATTATATTTCAACGATACAAAAAAACCTAACTAATACGAACTACTATAAGGAGGATCAATTACATGATAAAGGAGGCCACACCAATTACAAAAACTCAAACTAGGGGAAAAAGGATGATAGTGGATCACATGCCAGTCTCATGGAGGGACACTAAAATTATATCTATGGATTGACATCTAGATGGGATACCAATCCTGGGATTTGGATGTAATTTTTTACCATTCCTTCCAAGAAAAATGACATTGGGAACATTCTCAAGCAATACTGGTCCAATATAAAGAACGTATGAGCTAAAAACACTCTTTAAGGGGGTTCATGGCATGTACCATGGGGAATGCAGCATGTCCAGCTATCCCGAAGTCAGCTCATATGGAAAAGCCTAATATGACATGAAAGTCTCTAGATACACAATATATAGAAGAATTACATGGAATTTAGAGACCCACGATACCTTAACCATGTCACCTGGACATGTCCCTATATGATGGTCATGTCCGTGTAGTAGCCAGTGTACACAAGGTCATGTCCTTGTCCAAGTACTCAACATGCCCCATGGTCATGATCTTTTTCCAAGGTCTGTGCACTTCTCAAAGTACACACTAAGCCACACATTAGGGGTCACATACAATTTATCATAGTAAAAAAGAATGTGATATTTAACTTTGGATGGAACCCTAACACCACAACTAGGGGGCCCACCCGACATGTAGCACCAGATTATACACTGTGTTCCTTGAGAATTTCTAGATTCCTTCTGATCATATGAAACTTCTCCGAAGACATCTCCCTTTCTAGAACCTATCAATAGGAGTATGGTAAAGACTATTCATCAGTAATGACTAGAATTTGGCTTCAAATATTTTATATAAATAATCCCTCAAGAAAAAACCATCACCGCACATCAAAACCTTAAAGAATGGAAAGAAAAAAAATCCATTTGTTGTACTCCTAATCATACAAATCCATCATCAAACCTCGACCGTAAAATTAATTATGAACCACACTATTAGTTTCAATACATTACACTAAAAAATTTCTATTACATGTTCGAATACTGAGTATTATTTCAAACCACAAGCCAAAATAAATTCCCACGAAGAATGAGAGAATAACAAGGGAAGAAAACCATAAACCGTAAGATGTCAGGAATGAAACTCAAACATTTTTTCATTTTTATTATATACTTCTTCATTGAATTATATAAACAAAGAGGAATAATAAAAACAAACAAGAACAAAAATTCCGTCAATCTAACTCAAATCTTGGTGCACATATCAATTCTATTTGTGGAATTGATCTTAGTTCCTCTGAGATTAAGAAACAGGATAAAGATCACAATGAAAAACATCCCTCATGGATTTTGGATTGATAATTTATGAATAATAATTTTATTTCCATCAATTATGAGATCCATGACCTTGTTTGGTGCAACGATCCATGATCCCATACAGATCCTGATCCATTATCATTTTCCAAGATTTTCCTACTCCAATTACTTCCAGGTCTCTATGGATTAGTGGAAAACCCTATGAAAATATACATATCTCTATATTTATATAAGAAAAATGTTGTTGTGTCCAATAAAATAAAATAAATTCTTTAATTAATTTATTTTATAAATTTCACACCCACAACATTTTTTTTCCAAAACAGACCATACCGACAATGATTAGGTTGTGCTTAGGGTAAAACCCATGATCTTAACTCAATTATTCTCTCATATTTTAGATCTAATCACCCATTTGGGTTTTATTATATTTTTTTTCATTAAAATATTGTGAATGATCTTTCTAATATATTTAATATATTTTTAATATGTTAATTAGTATTATTTTTCATTAGTATCGAACATTGTCTTAGTGATTGGTCTCAAAAAATATATATAATATCCAAAGATAATACATGAAATATACATGTTTTTATATCTATGGAAGCAATGGGGTAACTATACCCTTAGTAATCCTAACCACACACCCCAAACATAAATAAAATATTACAACATGAAGTTTCATTATAACACCGTCAGATTTTGTGTAATATTTTTTTCAAATAAATTTAATCTTTTTGATATTTCTAATTATAGAAGTAAAAATGTTTTTATTTATCTAAAAAATAATATTGAGTATATATTGTGTTAAATGCAACACCATGTTTAAATGAATTGTGACATACTAATAAATATTATTATTTAATATGATAGTAATCACCTAGGTGTTAGAATGGTGGGTTTGGATAAGATTAAAAAAATTATAAAAATATATGGTATAAAAATTTCTATAAAATTAATTACTTGGTGAAAAATTAATTATAAATAAAAATAAAAAATATTTTAAAATAAACTAAAACATTTTATGAAAAATTATTTTCATGTAGAAAAATTTGTTTAACCTCAATATATTATAAATTCAACTTTAATGAATTATTTTAATGAAATATATATTATATATTTTTTTAAAATGTTTAAAATTCATCTTTTGTTATAATATATACGAAATAATCCAATTTTATGCTTAAAAATGAATTATTCTAAATAACAGTTTTGTCACTTTTGTACAATTATTTTGCAATTAATGTTTTAAATTTTTAGAAAAATAATTAATGAAAATTAAATTTATTTTTTAAATCATCATGTCGAAATTATATTAGGGTGAATTTTAATAATTTTTAGTGAAGATAAAATTTTCAATGAATAGTGGAAAATATGGTTTTTATTAAGACTTATCTTTTTGTTTAAAATATTTAAAAATGAAAAAATTATTTTCAAATGGATTTAAAATTAAAATTAGTAAAATTACAAATATATTAATCCAATTGAGTTCATTGTAATAAATTCCATAATGAAATATTACATTAAAAATTTATATACTTATAAGAAGTTTTCTTTTCAAAATAGATTTCTCATCACATTTACGAGTTTAATTTTAAATTAAATTATAAAAATAAATGAGTTGAATTTGGAAAAATGGAATCCATATTTTGAATCAGAATAATTAATATTATTTATTAATTCCAACTCAATTTTTGGCCATACTGAATATTAAATATAAAAAAAATTTATTTTCTTCTATTAAGGTAAAAATGGGTTTACCAAGAGATTAAATAAAATATATAAGAGTATAATCCCATATAAAATTATAAAAAACAAATTTTATGACAATATTTAGTCCTTATAACCTATATGGTTCTATAATGGCCCATTTATGAGCCTTTTTGCATGTAAAAGACACTGGTAAACCTACTTACCTACAATAAATACAATGGTGCCAGCCCCCTCACTTATAAAAGGACACCCCTTCTCCTCTCCTATTTACTCTTACAAAACCCATTGGATTGTCTATGATCTACCAAAATAAATTACTTAATTCCTTCATATTATCCAGGAAGCCATATTAATCTCATAAATCTTACCTAGGAATGAATTTCTGATTAAAAAATATGATATTCTAAAGAAGTTGTAACATCTTTAACCATGTATTTTATTTTATTTATTCATTAAAAAGAATAAATTTTTATTAAAAAAATGATATTATAAAAATACATATATTAAATATACTAATATGATTTTATATTAAGTTTGTGACCTATATCTCTATTTTATTCCATCAAATGGATTTATAAGTCATTATTCGTGTGTACGACAGACTACAGCCTCATGAACCGAAGTTATTCATTTTCCATCACCACCTATAGTGGATGAATATAATGATATATTTAATGTTTATATGTGATATTTATAATATTATTATATCTTTATAATTATAATACAACATCTACATTCTTACCTTCTAACCCATTGGAAAAAATATCATTGCTCGTGTGTACCACAGACTACCTCCTCACAAATCAATGCGATACATTTTTATTTGTCCATGTTAAATTGATGGTAATAATGATATATTAAATAAATATTTATAATAGATTTAAAATAATTATACCTAATTAATAAATATATCACATATGCCTTATTACATACTACCCCATGTGTAATATGATAACGTCGTTTATCTGTACGGAGGAATACCACCTCGTGAAGTGATGCGATTATTTTTTCACTAACAATTTGAATGTTAGGTAATAATGGAAACTTTATTGAATAAATGTAATATATATGAAATAAAAAATTAATCTAAAAATATAATATATTATTTTTCTTTGTTAACTTCAATATTTCTTAAAAATAGAAACATTGTTTATGAATACGGACGATCTACCATCTCCATGAATGGTATATTTCATTTTATATCTCTAAAAATTTATGAATTACTATGCATAAATATATATTTGATATATATGATATTTATATCATGGTTAATTTTTTTAATTATATACCCATTATCTAAGTAAGAGGACCAATAATTCTAAATCAAAAATTATACAAAAAACTAAGCAGCTATTACCAGAAACGTGACTTTAATAAGGAATTGTGAATAAAATTCTAATAAAAGGTCATAATAATATCATATATTTTATGATATATATAATTATGGTCATAAATTATATTTATAATTAATTTATAATTCCTATACCGAAGTCTTCAATGTGTTTGATGGAGGTTGAGACTTAAGGTAAGGGATTTATGTTTCAATTTTTTACTTCTATGAGACACATGACATATTCACCACATATTAATTTTATTTGGTGTTTATACTACCCAAAAATTTATATTAGGGTGATTTTACTAAAAATTATTTGGATTTAAATATCTATTAAAGGGTATATATTTTATTGGTCTTACAATTCAATGGCACCAAAGTGGTAATGGTTTTCTAATACAGTCTAACAATTTCTCAAGATTGTTTAATTTTATACTTAAAATTATGAAATATTATGATCAATTTATCATTTAACTCATGAATTAAATTTTAATATAGTTATATCATTATAATAAATATTTTCCAGTACATTTCTTATATTTATGTACATATTATTACTAAGGAAATTTTTAATGAAAACTGGCATTATTTCACTTTCAGTCAAAAAACCTTCTTCTTCCAAATCCATTTTTTCGAAAAAAAAATTTAAAATTTGCTTTAAAATTTCAATAAGAATTTTTTAAATAAATTTTTACTAATTATTTTTTTTGTAAATGTATTTTAAAATAAATATTCATGTCATTTTCAAAACAAGGATTATTTGGATTTTACTGAAAATTTTACAGGAATCTTTGTTTTGACATGCATGGAATTTTCTGACAACATGGCCACTCAATGATTTAAGGATTCCCTCAAAATTTTAAAAGTTTATTTTGGAATGAAAACTTTTCAGAAAATGTTTTATCTTTTCACCAAGAAATTTTCCAAGTTATTTTTTCAAAATCATTTTCCATCTAAGATAAAATACTTTCATATTAGTTAAGACATAATGGGGATACGGTCAAATGATAACATATTTATTATTTATCGATATGGATAATGATTATGATGATAAGATATTTATGTGACAAATTTTCTTACATAGGTGATACTATAATAAAATTGTTATTTAACTAGGCCCCTTTTCACGGGTTATTACATGAATTATGCTTTATAACCTTGTGGCAGCCATATACATGAATTATATGACGGGTGGGAGCTATATCACCCTCAAATGCATAGGGTAATGATCGATAAATCGAGTTTAAATATTTCATGTGTGAAGCTGGTTATATAATCTTGATCAATGTATGAGGATTAAAAATACAAAATCAAAACATATATAAAAAAAGGAGTTATTACCTGAAATGTTACTTTTACATGGAATTGTAAATAAACAGGTTATAAAAGCTATGGATTAAATAATATATGGTATGAAGTATATAATTATAGTTATTTAAACGATATATAATAAACTTAAATTTATTATTTAGGATATTATAATGTGTTCGATACAGGTCAAGAATTATTGTAATGGTTTTTTATTTCTAATTTTACTTCTATGTGAAACACGCCATATTCATCTCATATTTCTTTTAATTCAGTTTATATAATTCAAATGAATGTATTTTAGGATTATTCTTCTGTAAATTTTGAGGATTTAAATATCCAATTGAGGATCTCTCTTTTATGGGGCTTATGATTCAATTTTACAGAAATTGTAATGGTTTCGTGATACAATATCATTGTTTATAGGGATTATTTGTGTTAATGCTTCAAATGATCTCTCTCAAAAAAATAATTAATTTTATTCTCCTTTTTTTATAACAAGAATAAAATGTTTCCTTTAATTTTGTACTCTTTATGTACTTATTGTTATGAATGAATGTTTTTTAATGAAAACTAGTATTATTTTTATTTTTTTTTGATAACCCTTTTTATTCCATATCCATGTATTCAAAAAAAATTAACATTTTTCAAAGGATATAATAAATTATATGTACCCATTTTATATTTTTGTACAAAGTAGTATAAAAGTAATATTCATAATATTTTATAAACAAGACTCAATTATAATTTAAAAAAAAAGTGAAGAAAATGTTTTTTAGAATGACAAGATTTTTATGCCATCATGAACAATCAATGTTTTAAATATTCGGTCACACGTTTCAATGGATATTTTTATAGAAATTAAATTTGAAATTATTTTGGGTTTTAAAAAAACAATGTGGAAATTCTATTTTCCTCAACAAATGTTCCTAGTGATTTTTGAAAATCATTTTCCATCGAAGATCACATCCTTTGATGTTAGATTAACTTCACTATGGATATAATCCAATGGTATCATCATTAGTCATTATTTGGATAATTTATTATAGTGACGAAAATAATTTTATGAAATATGTTTCCTTCCCTATGTTATATTAATATTATATATTTATAGAACTAGAACCCATTTCTGGGGTTTTGATATGATTAATGTTTTATGATATTGTGGCACATAGATGTTTGGATTATATGTTGGGTGGGATATATATATCCCCAAAATTAACTGGGTAATGATGTATAAATCATGAGTAAATATGTTATTCATGAACCTAATTACATGTTACAAATGCTACATATGAACTAGATGAAATGTTTAAAATGTTATGAATGAAAGTTATTATCTACTCATAGTAATATGAATAGATGTGGATATCATATTCATAAGGATAAAAATTGACTTAATTTCATTTCCATAACATTATGATGGGGCATTATTTCATGTCCCTATCTTAATGACTAAACAATTTTTTATTTATACATGTTCACAATTTTAATTTTTTTTATGAAACATATATATTTTATATACAAATGTTATGTTCTCATGGATCATATTCTTTTATTCCATTATGATTCACTTCTAATGAACTTCCAATATTTATTCCATGAAAAATGATTCTAATCTTTGATATATAAGGTATGTTTTTAATATGTTATTATCATGTTATCATATATTTATTATTTAGTTATTTGTACATATTTCACATGTTTACCCATACTGAGCTTCTGAGATAACCCTTTCTTATGTTTCCATTCTATGTTATGAAGAAGGGTTTTATGAAAAGTAAGTTTTTTGAGAGTACAAAATGTGGAGATCTTTATGGGATATAATGAAGATATTTCACAAATCTAGAGGATATAATACCATGTATCCAAAGAGAAAAACCCATTATGGTCCTTGTGTGTGTATATGTGAAATGTAATGAATATTAATATTTTAATATGTGATATCAAGGTATAAAAAGTTTTTGAATCTATAGTCATGGATGAAGATAAAGTAAAGCTAATTTAATAACATATGTCACCCATGGATCACATGTAAATAAAGAAAGAACCAATAGTGGAAATAAAAATTATAATATATAGACTAGAATTATAAAAAATAATAAATCACAGTATAATCCTCTATATTCCATCCCAATACAGCTACTGACTCCATGCTCCTAAGTTCAACCATTAGCCACAAGCCCCTTTCCCTTACCTAGATCATAAGTCACAATGTATACAAGCCACTCAAGATACCCATATAATATGTGTAAAGTAAAATCTACTATGAAACTAAAAATTTAGCCTTGACATGTGTGTGCAATTATAACAAGTGTATTCCATGAAAATAATAAATGCACAAGGAATCATAAAAAAATCTCATGCTGAGCACTCTGGTGTTAACCAAGCCACCATGAGAGATAGTCATACCTAACTTGACATTCAAAAGTAATAAAGACTATATCAGATGTTCGGAGTTATAAAGAGCTATCCACAAGGGTTTTAAACATGTCTCTTAGTAATCTCAAGGCTTGGAGTTAGATTGGGAGACAATTCCTCACATATCTCCTCTATCATGAGTAATTTCAAAAGACTATAAGAACATGTCTCAATAATTTGTTCGGACATAAGTACATTTCATCAGGTTTTTTCTTCAGGTTAGGTCACAAGGATTTTGCATCCAAGAAGCTTCTTATATGGGTTTGTCTCATGGGTTATGGCACCCTTACCCTATTTTTAGGTCCATTACTGACATCATCATATGTCATGAACACTCCGCCTCTAAGGGATTACCAAATCATGGTGGTTCAACTATTTCTAATACTAATATAAAAAAGTATAAAGGAATTTTAATCAAACATTGTGGTGTAGAGATTAAAAATATATTACATAACATTTCCTTAGGAGAATAAGTATCAATATAATAGTATGTGTGATCTATCATAAAACATGGTATAACAACTTATACTGGAATACTGATAGAGAAAATATTATCAATTAATTTATATTGAATATCATTGTTTTAAAACCACAAAATTGTTCCTCTAAGATGAATTGTTTCATTTTTTTGATAATGGTGTTATTTTGAGCTGAATAGTAAAAATTGGCCATTTTGGATTTTTAACAGTTTTAAATTATTTCGGTAGTTTGGCCATAACATTATATACACTGATCCAAATTGAAAATTTATTTCTTTTCCAGATTCTAAACATCCAGGGGTTCATTTAATATATTTGGACTAAAATCTGAATCGGCCATATGAAAGCTCAAAATAAGCTCACAAGTTGGCTCAAAAAACTGTTTTCAGTTCTGCCTAGTTTTGATGTGGGATCCATAACTCATCCACTGTGGGCCCAAAGCTTGTGCAATTCGGTGGGTGGACGCGAAAGGGGTTTTGGAGCATCTTTTATGAAGGAATGACCGAGTGAATTGTCCGTTTATGGGGCCATTAAATCACCCTAATCCGGAGGAGTTCGTTTTGGAGAGTCTGACTGGACAGAATAAATGCTAATAGGGAAACGGCCATAAATCTCGGAATACATGTCCAAATCCGATGTAATTTTGAGGGGACACGGCCAAGGGAATTATGAACAACATTAAAGAAGGGATAAACGCGTGAAGAGGTCATTTAATGGGGATAAAACGCGTCGACATTCGGGCGAAGAATTCTGGCTATAAAAGGAGGAGAGCTCCACCCTCTCAAAGCATCCATTCTCCATCCCATTCCTTCCGGGACACCAAGAAGGATAACTTTTCGGATTTCTCTTTTATTTATTTATTTTTTCATAGTTTTTTAATGTCTTCTTATTCCCCATTCAACTCGATTACCCTTACCATTGTGGGGTAAACTTTTGGAGTGATTGGGGAAGGGTTGGTTTTCTACATTGTAATGATTGAGTTCTTGGACACAATTGAATAAATTTCTTTCTTCTTCAAAGTTTTTTTCAATTTCTTATAGCGGATTTTATAATCAAGTGCGATCGTTCTTGAATATTAATTCCGTTATTGATTTTTTCCTTGGTAAAATAATCAATATCTCCCTCCACTAATTTCTGGTTTATATACGATGGAATAAACCAGGAATTAGTGGTGAAGTACTCAACGATCATCAATACGTGTAAAAGGTGTAGTGAATGTTCTTGATTGTTTGTGATAAACAAAACCCGATCGGGTATTGCCCATTTAAATTATGGATATTCAATACAACTATTTTACAAATGGAAGGAGAGTTGACCAAACCAAGATCTTGGTAAGGTTTTCTCTCACAATAATAATTTCACCAACGATGTGAGAGGAAACGGTTGTGGAAACTCACTTTAATCAACTAAGAAGAATAGGTTTGAATTAAATTGAACATGGATAGCATTATAATTAGGAAAAATACCCCGACCTAATCACCCATTTAATTTCATAGTTTTTCAATCATTTGAATTTCAAATTTCCTTTCACAACATTTTTACCCCCGTTTTAAAGTGACAAACCATTTTGTGTGCACTCCTCTTCGGGATACATCCTAGGTCAACCACATTACTACATTTTAACTTAGGAAATAATTGTTTTTCTACGCCCTATGACAGGCATGCGTCAAATACACATGGAATCAAGCCTGATATATGGGTCTCACAGACTACAAAGACACACACATGTGATTAATATCAAGCATGGTCAAGAAAATCATTCCAACATAAGGATCATATATGGGAAATAAATTTGTACAACGGACCATGTTGGAAAGTAACTTCCCACCATAAGCTTCTTGAAAATAAAATTGGAAAACTGATGAGAGATGATACCTGATCTCTAACCAGATTGATTCCACACACCATGAATCCCTAAAAATGAACCAAAATGAAAAAATAACATTTATATAATGATAATTTATAATATTTGAAGACAATAGAGTAGGGTTAACACCAATATACCTCTCTGAACCTACCCAAAATACTATAATTGAGATTAATCAAAAGGGGTACCACCAAAACTAAAGATCCAACTCTTTTTCGGAAAGGTGAAAAGAATTCCACGTAATATAGAATCTGAATCAATATATCTATAAATGAAATGAATAATATAATATTTTTATCAAGGTAATAAGTATCGATTTAAATTAATCTCAAATAATAGAGGTTCATGGATCTGGTACATTAATTTATGTTTATCAACACAATTGGATCTACCCTAATTGAGCATGAAAAGAATAGAATTCTCCATGGATGGATTGTAGTGTCTCTAGGTTTGAAAGTGGCACCATAAGCCATAAGATGGGTCCAAAATGGTCAATTATTGTCTTTTATTGAGGCTTTTTAGAACATTAAATCTTGTGTACATAGTTTTTTTGTATGGTTTTTTGAAATTTATTCTAACCATGGGAGGATTTTTTCCTCTTTTTGTCGCCCACTTGGTTTGGATGTACAGTTTTTTAAACCATGTTCCAATTGAACTTTTTTCCAATAGAACGCATCATATGGTTTCTTTAGTGAGGCTACATGGTTTGATAAACCATGTTCTTTAACCGTGCTCTACCCAAGTTCTTTTCAACTCATCACACAATTTTTGAGAGGATCAAAATTGTTTTGGAAAACCATACTTCAAAGATAAATTGTAAAAAAATCATGAAAAACACATTGAATCCATAAAAAACATCAAAAACACACCCTAAAAAATTTATAATACCAAAAAAATAATTTAATAATGAAATTTACCCAAAATTGACCTATAAAATATGATCCCATTACAATATCACCCTCTATAAACACATAATCCTCAAAATGAATCTATAGGAGTATTTATAAGATAACTTGTGCCACTAATCCCAAATATCATACTCCTAGACATATAATTCTTCCTAGTTCCATCTAACCCGATATAGGGTCCAGAAAAGTGGCACTATAATTCCCCACAACACCACACTCCCTCATAGAATCCACAATTGGAATTCCATGTATGATGTGTTAGGGTATATCTCAATATCAACAAATTCAATCACATATACAGTATTAAGAAAGTACATCTATATTTTAGATGTGTAAATAACATTTTTCATACCTTAATATCATGTATGAGGGTTGAGATGGTAACCATAATGAAAATACACAAAAAAAAATTGAATAGACCAATGAATAATGGAAGTAGATTTCATTTCATACACAAACATCAATTCCATAACTAGGGAGTCACCCACAAGAAAACTCAATCACTAACAATAAACACTAATGTTTTCCTAATCTGGTTTAAATACATCACTTCCTTCTCTAGGTGGTGGTCAACTACTTTTTAATCAATTTAACTCTATTATAGGTATCCAATAGTATTATCAGCCCCACCATATCTTCTTACCTACCTCATCACTACATAGCGGTGAATGGAATGGCCGACCAAAGAGAGACTCCAATGGTTCCATGCGAATAAAGTCCTATAAGGTATTTTTTATTTGAAATAAACCAAGGATATATGAACACTCCCATCTCCACTAAAATCTATGATTCATTCCTAATGTATATCAACTAATATATAGATCATCCCCACGGATTGACCATCATAATGTGGATGATATTCCATACTCAATTTTATCTGAGTACCTATAGATTCCTATAATCCCTCCCAAAATAATGAAATGAAACATTTATCTCTATCAAATATAATTCTCATGGGAACACCATGTAAGCATGAAATCTCCCATACATAAAAAATTCCCAATCCATCCGTGTATGGACTCTCATAGATCAACATAAAATGAGAAACATTTTTAACTTGATTAACCACCACACAAAAAGCATCATGAATCCATAGGGTACGAGGTAATTCCCTCATGAAGTCAATTTTCATTTCATCCAACATCCTCATCAGCACCATAAGTATATCAAGAAAACCAACAATATTTTTATGCTCATCCTTTACCCTATTATAGGAGAGTCATTATAAAGGAATACCAACAATGTTCTTCTTTATACCAATCCACTATAATTGATATGAGATGTTATAGTACTATTTTTTTGACCTCAGATGAAATTCCAAATTTGAATAATTAGAGTCTCTTTTCACTTAAAATATAAATAAGGTAAACATGAAACTTTTCCCATGTAAGCTGATCACATCATCACTGTCTGTTGACTATCCTAGAATAGGGTCACTAGCAGTAAATCATTCTCACATGAACACACAATCTAGATATAAATATTTTTTACTCTTAATATGGTCCCCCAATGAACATAATATGACATAGGGTAAAGATTTCCTAAGTCTATGATACTCATACGAATCCATAATTCATTTTTCTATCAAATTCATGAGGTTCCACTTCTATGGGGATTATTTCTCACCATGATCCAGTAACTATATTGTTTTCCTACTAAGAGAATATTTAATGAAATTACCTTTCCCTAGATAATGGGACATCTCATAGAAAAAAATCTTCTTGTAATCACAAAATTCCACATCCTCAAATTGATATCTATTACAAAGAATATATATAAGAGGATATTTTAGTGTATGTAAATAATCAAACACTTACTGAAGAGGTAATGTCGCCTACATTTTAAAGCATGGATCACAACTTCTAACTCATGGTTGTGTGTCAAGTAGATTCACTAATGGGGTCACAACAAATGTGATCCATAAAAACATATCCAATCCCTATGCATCAATACAACTCCTATGTTATCTCAAAATGATTCACAATACATTGTGTATCTAATCCATGACTCTCAATGAATAAATAAGATAGATATATTTTATATCCTATTGGGATCAAGAAAAACCTCCCCGTAATAACCAATACATAAAAACATTACCCATTACCTCATAATCTCATTCATTAGTTTTTAAGGATAAATCATGAATTAACCTTTGATAGTATCCAGCTAGCTCAAGGAAATTTCTGATCTCAAAAAAATGTTGAGGTTGATTCCAAGACATTAATACTACTGCTTTATCTGGGTTCACATAAATTCATGGATCAGAGACAACATGACCAAGAGAATTTACCACTAAAATCCAAATTTGTAGTTTAAAATATTAGAATAAAGTTCATATTTTTGGAGTTTAGTCAACATGGTATCATTTTTTTTTCACAAGTAACTCATAATTATTTGAATTTATAAGGATATCACCAACAAATATCATGATAAAAGTGTCAATATATGGTTGGAAGATCGTGTTCATAAGATCCATGCACATTGATAGAAAATTAATCAACATAAAAGGTGTGATGATATACTCATTCAACCCATATAAGCTCTTGAACTCCATCTTAAGAATATCATCAACTCTAAATCATAACTGATGGTAGCCCAAATAAAGACCAATCCGGGAGAATCAATAGGCTATCCATACCTGATAAAAGAGACCATTAGTCCTAGGAAATGGATACCTAGTCTTTACCATAACCTAATTTAGATTTATTAAGCCTAAATAGAGTCATCTAAAACACCACAATGTTATTCTCATCATAGTGAATCCCTTTATTTCTAGGTCCTCAAACTAAATCTTAATCTATCAAAACCTGGTAATTTCACTAAAATATGGGAATTGGTATGAGTTGTGATCCCAACAAGAGTTTTATCTAAAACTATACTTCTTATTTTAGATTAACATCCAATAATTCATCTAGAAATATATCCGAATAGAGATTAACAATAGGAAGAAAATAGGATGACCCAATACCTTGTTCCACTAAAAGAGCTAAGCCTACTTCCAAGTCTATAATGGATCTAATCATGCTAATATATACTCCCAATTTGTGGTAGTCTACATCCAACACACCGATCATCACAAAATTGTCTTACATAGGTAAAATAAAGGTTAGAAGCCTCAGAAAACATTTGATTCTTTCATGAAATAAGGCCAGTTAGTCCATTTCAAGGGTAACATAAAATCTGGTCATCACGATGATCATTAAATCCCAAAATGTTTATTTCCAAAAAATAAATATAGGATACTCTATAAGTCTCTAGATATGATCAAATTTCTGTCCCAATGGTGTGTTAAGAGAATGTGTCTTATAATATTGCTTAATCTATAAGTTGGTATAATAAAAAAATTGAGAAGATATAAAATAATGAGAAGAACCTATATTTAAAAGAGTTTTAAAAAGAGAAGAGGTTACTATAACCATACCTTTAATGATCTAGGGTACCTCTCCACAACTTTTTTAGAACATTTTGCATCACTTACAATCTACCTTCCATAGAACCATGACCCTGACCCAGAGGTGTGTAAATCTATTGCATCGATATTTTTTTGGGAGTCTTAGCCTACTACTAGGGACTTCATCCAGATCTATGGGATATAGATTGCATATATCTTACATGCCTATGGAAACCATCCGTAAATTATATAGTTATGATATACTATATATTACCCATATTTACACAATTGTAAAATTTATCTATGGTGATGGTAAGAACCTATGGTGTTTTCCTACCATCCCATAGATGAAACACTATATAACTCCTCTTGTGAGAGCTAAATACTACAAACAATAC
Organism: Viscum album; assembly: GCA_963277665.1. Taxonomy (NCBI): domain Eukaryota; kingdom Viridiplantae; phylum Streptophyta; class Magnoliopsida; order Santalales; family Viscaceae; genus Viscum; species Viscum album. The sequence continues at coordinate 768,866,674 of OY728128.1, forward strand.
TTGACCTACCGACCCCAACCTCACTTCCCATCCACATTACTCCTATTACTTCTAATATTTTTTGAAACTCACCATAATAATAAGAGGTCCATCCACCTTAGTACTGATGGATGAAAAATTACTGACATATCAGACCTCCTCCATGCCATTTTAAATAGTCAAGTTCTCTCTAAAAAACTTCAAGTATGTACTTAGGTAAAAACCAAAAACATTATATTTTATATTAGCAGAAATATGGATCTTGAACTACTTGGACATATGTTTCTTTTTTTGGACTATAGGGGAGTAAAAAAATAATTATATAAAACAAAAAGATTGAAAATTCTATCATGGATCCCTAATGGAAGTTCATGAATTCCTATATATGGTATATGATTAGCATATTGGTAAATAATTTCCTAAATAATACGTTCTTGAATTTATCCCAGGAAAGAACCTCATGTTTTACTATATTTCCCATGAAACCCCACAAAATCCTAGTGGGTACCTAAAGCATTAATTCCTTTACGTTGACTCTATGGTCCTCTATTATCTTGACAAGTCAAATATTCCATAAATTATTTATATCTAATCCTCATATATTGTGAACCCTATGTCCCTTGAAGGGATAGTGGACGATAGAGAACGAATTCAATTATATTCAACCATATTCTTATGTACACCTCTTTCATGAGTAGGTATAATCTAGAACACTCTAGTACTGAGTCGATACAGTTCCTAAAGCACAAAAGAAAGTGTATGAGTATGGTAAGGTGCATCCACTTATATATCTTATTTTGGAACTGAGGAATCCTCCTTAGTTGGATAAATTATGTGTCTTTAAGGTGTTATTTTTATGAAATGCAATGTGAATATTTATAAAACCAATAAAAATTATCTTATGAGAACAAAATAAGTATCTATAAGGAACAAATAAGCAATTTTTACAAGAAGATATTTCCTAGGAGTTACCAATATACTTGGTATAACCCTCCATGTTCTATCCATGGATCAATAATAATCCTCTATACATAAAAATTAGTAATAATAAAATATATAAAAAACATAGTAGCATAGCCAAGTTCAAAAAACTGATTCCAATGTAGATATATCACAACAGAAAGAACAAAGTTATGTAACTCAACAATGAAAATAGGTTTATCCCAAATATATAGAACAATTATATAAATGTAATAAAATAACTAATCTCAAAAAAACTATAAGTATATATATTAAATTTGATCCTACACACCGAATTGCTATTCATAAACAAACCCAAATCCCATAAAAGCATAATTTTTTTTCATAAATGATAACTTAGAGGTCCAATACAAATGAGCTAACAAGGCACATGAAAACTCCCTTACTCATGTTCTAGAAAGCCTCTCTATTTTCTACCATGTCCTGGGATAACCATGATGATGATAAAAGAAACTAAGCCTTTGATATCATTTTGTTAACTCCCCAATATTAATTTTCCCAAATAGAGATCAAGTGAAGATTCTATAAGACCTCATACATGACTCCCCATAAGATAGGGAATTCTAAAAGGGATGAGGGTGAAATGAAGGTGTAAGAGGAATATAGCATTGACAATCAAAACCATACACCATAAACATAAATAAAATATATAAAACCAAAGTTTCATGATGTTATATAGAGTAAACATAATATAGTGGCATATGTAACCCATGTCGCACATAAAAAAGTACTAGGAACATAATATGAAAAGCTAAATAAAATTATATAATGTATGAGATAAAAATTGAAAATTTATTAAATCCTATGGTGTCTATCCCAGAACTTCTAATATCTCTATAATCCTCATATCAATCATTAACCACGTACCCCTTCCCTTACATGTATCCCAAATTAGTAAGTCTACATACACATCAAGTCAACTATGTTGGGTGTGAGTAATAAAATCTAGTAGGACACCCCTAGTTAATTCCTAACATTTGAGTGTAAGTATAGCATGTGTATTTCATGATATAAATAAATGTGAAACGAATTATAAAAAATCACATGATAATCACTCATGTTCTAGCCAAGCCATCATAAGCATCGAACATACCTAACCAATCATAGAGTAAAAAGGAATATCGTAAAGGATATAAAGAGTAATCAAGAGGAATCTAGAATACTTGTGAACATGTATTTCAGTAGTCTCAATGCACAGATTTTTATTGGGCCACAAATTTTTCGCATGTCAGCTCCACCATGGATTACGCCACAAGACCATCAAGCCTTCTCTTAGTTACTAGTTAGGCCTCAAGGATACTATATCCTATCTATACATTGGGCCAGTCCATATGGAAATCAAACCTATAATTTTATTTCCATGTATCTGGCATAAAGGGCATTATTTTCCTACCCTATTATTAGGTCTATTATTTCATCGTCACATGTCATCACCCCCCCAAGGGATAAAATATCATGATGGTTCACCAAATACAAGAAACAGTATAAATACCTAGATAAGAAATATTATCACACATAGAATGGTAGTGTTTATAAAGGCTAAACATATCATTTCATCATGAGAATATGAAACAATATACATGTAGACATGGTCAATCATCAGTCCTGGTTTAACAAGCTACACTAGCCTACTCATATAATCAAGAATCATATGTGGGTATCATGGGCAATACACACACACCCATGTGATCTATATCAATCATGGTAAAGAAAAAAATTCCAAAAAAATAAAAATATCATGTAAAAATAGTATAAAAGGGACCAAGATGGTTAGAAACCTCATAACTTAAGCATGATGATGAAAAAATATGAATCCCAATGAGTGATATTAATCTAGCTCTATCCGGATTGAGTTTGAAAACCAAAAATCCCTATAACCAATCCAAAATTAAACACATAATGAATATATAATGATATTAAATAATATTCCATGATAATAGAGATGGGTTTACACAAATAAACATATCGGGATTTTCCAACGATTCTATAATTGAGATTTATAAATAGAGGTTCCACCGATACTGTAGATCGACCACTACTTCAGAATTGATCCAAGAATTCAATGTTAGATAGAATAAAAATCAATATATCTTGAAATTAAATTCTAGTCCAATGATTCATCTTAATGGATTAAGGGTATATCATGAATAAACTGAAATAATAGTTGTTCTTGGATTACATACCACCCTTCCCAATCATCAACATGCATGGATCAACCAGAATCATGCATAAAAGGGAATAAAATATTAAAGAAAGTTTTATTAATTACCTATGTTTGATAGGGATATGAAAATGAATGAGAACATATTAAAATGGATAATTATGGCCATGAAATAGGGTTTTTATATCATTAACACACTTTAAAAATTCAAAGTTGTTACACTTTGTGTAAAGTTTTATCATCTAACTAACAAGACCCATATTGTGTTCTATCAATTATGCTTCATTGATAAATGACATTGGGAAACAATATTTTAGAGATGTTTTGAAGTGGTATAGAATTCCATCACCCATTATTTTTAATAGATACTTGATATTTACATCTCAGTTTTGCTTGTGGCATTAATGGGATTTGAGTTCACATGTAAAACTGAGTACTAAATTCTAACCTCAAACTGATGGTCAATATGGGTGACCTATCCACATTATGTAGTGTATAATATGGTCATGAATCCTTGAAATCAGTGATGCATGGGGGTATCACCAATATTTGGTGAATTTTTCTTACAATAATAGGTACTATTAATCCATATAGATGGAAATATTTGAGGAAATATTTGGATATCCATTCTATTCTCTTGCTTAATGGTCCAAGAATAAATCGTAATTAGTGATCAGACATAGATTTTTCAATGATTTTACCGAACATGTGATACTAATTGAAAACATTTTTAGATGGAAGAAAATTAATATAAATCAATTTCTAATCATTGTAAGTGACCCATGTAATATAAATTGGGTGATCAGATGTTTCTTAGGGTATCACTGGGGTTTATAATCTAATAAATGGGTGAGTTAATGAAGACAACTCTACTATATATTGGGTGTTTTGAGTAATTTATCTCTGTTGGATATTTTTTTATCCGTTTTATTTAACTCTATAATTTATTTTTGTGTAAAGTATATTCCATGTTCCCTATATATGGATATATTTCCCCAACCATTCTCATGTGATTCAATATAATGATATAGTGTTTGATAAAAATCCATCCCATGCCGAATATCATATATTTAATTCTGACTGAATTCAAAAGGTGTTTCAAGGAATGATTATTAAATTTTTTTAGGTCATGCGGTAAAATAAGATACTACAAGATGAGACTTGGGAGGGGTAAATTGAAATTAAAATATAATGGTTGAACCTTTTACCTCAATAAGCCACTTGAAGCTTCTTTGGGTTGTGAATCCCAATTTTGGGGAGGTTCTAATGACACTTTCCTCTCAAACAAAGTAATTATTCTTAATTACTATCAATTATTATTTATTTTTGGACAATTTTTAATTGGTGGTATGTGGTTTGGAAGGTTATGATAGAGTTCCAGTGGAGTTTGAGGGAATGGGAGATGTGTTGTTTGACAATAATTACCAAGTTCACAATTTCTTATTATTGGATAATTAGCTTAGAACCTAGTACTATAAGTGTATTTGTTATATCCATCATGTAATCAATGTATTTGTTCCAAGTACATTACGACCTATTGTGAAATAATGATATAAAAATTGGTAAGTTTTTTTAATCCTTACTTTAATCCCATTGACTCCCATATTCTAGATTTTACCTTTAAATATAATTTTAAAAAGACATTGTATAATCTCCAAAATCTTATTCATACCTTTTTTAAATTACCTCCATTCTTAATTTTGGCTTGGTTTCTCCTTGTTATAAAATCTCATATTTGGTGATGTACATCCCTAGGTATCCATTATATTTCATATTTCCAATTTTGTTCACAACAGTAGATGTAAGCATAATATTCAAAAGATTAGGTCTTCTAAGATCATCTTAAATAATCAATATTATTCTTATTTGGAATTGATGAAAGATTGTTATGGATGACACCAATTAATTAAAATGGTTTCCCTTATCTGATTTTATAACACCACATTACATTCCTTCAAGTATGCATTGGCTATTATTTTGGTTTCCCTTTTTCTTGTGAATTATGGGTATCTTGGGGATAAATATCCTTTTCTGGGGAAAGTAACCTAATTTTTTGGGATATATTTTAGTTTTAATTAATGGAGTCTGAGTATAAATGTGTAAATCCATTTATATGGTTCTTCTTGGGATTTGAGAGCCTAAAGAATTGGCTTAGGGATTTTCTTTAAGAAATTGGAATGGGAACTTCCTGATGGACATATTAACATCATGAATGGGATACATGAAATGATACTATTATAGGGAAGATGGAATGATTCTGGTTCAAATCATGAAAATTTACAAGTGGGGAAACCATTATTCATTATGAATGGATTGATCACGATTTAATTTTTCCTAACATTATGGATATTTCTAAATACTTGAAATTAATGGTATTTATAGTATAAAAGGGGTTCATGACAATAATTAATCTATTTTAGTGGTTTTAACCATACGGCATTCTTAAAATCTTATTTATCTACTGTGAAGACCTCCCACTCATGATTTGTGGTTATTTTGGGTTATTTTGGGTGATATTTATCTGTATGTAGTGATCCATTAGGTATTTGAATCCCATAGTGGTTGTGTCACATATACCAGGTAAGTATTCTTCTTGTTCCTTCATTTCATCTGGTCACAAAAGCATTTTTGGTTGTGTTTTGGATTTAGATTGTGATCATATGGTGTTTTCTATTGAATATTTGGTGTTTTATTTCATTCCTTATCTTTTTAAGGCCATTATTTTATTTTCCAGTTTATTTTTAAAAGGATGATAGGTTTTAATCATTCTATAAGTAGGTGTGTCTATTCAGGTGTTTCTAATTCCTGAATTTGTATATGTTCTTGTTAGTTCCTTTGGGATACTTAATGGGAATTCATGTCTTTTACATTTAAAAGTATTTTTTTTGGAAAGGATTCATGTTTTTAAAGGGATTTGGATTTAAAACTTATTTTCTATGATATTAAATATTTTTATTGAATGTTGGAATAGATTTAGAAATAATTTTAACAAACATAGAACATTGGGAACCATGGGTGAATTAGGAAGTAGACAAGCTACATTAGTGTTCTTAACTCTAATATATATTTTCTGATATCATGAAATTATGGGTGGACTCGATACTGGTTGGAATCAAATCATTCATGGTTTATGATTCTTTTTTTTGAGTACATATTACCGTATTCTAGATACCTAATGGTGTGATTCTTCATTTATAATTGGTTGAGCACACTATGGATTATTTCATAGATATTTGATCAAAATATTATCTTATGGTGTATCCATGGATGGTTTTTCTTATGATTACATGTTTTCAATTATATTTTTCATATTCATAGATTTGGTTAATATAGGTTTGAATTTATGTTAAATGAATGAATTTTTACAAAAAAAAGGTTTTATTTATGAAAATGATTTATAAAATAGTTTTTTGTTTTAAATCTAGAACTTCTTTATTCTTAATGTTATAACATATTTAGATTATTTGGTGGTATCCTGCTGGGATCTGCGATCAGACCCTATTTTTTAATTGGGGGGGTTATAGAACATATTTTTCAACACATATGTAATTTTAATGGAATCAGGTATCATTATGGGCTCTCTTTTCATTCATCACCATCATAGTGGGTTGGTATTTTGGTGAAAGATGGTCACATGGACACTTGTTTGGTCTGGTATTCTTTATCATTCTGGATTGACCTATTTTTATTGATATTTTTGTATCATGGATATGTGTTCATTTATTACACATTGTAATTTTATGTATCTATAGTTTTACATGATACTTTATATTCTTTTCTATATCTCAAAATTTGGTAGAACATCTTAGGTGACATTTATAGTAGACTTGGGATGAAATGTTATTAATTTGTATCAAAGGGTAAAAAAGAATGGAGTGATATTAAAAATTTATTGGTGTGGTTTGGTGTTTTTATTGACCAATTTTAAGACCACTATAATTCATCTAGTATGTGTATAAAGGTGTACTATTCTTCTCACATTCATGTCTTAATCTTAGTTACCATGGATGGTCAAGGATATCTTTTAGAGGGGACTTGGTGGTTGATGTTTTTTTGAAAAAAATGGATATGGTTATTATTTTAATGGATCTATTCCTTCTTTTTTGTTTTTTGATTTTTATATGAATTCTTAATTTCATTAAATTCATTTTGTTTTAGAGCATTGATATGGATACCAATTGTAGGTCCGATGATTTTTTAATCTTCTAATGAATGACTATTTTCTATCTTCTGAATGTTACAAAATTTTTCATTGAAGAGATATTCAAAGTCATAATGAGAAATCTATGAGATTTGTTTCGTAAGAAAATACTTTAGTGGGCCCTAAATTGGTAGATGTTGTAATCTTCACTATTCTATCTTTGGGTTAACTAGGTGATGGGGAACATGGAAAAAAAGTGGATCATGGTAAAAAATTTACTAAGTAGAATTTTCCTTTATTCCATGGGAAAAAATGAACCTAAGAATCTGAAAAATGTATTGTGAATATTGTTATGAAATACATCTTTATAAAAAATTGTGGGTACTATAAGGTGGGTTTTTACATGTTTATTCTTGAGGGACCAGGATGGAGATGGTGAGACTCCATTGTAAAAACATTATCATGAGAGGATATCAGTGAGTTATTTTTCATTAAAATATTTAACCCTAAATTTCAACCTGATAAAATATGATGGGAAAACCCAAAAATGTTTTTAACCTTAGTTCAAGGAGGGTGTACCATTATGGAGTATTTCATTGATTTTTTTGAGTTATAACACTTAGAGCTGGATATAGTCGCTAAAGATTACCTAATGGTTTGGAGGTCTCAGTCTAGGTTGAGGGATGGCATTAGGTCATTGTGTATTTTCATGTGCCTTCTGAACATTGTTGAGGTAGTCAATAATGACGATTTTTAAGATTCTTACGTAGCTGAAAAGACAGATTTGGGAGGACATTTATTCAGTAATTTCATATTCAAAGTTTATATTTTGTTATAAAAGGAAGAACAATGTTATCAAATTTCCTTCGGGACTAGTTTTGAGGGATTCATATGGATAACAGTAGGTTGTTTATAATTATTGTAGAATTTCATGTCTAACCAAGCCTAATTTTTTGGAGGCTCCCAGGAATTTTTATCATTATTGAAAATTTCTCGATTTGAATCATTTTTGTGAAAGGATGTCCAAAGGTAGAAAGGAGGATCCCCTCCACTAAGGGGTTTTAGGGTAATACTGATGATTCCATGGGTGGTGGATCTTATCCTTAGTCTAAGGAGGATGTTATTGTGGATATGAAAGCTCAGTGAGGATATGAGACAAAATTTCCTTATACAATGCAGTATACACACGAGGAATATGAAGTAGGGAATACTATAATTAGAGGTTCGATGTTTATTTTATATTCTATGGTGCATGATATTTATGATATTAGTGTTAACAATTTATTATATAATGAAATTTAGTAGAAATTTTGGGATTTCAATTTCATATAATTTCATTCTTTTTGGATCTTTCAACACCATTGAGAAAGTGTTCTAAAAAAGGATTAATGTCTCGTGCATGTTCAGTGATTATAGAATACCATGAGGAGGAGTGTGAATTCTTGGTGCTTCATCTTTATATCTTCATCATGATTATTGGCATGTATTTGATGATCAACATTAAGGACATGAATGTATTTTATCTCCATCAAGTTCAATTTATATCTTCATATGGAATAACTATTTTCATTTTGGGTGAGTGGGATTCGATGATTTGGAGTAGGGGGCATATTATTCCTTATGATGAGTTGATACCCTGTAATTGTCATGATTTTTTATATATTTAATTTATCCTTATTTGATTACTCCACTAACTATAGTGGTGTGTGTGTACCCCAATCTCTTTATAGAATTTTTTTATAGTTTAAAATCACCTAGATAAGTTAATTTTACCATATACCTACTACATTGTAAATGTTTATTTTTATTATATCTTGTCATATGGAACCATCTATGTTGGTATAACTTGCATTCTAACTTGTTGATCTCAAGTTTAAGGGATTTATTCATCCAAGTATGTAACCATGGCAATTGACTATTCACTTTTCTTAGAAAGTAGAAACAACCCTAATTTTTTATTAATTATCAAAATTTAAATTAGGTGACTATCAAGAAAAAATATCCATTTATTAGGTTTTGTGATATTTTTTATCATATTAGAGGGTATCATTGGTTTTCAAATATTGAACTTCGTTCATGGTACCACCATTTGAGAGACTAAGAAGGGGATATACCTTTGAAAATGTTTCAAGATATTATGGGAAATTAGAGTTTCTAGTTATTCCATTCATTCTCACTAATGGTCTTATGGTTTTAATGGAATTAATGAACCAAATATATCTTTAGTTCTTGGACTTTTTTTGTTGTTGTGTTTGTCAGTAATATATTGGATTACTCTAACATAGAGGAGGAGAACATGGACCATTTATATATCATCTGTATAAGATTATGAAATCATAAACTATAGGGTATGATTTTAAAATGAGATAATTGGATTCAGGAATTTTTTTTCTGGAATGTTATAACTAATAGGGGTTTCTCAGTGGATCATAAAAATGTACAGACAGTAATATCGTAGGAGCATCTTATAATTTCTTTTAGATCTGAATATTTTTAGGGTTGGCTAGTTATTATAGGAGATTTTATCATGTTTTCTCAAGTATTTCATATTTGATGATATCATGAACCCCTAAGGGTATAATGTTTGAGTGCAATAAAATATGTCAAAGATTTGTTAAGGATCTGAATGTGAGAGTATCATCTACTCCAGTTTTGATTCTTTAAAACATGTTTCAGGTTATAATGCTTTATATGATTCTTCAAAAATGGGTTTGGGGATGTCTTGATGAAGGTGATAAAGACAATATCGTATGGATCACTCTAGTTATTACCGCATGAGAGGAAATACCCTACCCATAATCTTGAGTTGGTACAAGTTATGTATGAACCCAAAACGTGGAGTCACTAAGTTGTTGTAGAGTAGTTTAATATATATGATTATAAGAGCCTATGGTATATTTTCACTTAGAGGGATCTGAACATGTGATAGATATTCTTGTTTAAGTACCTCCAAAATTTTGATATTGATATTACTTATACTCCTAGGAAAGGGAATGCAGTTTTCGATTCACTATGAATTAAATTACAAACATAAGATGTCAAGGAATATGTGGAAGAGTGGTTTATAATGAGTATGTTTTCAAATATGATATTGGGAATGGAAGTAGCTAGTGGGTAGGAATATTTGGCTCTGATGAAGTTTGAATATTCATTTGGTGAGTGGGTTCAGATCAACCAGAAATATGTCCCCAAGCTCTTGAGTATTAGTGAAAACATTTATAGTGGAGAGGCATTCGGTGAGTGGACATGATCTCCTTATATCACTTTGTGTTTTCCAAATATGTTAGTTGTTACTTTTTCTCAGAGGCAATATTTGATTGATTGTGGAAACCATTATTATTGATCCATTTACCAAGGTACTTCCAAGATGTATCATTATTTGAGATTTAAGTATTAGTGGTTGGGATGAGATGGCCAATTGAATATTTTTTATTATGGTTTCTTACTTATCACAGAATTAAGGTGAATTACTAGAGACCTTCTAGTTTATTGGAGACCATACCCATTTTGGTATGTAATTTGAATTATATTTCCATTGATTTAATTGTTGTTTTACCAAGGAATCTATGTGTAAAGGATGAAATTTGGGTGATCATTGATCAACCCATGAAATCATCACATTTACTCCCTATAAAGGAGATAATGAAAGTGGACCAGTTTGGGGACATGTGTGTCGAAGAGTTTTTGAGACTTCATGGGGTTCCCTTTATAATTATTTTTTATAGGGACCTGAGGTTCAAATATAGGTTTCGGAATGTGTTAAAAGATATTATGTGCTCCCAACTTAAATTAATCATGGATGGATAGATAGAGATGGATATATTGGTAATTTCGGGAGTGTTTTGGGCTTGAGTGCTTGATTTGGGTCATTCTTGGAAACAAAATTAATGTAGACAAGTTTTATTATAATAATAGTAATTAGGACATGATAATTTGGAACCCTTTAAATATTTTTATGGGTGTCCATATATGAATACCTTGTGTTGGGAAGAGTTGGGAGATCCATCCTTGGTTGGGATGAATCTTGTTCAAGAGATGATGAAAAAGGTGTAGTTGATCTTGAGAAGATTTATTAAAAAAAAGGGATAAAATATGTTATGTAGACCATATTCTTCAGTTTCTATAGTTTTCAATTTATGATTTGTAATTTTATAGAGTTTCGCCTCACATGGAAAATATTCATTTGGGTGAGTAGGATTAGTTGGTAATGAGGTTTGTGGGGCCCTTTGAGATCATTGGGAAAATTGGAAATGTGGAATATTAGTTGGAATTGACATATGTTTTATCATTAATCCATGGAGGGATTCATGTTTCCTAGCTAAAGAGGTATTGACCAGATCCTCACAATGAAATTTAATGAGAGGATTTTGATATAGATCCTGACATTATCATGGTCGAGCAACTAGTTCAGATTATGGATCACTAAGAGAATATGATTCAGGGTAAAATGATTTATTTAGTTCATGTACTATGGTTGTGTGTATGTGAAATCCATGAGATGTGGGAGAGGGAATTATTGATGAGTTATTAGTTTACATTACATTTTTGAAGTCTAGGATCTCTAGGACTATAAGGGGTTAGAAATAGTTTATGGTGGGGATATTGTAACATCATGTTTCCTTCCATCAGGTAATGTTTTACATTTTTTTGTTTCCCTTTTTCGTTTGGTGGATTTATGGATTCATGGGGATGGAGGGAATTTTATGTGGAAAATGATTTAAATTCCAGGTATGAATGTTGTCCAAAATTAATGAATTTTGGGTATAAATATGTAAATGGATTTAGAAGGTGCTCTTTAGGTTTTGAGAGACTCAAGAATTGGAAACTGTATATTTTATACGAAAATGGACTACATACTGCCTGCTGGACATATTCTAAACATGAATAGGTAAAATTACGTGAACCTGCTGTAGTGAAGATGTCACAATTTAGTTCATAGTGAGACAATTTACCATCCATAAATCCATTACACATTGTGAATGGGTCGATATGAATTTAATTTTACCTTACGGGATTCCTTTTTTGGCATACATCAAATTCATGGAATTCATTCCATCAAATGGGATCATGAAATAAATTCTATAGGTTCAATGGTTCTATCCACACATCACACATAACCATTTTATTATTTGATGAACAGACCTTCCCCTAAATCTTTTGGGTGATTTTGTAATATAATGTGTGATCTCTCACATTATGTATTGCTTCATTTGGAGTTTGAATCTCTAGGTGGTTGCATCACATATACTCGATAAAATATCTAAATATTTTTTTATATCCTCTTGTCTCATCATGGTGGTTGGATATTTTTGTGATTCAGATTGTAGTCCGTCGGTGTTTTCTATAGATCATTTGTTGTTTTCCCTCATGCCATGACTTTAGAAGAAAAACTTATTAGTTTCCAATATCAATTGTAGAATGCATCTAGGTTTCCATCATTCTTGATGTTGGTGAATTTGTGGAATTGGTTCTAATTCTTCAATTGGTATATGTTCTTCTAAATTCCTTTCTGTTATTGAATGAAATTGTATTTTTTCACATTTGAAATAATTTTTAGAATTTATTCACATATTTAAATGGATTTAAATTTAAAATATATTTTATTTGATATGAAATTATTTTATTAAATGTGATCATGGATTTTGAAATGGTTTTGACAAAAAATAAAACATTGGGAAACTTAGGTGCATCATGAAATGGAAATGTCATGTTAGTGTGTGCGATGCCACTAGATATTTTGTGATATCAAAAAAAATGGTTGGACATGATATTAGTAGGAACTTACTTATGAATTGTTTAATATTATTTGATGTCTAGTATGTATTCTTATATGATAGAGCCCAAATGATATGATTTTCAATTAATACCTAGTTTATCGCATGATGGTCTGTTTAATGGTTGTTTCCTCACATGTTTATCTTATGGTGTATCCTTTATTGGGTTTTCCTAAGAATATTTTTTTCATTGATATTTGATATATTCATATATTTTGTGAATATTTATATGAATTTATGGAAGGAGAGTAATTTTTACAGAATGGTTTATTTTATGAAAATCCCTTACAAATTAGATTTCTTGGAATGATGGAACTAGTGAATTCATGATATTAGAGCTTGTATAGATTCTTTAGTGGTGTCCTACTTGGCTCTATGATCACAACATATGTTTTCCTTAGGGATTTTTTTGACCTTTTTTTCAATAATTAGGTAAATGTATGGCCATCATGTATTATGTTGATTTCTCTTATCATTCATCACGTTCATAGTGGGATAGTCTGGTGGTGATAGATGGTCACATGGAGACTTTTTTAGTCTTGTATACTTTATCTTTCTAGTTTTGCCTATTTGGATTGGTTGTTAAGTCTCATGGATACCTATTCAATTATTCAATCTTTTACAATTTTGTTTCATTATATTTATATGAAAATTTTTGATTTTTTGTATCTCACCATGTGGTGGACCATCATGGGAGACTTTTCTAGTTTTCCTTGGCATGTTTGTAATATATTTCAGATCTTAAGCTGATATTGGAATAATAATTTATTATTTTTCAATTCAAGGTTGCTTGTAAGATATCATTATTGAAAATAAATCTTTATCTATGTACCGAATGAAGCTAATTTTAAATTAAGTTAGTAGGAAAACCCCATCATCGTATTATATTCATTAATAGTCGGGGTTAAAACAACATATATCCATTTGAATATAATTAAATCAATTTTTTATTATAATAAACTATTTATAAAATTAATTCTCGATATAGACAAGATTACATGGGTTGTCATTATTATTTTATGTGTTTTCATGTCAATTATTTTAATATCTATACTATACAGTGTTTGAAAAATGATAAAGAATTGGTTTTTTATAATTCTTGTGAAGTATAATAATATTAAGAATTCCTAATCTTTTTTTGCTAAAAATATTGATATTCATAGTATAAAACACTTCACATGACATTCTAGAATGATTTTATAATATAATAGATTATTTATTATTTCATATAAATAGTTTAAAAATATGTATGAACGGGTTATATTATGCCTTTATAAGAATGTTTCCCAATTACACCATTATATATTGATAGGTTCAAGGAATGGGGTGCGATCATAATAGAAATTCCCTATATCCCATTTCATATACATTGAATTGGATGGTTGTCTCATATGACCATACTCCCTTTATAATTATTTCCTTTCCGCCAAATGGGATGGGTGGTTCACCCAAATAATAGTATTGTGCATATCAGATCTAGGTTATTCTCAATGAATGTATGTGATTCTTGGATTCCCCATTTATAGTGTGTTAATTTTTTTGGTTAAGTTATATGACTAATCTATGGAAGGAATGTTTTTATATATATTCCTATGGTAAAAATATATTGTTTCAAACACATCATCTTATTGTTGGATTTTAGTGAAATATGCTGACCACTTACTGAGTATTCCTTACACACACATTGATTGGCCCCCTATTAGGATACATGTAGATACTTTGGTATATGAAATAAATAACGGAAAAAATCTTAAAATGTTACATAACTGATTTTGGAGAATTAAAAATATATTTACTTATTTGGGATAATTTTTGTGTGATTCAATTAATGACATGATAATTTTCTATACATGTGATAAGAAATTTTTCAAACTAAGAACATTTATTTTGGGTCTCCATGCCATTTTTTGATGAAATTTTAATTACATATCTTATATTATCTAAAGTATTTATAAAAATAGAATGGTTTGTTTGTTTTTTTAAATATTTTTAATGTATGTCTTGAATATTTATTTTTTATCATAAATTATCTATAAATTTGAAGTACCACCTACAACCATTGATGCTTGTCAGTACTACTGTTTCCAAATGAACTGTTTGTGACACACTATGAATGGACCCACTATGATTATATATTTATACCAATGGGGAAAAAAATATCCCGGAAATAGTAATTCAAACCTTGGTGCATAGAAAACCTAAGTAATCTGGAGGTGAATTTGAGGTGTTATAGCGACTTAACCCAATCTGATTCAAGTTATCGAGACAAAATCATTAGAGTATGTGACTAAACATGGAACACATAAAACTACATAATATATATTTTTTAAATATATTTTTCTACCACACAAAAACCATGTGTTCTAAAAAAATAACTCTTATTTTCTTTCATAAATTTTTAAAATAAAAACTCAAAAAACATATCTCATATGAATTTATTACATAACATGTAATTTATCTTTGATGAAACAACATAAAAAAGATTCAAAGTACAAAATATTTTATCATGTTATCATTTAAATGAATTATTTTCATTTTAATCTCATCAATAAAACTTTATAAATTTAAATATATATTCTTTTACACAATTTTTTAAAGATTAGTTAATATGAATATAGATTATGTGCTGCAAATAAAAAATTATTCCACTAATAATAATTCATTTACATAAAATGTTTTCTCTTGTGAAAAACATTATAATTAAATAATATAATAAAAACATATGAATCCAATCGAATATGAAATATCACTTAAGTCTTCTTTTTAATTAGATACCCATGGTGACTCCCTAAGAATATGCCCCATTTTTTATTCATCAACCCATTTTCATCTATGAAATCTTATAAACATGAACAATAATTGTATCTTTGTTAATTTTTATGATATAACCCTATGAATATAATAATTAATTTTATATAAAAAATACTTGATTCGGTTTATTTACGATTTTCATAAAATATTTCATGTATTTCAAAATATTTTGTTTCTAGTTTCCAATATTTCCACATTGTAAACATTATTTCATCCATAGAGGAACATCATTTTTACTTTAATGAAAAATGTGTGGACACCCCATAAAATTTCTTCTATTTATTATGAAAAAAACTAAAACCTTTACAATTTTTATGATCATCATGATAACTTGGGATGCTCGTATCATAATCAACCACCCAAAATATATTTGTGAGATTGTGTAAAGTCTTGTTTGAATTATTTATGCTATAATTAAAAATGACATAGTAAAATATTTATGATTACGATTAGAGGATAAATTATGCGGCCACATCTATATTGAGTGACGACCCCACTCTCTCAATGAATCTTATGTATCAAATAATATTATGTACTATAATAGAAAAAGAATCACCCTTTACCATTTTACACTTAAACATATATTTATAATCTTTATACATCTCTTGTTTATAATGTTTTTGGTAAATCCTTTTTAGGTTTTCTACCATTCTATTAACATCTAATTTCCCATATTCAGTTTATAATTTATAATCACATATAAATAAGTATTAATTTTTAAATATCAGGATAATATTTATTATTCTTTAAATTATAATTATTTTACCATTGACTAGATTCATCATCAAGCTCTACATGAATTGGTCTCTGTAATGCATAAAAAGTTTCCTCTTATTTGGGAAGGGTTTTCAAAATTTTATGATGATATATGAAATTGATAATATTTTTATATTCCTTCTCTAATATTTATCTCAATGATATTATATATATATATATATATATTTCAATTTAGTCTTAAAAAAATTATCATATGAGTATAATGTTTCTCAAATATTTAATACAGAATTTTATTTAATATACAACAACTAAAATAAGGATTTTATATTTACATCATATTAATGAGTTGTCCAATATATATACATAATTAAACATTGAATTATATTTATTGATTGTATCAACAATTAACTATTTATATAGACAAGAATTTCAAATATATCGTATATATTTATGGTAGTTAAGAAGGCAAAAAAATTGTCTAATATATTTGTTGAATTATCCCATATCGTTTCCATTGATTACCTAACATTTATGGTTACCCAACTGTTTCCATCTGGAATTGGGGAAGACCTCATTGATTTACGGTTCAATAATTCCAAGCGGTTTCTAACTGTTATGTTCGTAGAACCGGAAACATAAAATGATTCCATATCCATTTGAACCTATGTTCCAAAGGCAGGCGCTCATTAGTTGTAGAATGATGAGGCTTAGGAATTTTATTTGGTCGAGTGGTTGGGAGGTCAGACTCATCACACCTTTTTAGGGGAATTATTTTCTACTCCGGGACTCTCTTTATAGATTTAATTTATGTTCGTGAATCCTTATGACATAACCATGTATAAAATGAGTTTTCCTTTAAATATGACAATCAATGATTGATATGTAGGAAATTTAGAGTACCTTATATATGTATTTGAGGTTCTTCACTGATAGAGAATCATATGTATTTGTTACAGATTCTTAGTCAATGGTATACTTTGATACATAAAAGTATCTTGGTCATTATGATGACCATACTGGTTTTAAATCTCCTCAGTGGGGCACTTAAAGTTTATTGTCATTCAGAAGGACATGAATTATTTCAATGTTGGGATCGTACCCACAGATGGCCTACCTACGTATCCTTTATTTTGTAAAAGGATTCAGAACACATGTAGTTCAAGTAGGGGAGTATGATGTTTATGATTTATTGATCAAAGAAAGATGTCATAATTACTTTTACACTCTAAGCTCACGTGAGTCATGATCGGTGTGAGAAACAAGAGGTATTAGTAAAGCAAAAAAATTGTTCCATGAAAGATGCAATCCTAACAAATGAGGATTATGATTTACTTCTGGGACGAAATCTAGGAACAGGTTCCATAAAGGTATTTGTTCTTCATGGAGATTTGGATACTCTAATATTAGGGATTACTCCTAAGAAAGATGCCCAAGTTTAGGAGGGGACTTATGATTGTGTTTTACTCTTGAGATGGAAGCCTGGATCAAAAGGAAATTAATACTGGTTAAGAGAAATTAAAATCGGGGTTTACTTCTGAGAAGAAGGCCCAGGTTAAGGGTTTTGAAAAATTAAGGTTCTTGGGGCTTACTCCTAAGGAGGATGACCATATTTGGGAACTTTAAGACTGAGGTTTATTCCTAAAAAGGGAGCCCAGGTTAAGGAATTATGTTGGGGGCTTACTCCTAAGGAGGATTCCCAAATTAGGGGACTTGGGGCTTACTCCTGAGAAGGAGGCCCGATTAAGAGAACTTGGACTTGGTCTTACTCCTAAAAAGGATGCCCAGGTTAAGAAAATTCTCTCATCTTAAAGGATGAGGTTGAATGAATGAAATCTCAATCTTTAGTGAAAAAAAGATGTGTAAATCATTAGGTTTTGAGAAATGTTCCACTGAGCTCCTTTCAGATAAGTAAGCCAAATCAAGAAATCATGCCATAAATGGCTTTGAAAAGTTTCTTGAAGGCTGAATATTGAATAGGAGAGGTGGAACGGCATAATAGGGGTAAAATGGGCAAGAAAGGCACCCAAAAAGGCAGGGGCGCGCAGGTCCTGGCAGGTGCGCAAGTACTGCGTGGGCGCACAAGTCCTGGTCACGTAGGTATACCTGTGAGACACATGTGTACTTGCGCATTTGTAAACCATCATGGTAATACATGGGCGATCCTTGACCAATGCCTTTATAATTATCCGGAGGTACTTCCAGAAGAGAGGCGTGCATGTTTTGGTGAGGAAGTAGGGAGGTGCTCATGTATGATCATTTCCCTTAAGGGTAAAACACCTTAGGCGCACAAGTTTTAGTGAATTATAACACTTAGATCCTACTCCTCTTTTCTAGACCATCCATTTTTGGTGCATAATTACAATAGAAGTCTTAGGAAGACCTGAATAAGAGACTTGGGCGTTCAAAGCTTTAAATCTGAATTCTGGAAACAATTACTCATGAAAAGGGGGGCACACATGTTCTATTTATAGACTGAAGAAGACCCTGGGCAATTATCACATAGGTCTTGCAAGTCACTCTAGCGACCGTTAGGCATCGCGCAAGTGGACTTCTGTGACCATGATGGAACTTGTGCTGTGCATGTGCTTTTGAAGCCTTGTTCATGACATTGTCAATTTTTTATTTTTACTTCAAAGGATGAATCAATTTGTGCTAAGTCATTATCCTTTACATTCCTTTGGACTCCGTGATGAAATGGAGTGTCAACAAAATTCCCCCCACAGAGTTGGATCCGAAAAAATATGGATGTGAATCTGTGGAAAAGAAGAAAACCAAAGGGAAAGAGACGTGTAGGTGGCACGGGTGCAGAGCGCGGCGTGCTAGTGTTGAGCATGCATGAATCGACGGGCAAGGGTGCGGCCTGACCTATAAATATGCAGCCCCATTTCCGTACAAAGCATCCGGATTTCAAACCTTCGAGCTCTCACCGCGCAGTTCACGTTCGCCGCGCAAGTTACTCTATTTTCCGATGTTTCTTTGTTGTCGTTCTGCAGTATAGGTATTTGGACTTGTGCGGTGATACTTGCGCACCAAAAACTTTCACGGCACATCCATACTTGCACGTCAAAATAAGACATGCATGCCTTAATGCATTATCTATTTTTTTTCAAATATCTTCACAATGTTTATTAAAAATCAACTTGCTTAAGAGTTAATTATTCAAAACTTGTGCAGATTTAATAGCTCCCAAGAGAATCGGAACGGCTGAGGGACTGGCTAGAAAGAGTATTGATGACATGATGAACATTTTTGGCCATGATTACTATGATATCTCCGACAACACTCCCCTAGATTTGGCTATGTACTTGAAGAAATATCATCTTAATTTCCTACAGAGCATCTACCTGCCTCTATATGGTCATGGTCATCTACAAGGAGTCGACGTTCCAGATGCAATGAATTATTTTCCTGAGATGCAGCTGCACTGCTACTCCTCTATTTCGGTTATACTGTGCATTAAGAGCAACAACAATGGTGTGAACATTCAAATTTTACCTCCATGTCAATTCCTTGCAGATATGAAAATGGAAAACCCATGGGATGAAATGTTTTCCACTTCCGGTTAGTGGAGAGAAGACAAATATGGTATTAGAACAATATCTGAAAAGAGTACTCACTCAAAATTTCTCTTTACTTCCAAGGATTCTTTCTCAAATCCATGTATCCATCTTCCATGTCTCTTGGAAAAAAACAGAGTCACTGTTTGATCATCATAAATTTTCTCAAACCGCAATCATGAAAATTATTTTACAATTGTTCCAAGAAGAGCGGGTATCACTGCATCACTTATGGTATCCAGTTGAATGAATGAATTCCAGGTGGCTGCTAATGAAGCTTGGGATGCCTTTAATCAAATGAAGAGTTATTTTGAAAGTCTTTTGTAATTCTTGAAAAAGAGAAGAGACTCCAGTATGTGGATGTCCCTCTAATTCTTGTGCAACAAATGGAAATAATGCTTTCATCTTCAATCACTTGTGCACATATTTTCTTGCTACCTACATTAAATTTTACCTAAGCCAATGGGCCTAGTTAGTATAGTGTGATTTTACTAGGATTAATGTAAATAACCCTACAAACTTTGAACCTTTTAATTTCTCAGTATTACATAAATCATACAAAATTTATGTTTAGTGAGCTGGAACTTTACTTTTATTCAGAGTTCCTTTGTCATTTCTGGGCAGTTTAAAGTCATGCACATAGGACATAATGATGATAATGTTTAAGATCGAAATAACTTTGACCGAATGAATTAGAATTGACTCAATTCCTTGAAAATTCATCTGAAAAAATAGTACCATACTCAAGTATGAGGGAAAATATGTAAACTATGACTTAAGAATATTTGGATCTGAGGAATGATATGAAAAAGAGCTAAAAAGTATTTAGAAGAAGTAGATCCCAAGAATAAAGTTACCATTATTTAACAAACCCATTAGGGGGTTGAGTTATGCAGGGCCACCTAATGGCATTGGCTGCATAGTAAAATAAATAGTATCTTTTGGCTCACAAGTCTGTAATGTAGACTGTTTATGCAAGGCCGCCTAAGGTCACGTGCTGCATAGTCAGGCAAAAGAACTCTCAGAAATTTACATTCCTATTGATAAAAAGTCAGTGAATGTTTATGGAGATTCAAATTTTCCAAAGTATAGAGTTTGATGTATAGAAAGAGGTACTTGAATATGGAGAAGATTTTTTCCAAACAAGATTATCAAAGAACTAGATGGATATCAATCCTACAAAGGTATGATCCAAATGTAGGGAAGGAGAATATAAACCATATACTTGAATACTTTCACATCATGAAAAAAATTATCGGAAAAATATGTTATGGATGGCTATTTTTGCAGATCCCTACATACTGTCATTTAAGACCAATAAGGACAAAAGAAGTTTTCATCCCAAGAATTAAGTAACCATTATTTAAAAAAACCCTTTAGGGGGTTGAATTATGCAGGGCCACCATTAGGCATTGGCTGCATAGTCAAAAAAATAGTATCTTTTGGCTGAAAAATCTGTTATGGATATTGTTTATGCAAGGCCGCCTAAGGGCACGTACTGCATAGTCAGGTAAAAGAACTCTCAGAAATTTGACATATTTTTGACTAAAAGTCAATAAAAGGGTTATGAAGATCTAAAAATATTTATGGTTAGGATTATGACACATAAAGATGGGCATTTTCCAATCTATACAGAGATAAACAGATCAATGCTAAGCATAATCATGATGTGGGTGGGTCCTGAATAGAAATGATGGACTTCACTACGTATCCCATAAGGATGGGAATCAATCCATACATAGTTCTTCAAATATAGTTTAACATCGTGTGGGACTAAAGGATTGGAGATCTTAGTTTAGGGTTATAGATCTTGGACCATTATAAGAAATACACATTGCGTGTTTTCATGGGGAATTGTTAGTCAAGGGACTGAATGTGAAATTTGGGGTTAGGCCCAAAAGGCTTTGGGCTGGATTCGAGGGACACTCGAATGTTCCTACGTATCCTATAAGGATGGTAATCAAGCCCATGTAGTTCAAGAAATACCCTTTGTACAAATTTGGTTCGTACATGTGAAGGGTGAAAGGGGACTTTTAGTGCAATGATGATTTAACCCAAGATAAAAGGTTCAGGTATTGTCATGTATGCACATACTATTTGAAATGAAACATGATTGAAAATCAATGTAATTAATGATTCCCTCTCAGGTGAGGGTTTCAAAGAATATTGAAGTTTATTTTCATACTGGAAAAAAGTGTTGTATAGATTAACGTCGTAAAGCAAGGAAGAATGTGAACCAATGTAAAGATATTGATTCTAGAGGCGGTTTCACGAATCAACATCGTATGAGATGGAGGTGAACCGATATGAAGAGATTAGTCTTGGGATTGATCCTTGGGAGGTCGCCTACGTACCCAGCCTAGAAGGCAAGGATCAAAGTCCACGTAGTTCAGTTAAAGAATGAATTAGTGATCAATTTTTTTTGGGGGGAAATGACCTAAAATGTGGTGTTAGGACTTACACATGGTTAGTATCCCGGAGAGAATGTTATGGTTGATGTTTTCACTATTCTCACATGAGTCATATTCCGTGTGAGAAACAAGAGGTAGCAACAACCCTAACGATAAATAGTTTAATGTCATGTAGGACATATAAAGGGACTATGCAGTTTAAAGTCTTGCAGTTAGGACTATTGGTGATGCATAGTTTAGTGTCATGTAGCAGGGACAAAGTACAGTTTAGTTTCATGTAGGACGTATTAATGGAATTTATGTACATTTCATCATCATGTAGTTTGGATGATGGGGATAGTATAGTTTAATGTCATGTTGGACAGAAGTGGAACTGTGTAGTATAATGTCATGCAATGAGGACAAAAGAGTACACCATTTAACATCATGTTGGATGTATTATGGATTTTTTTTATAGTTTAACGTCATGTTGGATGAAAAAGGGACGGTACAGTTTAACGTCATGTTAGACGAAAGTGAAAATAGTTTACGGTCATATGCATGGACAGTGGATGGTGATGCAGTTTAACGTCTTGCAGGGCATAATGAGCAATTTAAATGTCATGTGGGACAATGGTGTAGTTTAAGGTCATACCAGACTAAGGTGTTGTTTAAGGTCATACAGGACCAAGGATGATATATTTCGTGTTTATAAAAAATTCTTCTTAAAAAATCTGGTATTGGGTGGTGTAGTGATGAGTTCTCCATCTATTGAGATTAATGTATAAGCTCCATTGGAGTATACCCTATGTATTGAGTAAGGTCCTTCCCATTTTGTATCAAGTTTGGGAGGTTTCTTTCCTGGTATCATTGGAGTTCTGAGAACTAATACCAATTCTCCCTGAGTTAATGAACTAAGACGAACTTTTTTGATGAAAGCCCATGCTATTCGATTCTGATAGACTTCCAAGTGGTGAAAAGTGCAAAATGTTTTCTCATCTAACCGTTCCAATTTATTCATTCTCTTTTGAGATTGTTCATATATATATGACTGATCACACATTTCTACTATGAGTGAGGGTAGTTGGAATTCAATGGGAAAGACTGCTTCTGTTCCATATACCAATGAATGTAGAGTTGACCGCGTTGCAGTGCAGGTGGTAGTCCGATAAGCCCATAAAGCATGAAAGAGTTTATCATGCCATGACTTATGATCTTTATCCACTGTCTTATGCAGTATATTGGAAAGAGTCTTATTGAAGGCTTCTATCTGGACATTGGCTACTGCATGATACCGAGATGAATGATTGGATTTGATGTTGTATTCTTGATACAACTTCTTCACCTAGGATGAACAAAAGTTAGTGCCATTGTCCCACAATATGGCATGAGGGACACCAAATATGGTAACGATGTTAGACTTGTTGAAGCTAACAATGAATTTATAACTGACTTCATTTAGAGGTACTACCTCTGTCCATTTGGAAAAGAAATCAGTAGCAGTAAGAATATACTTAAACTGCTTGGCTGTAGCTGAAGGGTATGGTCCCACCACATTTATTACCCATGTGGAAAATGGCCATGTGTATTTATATGTATGAAGAAACTATCAAGGTTGATGAATGAAGTTGGCATGTACTTGGCATGAATGAAAATTCTTTGTGAAATCAACACAATCCTGTATCATTGAAGGAAAAAAGTATCCGAGAATTCAAATCTGATCAGACAGTCTATGTCCAGACTGGTGGGCACCATAGATTCCTGCATGCACATCTTTCATAACAGCCATTGTCTCTTCTCAATAAATGCATATGAAGAGAACTCCATCAAAACCATGTTTTTATAAAATTTTCTCTAAGTAATCTGGGATATCATAAAGAGTAAAATTGACCACATGTCGCCATATTTGTTCTTTCTCAGCTCTATCATGTGGAAGTGTTCCATTTTGAAGGTATTCACTGATAGGCGACATCCATCCTGTAGTATGACCATACAGTTTAGGAATGGGACTAATTTCATTAATTTCTTCCATTATGATTTGATCATAAGGTAAAATTGCACGACGATGGGCAATACTGATGGTTGTCTCGTCCCGATTTGGATCGGCCAGAACTGTGGCTATATTAGCCAGTGCATCAGCTTGGGCATTTTGTGTTCTTGGGACATAAGAAAATCATAGTTCTGAATGGAATTCTGCCATTAACTCTTTGACGTAATCATACAAAGGGATTAGTTGTTCTTTTCTGATGGAAAAATCCCCATTGACTCTCTTGATTACCAGGTCTGAATCACCTTTAACCTTTAATTGATTCACTTGTGCTTGAAGCGCCAATTCCAGACCTGTGATGAGAGCTTGGTATTCTGCTTCATTATTGGTACCACCTTCCCATAATAAGAAGGAATATATAACACTTCATTTTCTAGAGAAATGAGCACAATTCGTAAACCAACTTTGTTGAATTTGGGACTTTCCATTTTCCTCCATGTTGGACTTCTGGAAGCACCATCAAAGTACATTTCCCATGTCTGAGGACTATCCTGAATAGAGAAGACTTCCTCATCATGGAGTTCAATGTCTGAAGATGTGTCTTCCACTGAAGGGTGTTCAGACAGGAAATCTGCCATAGCATAGCCCTTTATTTCCTTTTGAGACACAAATTGAATGTCAAATTGGTGCAAAATAATTTCCCACCTTTCCAGACATCCTGTAAGTATTAGACGTCTAAGGATGAATTTGAGTAGGTTATTGCGAGATACCAATTGGATCTCGTGATGTTGCAGGTAGTGTCTCAATTTCTGAACTGCAAAGATTAATTCCATGTAGTACTTCTCAATACTTGAATACCGGGTTTCTGCTTCAAGCATAGTCTGACTGAGGTAGTAGAGGCTGTTTTCATTCCCAGCATCATTCTTCTGATCAATAAAGGCACCCAATGATCTCTCTAAGGCTGTCACGTAAAGGATAAGTGGCCTTCCTTCAACAGGTGGCATAAGTACCGGTGGAATCAAGAGATACTACTTGAGAATATCAAATGCTTCTTGAAATTCTTCAGTCCACTGGTAAGTGACTCCCTTCTTCATCAATTTTGTGAAGGTAAAACTTTTTCCTACTAAATTGGCGATGAAATGCCGAATATAGGGTAAGTGTCCATGAAGTCCTCTTAATTCTTTCAAATTTCGAGGATGTGATATACCAAGGATTGACATTGTCTTCTCAGGATCGACTTCAATACCACGATGGTGTACAACAAAGCCGATAAATTTTCCTGAGGTTACCCCAAAAGCACATTTTAAGGGGTTCATCTTCAAATTATGTTGTCGAAGCTTGCGGAATATGAATTCCAAATCAGCTATGTGATTTGAACTTTGTTTGGATTTAACCAAAAAATCCTCTACATATCATTCAACAAACTTCCCTATGAAGGGTTTGAATATACGATGCATGGAACACTGATTTGTTGGACCTGCATTCTTTAAGCCAAAGGGCATTACCTGGTAGCAAAAAACACACTGAGGGGCTCTGAAGGCTGTTGATTCCTCGTCTTCTGGGGCCATTCGGATCTGATTATATCCAGAGTATCCATCCATGAAGGAAAGTGGTTCATAGCCAGATGTTGCATCAATTAAAAGTTCTGTAATCGGAACTGGGAAATCAACATTAGGACAATGATGATTATGATATATTAAATTGATGAAAACTCTAATTTGTTCCTTCTTCTTTACAGGGAAAATATTATCCAACCATGTGGGATACTTAACTTCTCTGATGAAGTTAGCTTTGATAAGCTTATCCACTTCAGCTTTAATTTTGGAAACATAAGTTGGGTGTATTCTTCTCGCGGCTTGCATAAATGTTCGATGTTCTTCTGGTAAACCCAAATGATGAGTAGAAACATCGGGATAAATCCCGAGCATTTCTGTATAGTTCCATGAAATTATATCTCTATTTCTCTTTAGCAAGGAAATATACATCTCTTTCTCTTCAAGAGTCACGACTGCACTGATTAAAGTGTGGCGTGGATCTTCTTTTGTACCCAGATTTATTTCACTGATTTCATCCACAGTGGTATAGATAACATCTTCAAATGCTGGAGGAGCATCTCAGAGATCATCATCTTCTTCATCATCATGTGTTATTTCTTCCATTTCTACTTGCATAGAATCTGATGAAGCAAAATATCCATGATCATAAGAGATGTTAAACTTTGAACATCTTGAAGAAGAGGCTTCCATTTATGACCCAATTGATGAAGAATGGTCTTCCGTCGGAAATAAAGGGGAGTTGATGGATTGAGAATCGACATCACTGTTCACCTCTGATGTCACTATCACTTATTCTTGTCCTGGTTGGCGATGTATAAACTTGCTGGATTTTGGTAAATGAAACGAAGACGTCACCATTTGTGCTTTCATCACCGCTTGGTGGGTTACCAATTTCTCCCATGTTGTCTGGCTCGATTGACATAATTGACATTATGTATCCTTCCATAAGAGTATTTTTATTTGGGTCTACCCTGTCAATTTGACTGATAGGCAATACATATTCTATACTCACATGCACAAATGGATTTACTGGAATCTTTTCCAAACCATATGGAGCATTTACATTGGTAATCTCCCTAGTTGTGGATTTATCCTTTCCCTTCATGTGATAGAATTCCGCCTCAATGTATTGATACTCAAATGTCTTGAATGGGGCCTTATAACTATACAATGTCCCAACTTGACCATCAATACAATATTTGAGACATTGATTGTATGATGAAGGGATATTCGCATGTTGATGTAACCAGGGACTTCCAAGAAAGATGTTGAAATCTGAGTCTTGATCAACAACCATGAAATCTGAATTGGATACAAGATCTCCAAACTGAGTTCTGAGTGTAACTTCGCCCAGTGGTTCTTGGTCATTTGTATCATATCCTAGTAACAACATAGTAGAAGGAGATAAATCAGAATCTGTGAGGCCCAATCGACGAAGTGTATGAATGGGCATGAGGTTGACTCCTGAACCATTATCAATGAAAGTTCTTCAGACGTGTATGCCATTGACCTTTCCAGATAAGTACAAAGGTCTAATATGTCCATGAATGACATCATCTTCATCTTCATCAGTGAAAGATATCACTTCATGGAATTCTGAGGGATTATTCTGTACGTGATATACTTCAGCTGTAGCAATTTCAGTTTCAAACTCCAGAGGACTTGAAAAAGCCTCGATTAGTGCCTCCCGAAGATCCTTTAACAGATTAAAAGCATCTAGAATTGATAACTTGGCCGATACTTGGGGCAGGTGTTTCAATACATCATAATTTTGATCCATAGGTCTGTGTTTCCCAAAAGGAGCATGTGGTTTATCAGGTGCCTTGGATGTAGATGCTTTGGAAGTTGATGCATATTGTATCGGGATAGGAGTTGGAAATATTCCTCTTTTAAGAAGATTAGACCGATTAGATCCATTTACTTGCTGAGAGGAAGAATTTGGAACCTTCAACCGGTCTTCCAGAAAAACTATGCCAGGACTGAATTTATTATTGGTGGAAGAACTTGCTTATTCTTGTTGAGCTCGCTGAAGGGCTCTGCCACAAGTTTCTAATGCGTACACAGTTCTAGCAGGGGTAGAATTGGAATAGTCGCTTCTGAAAAATTCACGACTTCCCCTATATCCTGAGCCTCTAGAACTTCCTCTGAATCCTCTGTTTGATATAGGGAATTCAGGATCATCAAAATCGAAACTACGAATGGAATATAGATCTGTTAATTGAATCATATTAACAGAACCTAAAATCAATTCTTCATCCGATGAAGACTCTGCCTAACTATCCAATTTAGGCTATTCCATTTGATGGGGCTGTGCCCGTTGATTTGAAGTAAATGGAATGAATTCTTCCAAGGACAAAGAAAACATAGGCTTTGACAGGTACTCATCTTCTTCTCATTCATTTTCATTCTTTGAATCATGTCGTTTCTTTGAGGATTTTCCCTCTGATGAAGAGGGTTTTGCTGTGACATTCATGGTATAAGGCACAATTGGTTTCATCAATTGCATTCGCAAAATAGCATGAGTTCTGTTGATCGTCTTTCTGACCATCCACTCATCATATTTTTGTTCATTTTTCCTTTTGACATCATGCCACTCGCCTTCCTCCTCTAGAATTGTAGCAGTAACACATGCTACCTAGGCTGAAGAGCTTTTCAGTTTGACTTGTACCGAGTTGACCATCTTTTGCAGGAGGTCTTTGAAGACAAAACACTCCTGTATGGGATTCCCCAATATTTGATAAAAGGGGAAATAATTGGTACGGTATTCATTTCCTTCCTTGTTTGGACTCTTGGGTCTTGGAATCTGAACCAAATTATTCTCCAGAGCCGAAATGAAGTAACCAGGAACTTGTTCATTTAGGAAAGATTATGTTTTTCTCTTCAGATCCTCAAATTGTTTTCCTCTTTGATTTATTTGATTATCTTGATGAAACGGCCTTTGTTGTTGGTGCTCAACAGGTGGAGCCCTTCGATAAGATGAAGGGTTTGAAGTAGAAGCAGGTACAAGTGCTTGTTTAAGCATAACTGCAGTAGTCACTTCATTACCCATTCTCCTTACTTGAGCTGATGGAATTACACGAGATTTATCCTTAGTCTGAATAAGAGAATCTTCAATCTATTAAGCTATTTAAGTAAGGTCTCGATACCCTTATGTGTATTTCCCAGGGATCAATGGCGTGCATAATTCATCACGCAGATTTGCCACACAGATTGGCAACAGTTCCTCTTTAGGGATTTCTCGGCTCAGGGAATATGTTAACCCCTTCCAACGAGCAATGAAATTGGAGAGTCTTTCATTCTCCCTTTTCTTACATTTTGTAAGATCGAAAACTGTTGTCTTTGGCAAAGCTGAGCTGAATTGAAGAAGAAATCATTGACGGAGATCTTCCCATCCGGTAATTGTCCGGGATTTCAAGCTTGTATACCAGACAAAAGCTTGTCCTTGAATGGTTCGCATGAATCATATGAGTATTAATACTTCCTTCTGCTCCGAAGTTCCCATAATAGGATCAAAAAAAGACACGTAATGCGTCAAATTCTATTCAGGGTCACCTAATCCATTGAAAATAGGGAATATAGGGTTTCCAAAACTTGATGGGGAAGAGATTGAATTTACCCATTCAGGGTTAGCTTTCTTTTCCGATTGAATCTGGTCACGTTTCCCTTACATAGTCTCTAACTGCACTATTAATGACTCAATGTTAGTTATTAACTTTTGAGAAACATCCGGTTGAACTTGGACTTGGGTAGGTGCAATGACTGGAGATTGGACAGATGTGTTGGCTGGTACTGCAACTGAGGGCAGCACTACCAATTGTTGTTGCACATGACCCATAGGATTAGACCTATGAGGGTGTACTGATAAAGGAGGATATTCTAAATCCATCTCAGTAGATGCAACACACGCCCTTGGCTGACTGACTCCATCATGTTCAAAAAGAAGACTACCGTGAAATATCTCTGCATTCAACCTCCTCAATTCCTTCATCTCTTCTTCCTGTTATGAAAATCGTTGCTCTAATGGGAGTGATTGGCCTACTCTAGAGGAAGGATATGTAACCCAATTCTTTCCCTTCCCCATTTTTGATCCCTTTCGGAGAGGGGGAAGTGGGTTATTTGAAGGAACACCCAGATCTTGGGTAAACCTTTGATTTCGTTTACACAGACCATCTTCTATTGTGTCTGTGCGTACAACTTCTTGAGAAAGAATTTCTTCATATAATCCCTCTGAATGAGCCTCATCTGGTGGACCAGCAACAACAGAATTGATGACATTAATTGATGCACAATGCATTGAATCCCTCCTATCAGCATTTCTATAATATTGTATTCTACCATGTCTTTGATGAGACATTTCCTTTTGTTGATTCAATCACTCAGGAACTTCTTGATGATCCATAATTTGGAGGGAGTATCCTCAAAATTTGGCTGTTCATTCTTCTTGAGGATTCTTCCCCAATTGAGAAAAGACCGACTTTCTCTGAGGAGGGGATTGATGATTTGAAAAAGTCCCCAATCCGGTGGACTGGGGCTGTTCCTGCTATTCCCGCTCAACTCCTCGAATCCTATTTTTTAATTCTGAGGGTTGGTTAAAAAGAGTCCCATGTATGGCGATCTGGGGTGGCTCTTGAAATGCTATGTCGGAGACTTTCTTGAAATCTCTCCTAATCTTGCGAACCATAGCCCGGAAATTAGCTGGATGCATTAAACTATATCCACTTTTATCACCAAGTTAAAAAGACCATTGGATGATATCCGACACTTCTGTCACTTCATGATGTCCTTGCTCCATACGAGAGGCCTATTGAATATTCTTGTTTTCTTGATTCATGAGTAATTCAACAACTTGTTCTCTGTATTCTTGATTTTGAGAGGAACTATTTGAAAAATGTTCTTGGGAAAGCATTTGATTGCAAACAAATCCAGGTATCTGTGGTCGGTCATGGGCAATAACATTTCATGATACCATTTTTTGCAGGCTTTGCTGACTGGAGGGCACCATGAAATGCAGTGCTCCATGAACACCCCATCCTCTGACATGAATACCAGATGGGGCATCGATAATTAACTGGCGCAATATTCTTAGTCCTCCAAGGCATGAACACTAAAGGCCTCTCTTCTGCTTTTTAGCCTTTGGATATCAAGAGACCGATAGAGATGCCAAGTCAATTTGGAATTGTAATCCTTCTATTATCTTAACTTGATTTTCATATTCATCATAAGATAATACTTTATTTTTCAACAGACAACTAGTTTTCCATATATTGAGATGAATATCATGAATTCCATATTCCGTCAACATTTATGGAATGTCATACTGAGAGTCATCCAGAGTCCAAAACATGACTGGCACTTCACCTTTCGCTAGTTGTTTTCTCATGTTTAGAATTTCCTCTTTATCATTTGATGAAGATTCTTCTACCTATTTTGACCAGAGCAAGTGCTTCCTTGTTACTTCATTGGATTCAACAGGATTGGTAGAGAAATCACTGATTAAACTAGAAGATGCATGACTTAGGGGTGGTTTGGAGAATGACCTACACCCTAGGCTATCTTCCGATTGAGAAAGTATTTCACCTGCCAGCGATGAAAAATCAGACATGACTGGTTTCACATTTCCAAGTGCCTTAAGATAAGAGGGATTTCTCGGTACTACATTGTCCACTGGATAATTTTCTGAGAAATGTGAATCACTATTGCAGAGAGGACTTTCTCAAGAAAATTCAACATCAGGGGGAGGACCACCATGGTGGGTTACAACAAAAGATGAGATCTCTTGCTCCTTGGTCATCTAACCACACAGAGGGATCCTGTGGCTTGCATCTGAAGATGAAACGTCGAGATCGACTGAATTTTCATGAAGAAAGACTTCATGAGGAAGTGTCTACTGAAGACCTTCAGAATTTATGTTCCCACTATTGGGAAATGAGGGAGTAGAATCTTGAATTTCAACAGATAACTATTGAGGGCTTTAAGAACTCCATAATCGAGCAAGACCTTGTTACAGATTGGATCTTGATCTCTTGACTGTTATAGGTTGGTCTTTTTCTTAGACGCCTTCTTACTCACCTTGGAAAACACTTGATGATGAAAGTGGGAACTATGAGTAGGTGTATGTACCTGATCATGAGATATGGCTAGGTTAGGCTGATGATCTCCACTCAAATCAGGTGTATGTGCCTGACTTGGTTGTCCGTATGATATGGGGGAGTATTAAACACAAACCTCTTGGACTTGAATAGATGTGTGTGTCTATTCCGGAGTGAACTGTTGATGTGTCACTTCACTGGTAGGGATATATTTATGTGTCTTTCCCTGAGATGCCGCTAAAGATGTTATAATATCCTGACAGACATCCAGGATATGAGCAAGAATTTTCTTCTACTCTTTCACCATTGATAGAATATGCTTGGTAACTTCAGTTGCTGGAATGGGGATATACATCCATTCCAAGTTTGGAGTAGGTGAATTTTCCTGCTTCTGTCCTCCTTTTCTTGTAAGTGAATCCTGATAGTACTCAACTGTAGGGGCAGACAGTTGATTCTGCCTCCTATTTGTCGCCGGATCTTTCAGACTGACCTCTCCCAATGAAACCAAGTGAGACTGTTGGTAGGCTTGATCAATACTAGCAGGTGTATGTGCCTGCTGATTGCACTTCTCCAAACGTGGTTGACGATATCCATCAAATGTAGTCAAACGAGCCTGCAGAATAGCTAGTGATGTATAAACAGGTGTATGTTCCTACCTATAGTAATCCACTGGAATTTCCTAGCGGGATTGGCGTGATGCGGCCAGATGATTCTGTTGGATAGTAGAATTAATATGGGCAGGTGCATGTGCCTGCTCATTGCTTTCCACCAAGTTAGGTTGGTGGACTTATCCGGAGATGACAGAGATGAGAACATGCTCACTGTTAACCGGACTTCTCCCCTGGCGATTCGTCTTTCCTACTCAGGTTCGAGGAACCTGATACTAACGCATGGAGTCGGTACCCTCATCATGTTGAGGGCGCACTGCCGCACGAGTCTGGTGGCGATTGTTGGTGGGAGAACTCAGGAAAGACTCATGTGTGCTTCAAATAAGGCCCTAAGGGACCTTCTCATTCACCTCCCCATAATAAGGGAGCGAATGGTGATTGCATTCTGGGGATAACAACCTGAAACGGTTGAAGACGGTGGTTAGCACCGCCTGTTTCTTGATCACTAGTCATTGCTGTCTGGAAGAACAGGGTTAGTTATTAACTTGGAGGGCATATCGGGTGGACTCCATAGTTGGAATGGTATTGTGTTTATGGTACTCCTTAACCAGTGCATTTGATACCTAGCGTTGAAGATGCTGAGTAGGTGATATCGTCCTCAGATCGGACGATGATCCAGCAGGAGTAGCAGTAGTGGCATTCGAAGCAGCGGTATTCACATGTATGAACTTGAGAGCATCCATTTCTTAGAATGCAGGAAATCTTGGAAAAGAGTTCTTGTTTGATATAACAGATGTAATCAAGATAAATTCATCCACTACATCTTTTGGATGAGCACATTTGTCGATGATTTTTTTCCCTCTCATTGAGTTTTAAATAGGGTCCTAACAAATAATCAAAACATCATTTTAACATGGTTAAGGATTCACGTTGGGTTCACCATTTTTTGTTTCCCTCTGGAATTGGGGATGACCTCATCGATTTAAGGTTAAAACATTCCAAGCAGTTTCTAACGGGTTTGTTCGTAGAACCAGAAACATCCAATGATTCCATATCCATTTGAACCTACTTTCCAAAGTTAGGAACTCATTAGTTGTAGACTGATGAGGCTTAGGAATATGCATTGGTCGAGAGGATGGGAGGTCAGACTCATCACACCTTTTTTTAGGGGAATTATTTTCTACTCTGGGACTCTCTTTATAGATTTAACTTATGCTTGTGAATCCTTATTACATTACCAAGTATAAAATGAGTTTTATTTTAGATCTGACAATCAATGATGGATATGTAGGAAATTTATAGAATATTTTATATGTATTCAAGGTTCATCATTGATAAAGAATCATATGTATTTATAAGGGATTCTTAGTCAATGGTATCCTTTGATACATAAAAGTCTCTTGGTCATTATGATGACCATACTGGTTTTAAAGCCATTCAGTGGGGCACTTGATGTTTATTGTCATTCAAAAGGACATGAATTATTTCAATGTTGGGATCGTACCCATAAATGGGCTGCCTATGTATCCTTTATTTAGGAAAAGGAATCAGAACCCACATAGTTCAAGTAATGTAGTATGATGTTTATGATTGATGGCTCAAGGAATGATGTTATAATTACTTTTACACTCTATGATCACTTGAGTCATGCTCAGTGTGAGAAACAAGAGGTATTAGTAAAGCCATAAAAATGTGCCATGAAAGATACAATCAAAAGAAATGAGGATTAGGATTACATTAGAGAAGAAATACAGGAACATGTTCAATGAAGGTATATGTGAATCATGGAGATTTGGATACTCTAATCGTGGGGCTTACACCTAAGGAATATTCCCAGGTATAGGAGGGTACATATGATTGGGTTATACTCCTGATAAGGAAGCTCGGATTAAAAGGAAATTATGACAGGTTAAGAGAAATTAAAATTGGGTCTTACTTCTGAGAAGAAGGCCCATGTTAAGGGTTTTGAAAAATTAAGGGACATGGGGCTTACTCCTAAGGAGGATGCCCATATTTGGGAACATTAAGACTGAGGTTTATTCCTGAAATGGGAGACCAGGTTAAATGAATTATGGTTGGGGAATACTCCTAAGGAGGATGCCCAAGTTAGGGGACTTGGGGATTACTCCTAAGAAGGAGGCCCAATTAAGAGAACATGGACTGGGGATTACACTTGAAAAGGAGGCCTAGGTTAAGATAATTCTATCATAATATAGGATCAGGTTTAATGAATAAAATCTCAATCTTTAGTGATAAAAATATGTGTAAATCATTAGGTTTTGAGAAATGTTCCACAGAGTTCCTTTCAGATAAGGATACCAAATCATGAAATCATGCCATAAATGTCTTTGAAGAGTGTCTTGAAGACTGAATCTTGAATTGGAGATGTGGAACGACATAAGAGGGGTTAAATGGGAAAGAAAGGCACCCAAAAAGGCAGGGGGCACGCAGTTCCTGGTAGGCGCACAAGTACTGTGTGGGCGCGCAAGTCCTGATCGTGCAGGCATACCTGCCCGACACATGGGTATTGCGCGTTTGTAAACCAACATGGTAATACTTGGGTGATCCTTGACCAATTTCTTTAGAATTATCCTCAGGTACTTCCAGAAGAGAGGCGTGCATGTTTTGGTTAGGAAGTAGGGCAGTGCTCAAGTATGTTCATTTCCCTTAAGGGTAAAACACCTTAGGTGCACAAGTGTTAGTTAATGCTAACTCTTAGACCTTATTCCTATTTTTTAGACCTTTTATTTTAGGTAACGAATTACCATAGAAGTTTTCATAAGACCTGAAGAACAGACTTGGGCGTTCAGAGCTCTAAATCTGAATTCTGGAAAAAATTCCTCCCGAAATGGGGGGCCCATAGGGTCTATATATAGGCTGGAGAAGACCCTGGCAAGTTATCACTTAGGGCGCGCAAGTCACATGCGCGACCATTAGGCGTTTCTCAAGTGGACTTGCACGACCGTGATGGAACTTGCGCAGCGCATGTGCTTTTTAATCCTTGTTCATGCCTTTGTCGATTTTTCATGTTTTCTTCAAAGGCTGAATCAATTTGTGCTAAGTCATTTCCCATTACATCCCTCTGGACTCTGTGATGAAAAGGAGTTTCAACCCCAACTATGTGTATCAAAAAGATTATAGTTAGATATTTCACTATAATTTTAGTCTTCCATTACATTCCTCTAAAATTATTTCTAATTTTCATAATAATCCTTACATAAGAAAATACATGGGCACTCAAATTTGAAATGAGACACTCATGTCGAATAATCAAGTTTGTGAAATTTTTTTGTTTATAAGGAATATAATAATTATCATTTTGAGTGTTTTTATAAATGATCAAAGTCTATATAAACCACACATATATTTTATCTCATGTTTTATCTATACCTATGAATGGTCCTAATTGTTTTAATATGTCTATCACATGTTTATCATCAAATTAACATGTTTCAATCACATTAATGTTTAACTCAGTTTAGTGTAAATGATTTCTATTATGTATACATAGTGAAATTTTAATTATAATATTCAATAAATAACTGTATTCATGTAATGGAATTGGTATATTAAATACATTCATTAAAATCATTAAAAACCTAATATACTTGAATCATACTTAGGAGAACATATAGTTTGATAAGTAGTGAAATCAACATTTTTTTAAAGAACCAAATTCTCGAGCCTAATGGAAGTCCAATCCAAATTCATTCCATTTATATATCATTAAATGAGAGTGATTTATAATTCTATAATAATTACAACAAAAAATATATGATAATCATTTTAATAAAATATTTACTTTAGAAATATGACCAGTAAATCATAATTTTTTTGAAGAGAAATAAATATAATGTTATATATCTGCAATAAACTATATAAATTTTTTGAATTGAAAATATATTAAAGTAGTTTAAATAATTTAAAAAATTTGTACATTTTTTCAAAATATAAACAATTTTTATTTCTAAAACAGGGAATAAAAAATGTATTAACAATTAACAAATTTAATCATGATAAATTTTAAAAAATTCTTAAATTATGTTTTTAAATAATTTAAAATTAATTAAATAAAATATAATTTTATTATAATATAAATATAAAATATTTATATTCGGATAAAAATATAAACTCTTTATATTAAATGTTTACATGGTATGTAAATGAACACCATTATATTAAAATGTTTATTTATTAGCAAATAAAATTTTCCTAGTTTTAAGTTGAATAAATTTTTTATATTAATGATGAAAATAACTTACTTTATGTAAATATCATATATTTTACCTTCATTTAAACTTTTAATCTATCTATCAAAACAAATTTTGGAATGATTTAAATAACATTCCAAAATAGTCCATTGGTGTAAAGTCTTTGTATTAAAATACTTATGAATATTTTATAAAGACATTATAAAAATTTTATATCTATCTAATTTTATAATTTATTTACACTTTATATAAATTAATTTATAATTTTTATACTGAAATTTTACAGAAATTATTAATTACATACTGCATAAACTATGGAATCAAATATTAATAATTAATACTAAGAATATATTAATTATAATTAAAAAACATTTAATAATTAATTATAAATAATTAATAATATTAAAAATAATTATGATATATTCAAAAATTAAATAAAGGATTTAAATTCCAATTATTATAATTTATTAACATTTTATAATGTATGTTTAATTTTCTAATTTATAATATAATGAAAATTTCTATATCATCAATGACAATGCACTTTTATCATTTTTATTAGAACCACATTTTCCCACAACACCCTAAGTGAAATTTCCCTGACCTAGGTTCCACTATAACCGGTACCTTGAGCCGGGTCACCACATGAACTCAGGCATGCCTCCACATATGCCAATGGTTTCAAACTAACATCACAAGACTATACATAACATATGGAGATACTATAACTGCTTATCTGAGTAAAATCACAAGATAATCTGTATCAAAAGATTTAATAACCAACATGAACAATAAAAAGACAATAGACCACAAGAATCAACGAGTAACATTGTAACAATGGTATAACCAAATGTTGAATGTTCTAAAAGTCAGGCAGTCATACAGTACAACCACAATGTTACCAAAACCATAAAAGAAATCCAACACAGTCCCGAGTCCCAACCCAATCCTGAAAACACCAGCTCCAACCAAACATCCCATGCACAAACCAAAAACTAGGTCTCTTTCCTAAACCTATACCTAAAACTAGTAGTATCTAATCGATTACCCAAGTACCATGATGGCCCAATAATGGTGTGAGTAAAACTCTATAGGCCACCACCAATGATATATAAATAAATAACCAGTCTATATAATAGTGCACAAAGGTGAACAAAGAATAACCATGTAACCAAATATAAACCTGTTTCCATTTAATAACAGTGTTCACATTATCCACTTTTATCATCAGTTTTATGGGGTTAGCCATTTTCATCATTTCACTACAGCCGATGCTTTTAATCTCTACTATGTATAAGGGGGATATATTTTCCTACATCATAGGGAAAACATATCACATATCAATATATAAAATCATACCTTGGAGCCTCAGTTTAGATAATCAAATCCCTTGCAACCATTATGTGCATAGATCCTCCAATTACCTCCCTAACCCATGAAATATAGGGGTGGTGTGCCTCAGTTTAACCTGACCCATGGGCATATATCCTAAAGTCTAATACCCCACACAAACCACTATACTGTGTGCAGAAGCTTCTTTAACCATTGTATATATACGATTAACCAACGATATCACATTTAACATATTCAGAATAAAACAAACAACCCATAACTCCCTGTTAACACCAAGCACCATATCATTCATTTAATTTAATAAACCATTTTAACCTTCTAACAAAACTATCAATGGTTCTATTCTGTTAGACCACAAATCATTTAAATTACTATGTTCAAAATGAACAATTAAATCCAATTCATGGAATAAGACATAAATCAAAATACTCGTTTAAAATCATCCTAAATACACCCTTTAAAACATGATCCTTCCACTTTGAAATCCAAAAAAATCATCAAGGATTTCATTTCAATTTCTATCATTTAATATAACCATTTAACCATTTGAAAAAATGGGAACACCACCCTTATTTCAATCATCATTTAAAATATCTTAAGAAAACCTCATTTTAAATAATTTTTTGGTCAACACCTCGATTCAAAATATTAATCACATTCAAACGTCCTTTTCCTTGAATAACACAATTGTTATGTTAAATCTAGAAAGCACACTATTTAAACGATTTTATAATAACCTAGGAAATTCAAAAAAATGTAACCTAGAATCATCTAAATTAACCCATTAACCATTCCTGCATATTAAACTACATATTTTCAAGCCATTCTCTCCCATAATATCCAATATATAAATGTTTACAAATTCATTCACCATTTATCAAGGATCAACATCCCCCATGGGTAGCCCTAGGTATGGAATCACTTCACCAACAGAACCAACTGGGTTTGATAAGGGTTCCATACCTCAATCAAAGGCCCAAATCACATTCCCTATCCCAAAAAAATTAAAAAACAGTAAGTAAATACATTGGGAAAACATCATGATGATATAAAACATCCCGAATAAGTGAAAGAGCTTTGAGACCATCTTCCTCATGTTCGTAGTCAACATCTCACTTAAATTTAGCCCTTGATTTGAACTCATACCACTATAAAATCCCAAACCAATAATCATATATAGAAATAGGGTTTTAGTTATTCTAAATGAGAATAAAGATCGTACAAGTCCTCTTCGAGAAAATGGAAGGAAAAAGAGTCGAAGACATACCTGAGACTTTAGTTCTTACCAAGTGACACTCTAAATTCATAAGGATCCATGAAGAAACATCCATAAA
The DNA here is from genome assembly GCA_963277665.1 of Viscum album. Taxonomy (NCBI): domain Eukaryota; kingdom Viridiplantae; phylum Streptophyta; class Magnoliopsida; order Santalales; family Viscaceae; genus Viscum; species Viscum album. Next base: position 768,906,323 of record OY728128.1, read on the forward strand.
GAAGGATGAGGCTTCTGCTTTGTCACCATTTCTATAGGGGGTTGAATTGGGTGAAACACTAGGGGAGAAAAAAACAGGTTTGGAAGGGAAAAATTATAAAGTCATAATTTTTATGTGGCACAGGGTTTGGATGTACAATTTTCAAAACATTTATATCCCCTTTGTCCAAGAGAAAACTGAGCCAAATGGTTGTCAATCAACCCAAATGGTATGACAAGCCATGTAGTGGTCATGAACTCAACACTATTCAAAGGGAACCAAAGACAAATAGTTTCCTAGGCCACCCCAAATTATTCCTTTAACTGTGTATACTCTCTAAATTGGTCCCATGGTTATAGAGCATGGTTTCTACTATCCACGTTCCCACCATGATCTCAGCGCAGACTGAACCATTTTTCCTCTTTTATAGGCCTCGAACCTTCATAATCCCATCGAGACCTATCATAATCAATAAAGTCATTACTCAAGAGAAATATTTATTGTGGGACAATCTTTTTCTCAAGGTCATGGTCTTACAATCTCTACACCTTATAACTAGTCATCTCGAGCAACATTCCCATGTATTACCAAATGTCTAAGACAAAATGTCAGTCCATGAGGCCAACCCATCAACTTCTGCCTCCCAGCTTCCTCCTAAACATTACCATGTAGTTGCTACCCCCAATCTAAATGAAAAATTCTACCCCAAAGGGCATTCTAATTATGGTCCACTATCCCAAACCCAATTCTCTTCAAAGCTTGCATCGATATCAGATCCAACGCCAACCATAAGAACCCCATTCTAAAACCAAGGAAACACTTCATGAATCACAACACAAGGGAACACTATAAAAATATCATACCACCATGGAAGATAAAATCATCACTCTACAAGGCCAATACTCTATACAACATGTGGCTCAAACTGTTCAGCGCCATGTTCCACTATTTCGAATAGTGATCAATGGTCTACATCACCCAAAGAAACAAATGCTTTTAGAACCACATAACCTAAAAAATTTTGGTCTGAAACTCATGTCCCAATAGCGTCACTCAACATTAAAACACCAAAACAGATCTAAATCAAAACATCCAACTCAATTTATAAACTGGTTTAACCCCAATCCAAATCCTATTTCCCAAGCTAAACACCAAGATGGATCTTCATGATCCCATCCAAACTGAATCATCGATCATGTACTCAATGGAACACATTAATATATGGATCTCCCCACCATATAAATTATCTCACTACCACAGTTTGCTAGTGTTTGGAACCTCTACTTTCACTATACACTACTGTAACCTCAAGTAAAATTTCACTACATTCCCAAATCATTTTCCAACTCACTATTCGCAGAAATCAATGAGAACACCCTCCACCATTTTCATCCATCCATTACATTAAAAACACCGATAAAGGATTCACATTCTTTTTCTATACATGAACCAAGAATAATTCATCTTTTATCAGGATCTCTTACAAACCATAAGGCACTTATCACTTAAAGAATAAACCTAGAGGGATTTACTGCTCAACCTTATCCATTGCATTTTACCATAACGTGTTAGACCACTAGCCTATCCAAAAATAACAACATTATGTTGTTGACACACTACCACTTTTCCACATACAAATGGATCCTTCTTACCTACGGTGTACCACCCACATCCAACACACCTACTGACATTATACCCCAAATCCTAGTAGTACTCCACCATCAAGGTATCAACTACATGTCCAAGTCATCATAATGCATCAGTAGACCCATCAAAACTATAACATAGTCAAATAATATTTATTTTAGAACAACCCCCATCCCAAATCCAACTCTTGGATTGATCACCCGCCACATCCAAGGCCCACCTGTCCTTTCCCACAGATCCCAAATATGAACCTCAAATGTTTCTTATTAGAACCCCGATGTCACCACGACAACATCATTGTTATCCCTCCACCTAACTAAACTAAAATCCTCTCCCACCATAAGAGTGTAATTATTTCCACTTTCCCCAAGAAATCTCCAACCAAAATTTCCCACACATCATTAATAAGTTAAAACCCAAATCTTGGAAATGACCTTATATATTTTCACATAACAAAAACAGGAACACCAACCACTACCCATTCATAGATTTTGAGAACATCACCAACGACAACCTTCATTATACATTCTATCCTCATGACCACTCATGTATCTGTTTGAGGGTGAACGCCCCACCACTCAACTCTACATACACCACTCCATGAGAATATCCTCAAAGAGCATCTATTTCTATCCAAATCACATTTATATACCTAGTATTAAATCTAAATCTCTCTTAGGGTACCCAAGGTGTTGTAACGATATTATACATGATTATAAATAGCTAAAAGTACTCAAAGAATTCAATGAAAACTTCCACCACATACTATCCCTCATCGATTTAACCTCCCACCACTCGGACACCATAATATACCAATGTTCTCGGGAATCTCTTTCTACAAAAATATTGGCAATACTCAAAATTACATCCAAAGTGGTATTTACAACTAATACGAACCACAACTCAATAACCCTTTTCTAAGTGGCTGTGAACCATAAATTACCTATGGAACCACAACCATATTCCCAGTCTTTTTCTTCTATTGTGAGCTTAGAAATTCAAAATAGCAACATAATGATCCACCACAATGATTGAAAATGAAGGTCCCTCTCGCAACAATGATTCCCACTTTCTCTTCACTGAATAAAACATGCGATTTTAACTAATCCACCAATTTAAATATCCCATACAAAATCATGGCTTCCCACAAGTACCCACATATAAACACCTCAATAAACCTCAAGGTCATGTAACATCCTTCAAATACTCAATAAACGCAACTATAGACTCAAAATGGGAAAAATCATAAGGCCCAAAAATCCACCTACAAAAACAACTAGGAATTAGGGTCTATCAAACTCATAATACATGAGGCATTCTCAATGATATCATCCAACAACCAACAAAATTCATAAAAAAATACCAACCATGTGAGCACCAATCACTCCATGTTTCACCTCTATAGAAAAGAGTCCATCTACACTTTGGTAACCCCTGTCTTAGTCACCAAATTTTCAAAAACAATTTCATTATCAAATAGCATCAACACTATCAGGTCAGGTACTCTAACTATCGTTCCCTTCAAAACCAACCTCAGAACCATCCATAAGCACTCATGTGATTACGAAAATGAGAAACCATGAAATAGCCATGCATTTTTTCCAAAACTCAATATCACCTATGACATGTGAATCCCATTATCGAAGAGTGAACATATGAATTGCATCCCTAGATCACCTACAACACATGGCCAACCTCCCTCTAGGATACCCTTAGTTCCCCAAGAATGTCAAATCATTATAGCAACCTGAGTCAAATCTACCAATCCATTGAAATTCCCACACACCACTTTAAGCCAAATCCACATTTGGAAACACTCTCTGTGTGCCACTATTAATTTCCATAATGTCCACCTATTACATGCAGACCGAAAAGAACTTCCAATCTAGCTAACAGCTCTCATGGGTCAACATCAAAATTTTAATGAAACCATCTCCCTTGACTATATCCATATCTAAAAAATGGAAACTAGAACTCCCTCTAAGACATCTACATCGAATCTCTAACATGTTTCATCCCATGGGAGGTACCCCTAAAGCCATTCAAAAATACTACGCATCTAGTGCATCCAAGTAACCATTACTAAAGATTCAACACCAAAGATACATGCCCAAAATATCAATAAATCTATAAAAACACCCACTATGGGGTCTAAAACACAACCTGCCATACCTCAACCCACAAGGGTTACTACAACTACATTACTAGATGAAATATCAAAACCCAATGTTCACAACTCTACAAATGGTAAGACTAGAACATCACTTGAACCACACATCAAAGCCCAAAAAATACTCATGAATCCTAACCAAGGACTCAGGATAGGGTACTCTCACTCCCAAACCACCCACAGACATGGTAAAAACACATCACTTGGGATCCCCATTTTTGATGTCCCTATAAGTTATACTATTTATCATTTCCATTCATAATTAAAGATTACCATTTAAAATCCATGTTTTCACATTTGAAAACATACCACTTTCAATACCAAAGGACTTTCACTTTGGAAAAACATGTTATTAACCCAAATTTTCAAAATTGAAGATTTATTCAAGTCGTACATAAAATAACTATCTTTCAAAAAAAATTCATGATTAGTTAATAGGAATTAATCACAAACAAAAGGTATAGTACTAGTATAAAAATTTCATGGAACTATCAATCATATACATCATACAGATGACCTATCAATCCTATGCGCCTAACACGATGCATGAACCCAAGGACCCTATCATTACATATCGATACAAGATATAAACCTCATAAATCAATAACATCACATACATTTGAGGCACTCGAGGTGGAAGTATTAACATACTATAAAAACACAAAACAGATCATCAAATCCCACCCTTGGAAAAATGGATTTTCCCTTGTATGTGGAATTATAGGCACCCATACACAAGCTCATTAATAAGTCCTAACAATATTATAGTCTCTTATCTAACATTAAAAAATATTAACACAAAATAGACTTATATTATACAACTTTTTAATGTACCAGAAACAAGTTCCACTATAAATGGTTCCCCAAGTTGGGTAGCCACATAACCTTAGGCATGCATCCCTGTATGCCAGAGGCTTCCAATTAAAAGTGTGGGGCTATATAGAATGTATTGGGAGAAAATAACTACTTATTAGAGTGAAATAAAAAAATAAATATTATCAATATATGTAATAACCAAAATGAATAATAAAATAGAAAATACCATATGAATTATCATGTAACAAAGTAACTATTCTATAACCAAATGAAGATTGCACTACATGTTAGGCATCCACACAATACAACCTCAAAATTACCAAACCCATAAAAGAACCCAAACCCATTCGTTAGTCTCAAACCAATTTTAAAAACCCTTACACCAACCAAATAACCCATTGACGAGTCAAAAACCATGTCCTAATACTGAAGTTGTACCTAAAGAAAGTACCATATTCTGGGGTACCCAAGTGTAACGGTGGACCGAGTAGGATGTGAGTAAAACAGAGTAGGCCACCAACAATGGGTTCTAATGAAATATACATTATGTAAAACAATTAATTAGGGTATATAAATAATAAAACTGTTAAAAAATATAAACCAGGTTCCATTTAATAATGTCGTTCACATTAGAAACATTTATCATTAGTTTTATGGGTTAGCTATTTTCATCACATCACTATAAATTATTTTTTCCATTTAAGCTAATCATAATGGGGGTTAATGTTCATTAAATTATAAGGAATAATATTAAAAAAATACAAAAAACATACCTTTGATCCCCAATCTAGGTAATCACATCACTTCAAAACTATTAGACAAATATATCATCATTCCACCTCCCTTACCCATTCAATAAAGGGGTAGGGATTGGATCCTCAGTCTAACCTGACCCTTGGGTGTATATCCTCAAGCTCAAAACCCCCAAAAGTCAACTAATCCATGTGAAGATGCTAATTTAACCAGTAAACATTTTCCATTAACCAGCCATATCATATTTCCCAAATTCACAATAAAAGAAACACCCTATTTTTTCTATGTGAACATCAATGTTCATTGTCATTCATTTAATTTAATAAATCATGTTAACATCAAAACAAAACTATCTGAGTTTCCATTACATTAACCCAAATATAATTTCAATTATAAAGGTCCCAATGGACAATTAAATCTAATTTATTGTATAATGAAAAAAATAAAAAATACTCATTTAAAATCAACTTGAATCTGCCATTTAGAAAACGAGTCTTCCTATTTAAAAAATTAAAACATGCCCGAAGGATTTCATTTCAATTTCCATCATTTAATATAACCATTAATCCATTAAAAAAATAGGAACCACAACCTTATATCAATAAGAAATTTAAATATCTTAAGAAAACTCCACTTTAAATCACTATGAGGTCAACACCTCACATAAAAACATTACAGAAATTCCAACATCAATTTACATGAATTAAAAAATAGCTAGGTCAATGAAAAAAATAGACTATTTGAACCATTTCAAAACATCATAGGAATTAAAAAAAACTCTATCTTATAATAATTTCAATTAACCCATTTCCCATGCCCATATACACAATTACACTTTTAAATCACATTACCTCTCATAATTTTCTTTATCTAAATATTTACCAATTTATTCACCATATATATGGGATCTGCATACCCCATGGGTAGCCCTAGGCACCATCTAACCTCACCAACAGACCCAATGGGGTTTGAGAAGGGTTTCACACCACAATATAATTCCCAAATCACTTCCCTGATCGAAAACATTGAAACGTATAAATTAAATGAATTGGAACAACTCCATATCCAAATACTACATCAAGACTATGGTAATGAGGTTTGAGACCACCTACATCATGTTCTTATTTAAATTCTAGCTTAAATTTATCCCTTGATTCAAACTCAAACAACTATCATAGATCAAACTAATAATATGACGTAGAAATTGGATTTTAGGTCTTTGGAAGGAGAAGAATGATCATACAAGTACTCTTCTAGAAAATTGATGGAAATAGAGTCAAATATATACATGAACCATTGATTCAAAATAAATGAAACTCTAAATGCCTATGTATCGAAGGAGAAACACCCATAAGGGAGGATGAGGTTTTTATTTCATCTCCCTTTCTATAGGGTGTAAAATAATGTGTCAAATTAGGGAATAAATATATTAGGTTGGGATGGAAAAATGATAAAACGCACTTTTTATGTGGTGCATAGTTTGGACACATGGTTTTCCAAACAACGTCCCGGCAATGTGGTTCCCTTTATCCCAAATTAAACAGAACCACATAGTTAGGATTTCTACACACATGGTTTTAAAAACTACGTGGTGTACATGTGCTAGACACTTTCCTAAGGGTCCCCAAGCCTCAAGGTATCATGGGCCACTGCACATGGTTCACTGAATCATTCATACACTTCCAATAAGCCCCAAATTTATGGTGCATTGTTTATACTAACTTTTCACCAATCATTCTCTCAACAATGATTGTACCATTTTCCTATTTTCTATGACCCAAACCCCTGGAATTCAATTTAGGGTTTTCATACTCACTATGTAATTTCCTTAAACAAAAAATTTAAAACAGGACATGCCTTATCTCTGAGTTGGGATCTTATACTATGTGCGAGGGGGGTGAATTTAGGTCTATATTTATTTTCACATTAAAATGAACATTTTTCAAACATTGATAAGATTGATGTGAACCTACCATAAGAAACAACATGAACAAGACATCCTTGTATTAAATGTAAATGAAACAAAAAATATTTTTCTTCTCTTAATGGGCTCAAACATGGAGAATACATTGATGATATATCAATATAACAGGGGATATGTCTACTTTATAATATGTGATTAGAAGATTTTTTATAGGCACACTGATGATCTCCAAATTACTCCTTATTTCGCCTTATTTTCTCACTACATTAATGAAGAGTTTTTAGAAAAATATAACACACAAGAACCACTCATAAGTATCTTCCTAGATGATATAAATCCAAAAAATAAGGGTTTTTTATTATTCTTACACATATTCTATCATATGTGGATCATTAATAAATTCCTCTCACAAAATAAGTTTCTTTCCAATAATATGCATCAAAACTCCCCATAATTATTATGTTCCCCCTATCTCAACTAATTTTCATCAATTAAATTATAAAAATTGAATTTTCCACTTATAAAACTCAATTTAAAAACAAAACCATTCATTATCTTCATTTTAAAACTACTCAGGGCATTGGAAATTCAATGGAATTAGAATGATAGTTGATTTCTAGAAACATCCTAGAAATTTTTACATCAGACTATGATGATTATAATTATAGTCAGATGCAATAATAATACAGTAGATTATTCCATGAAATTTATTATTTCATCATGATGCATTTTTAATTATAGATATAAAAACATTGGACAAAATAACATTTTAAATTCCTTTATATTGATTTAATGATAATTTTAAATCCTCTCATGTATCCATTATATAATTATTATCTACATCGTAGCATGGTAGAACCTTCATTTCATAAATAGTGTTGTGTGATATTTTCAAATCCTCATGTTTTGATGATGTATCTTCTCATTATTTATAAATCACAATACCTTTAATAATATTGGACACATATTGCAGTGTGATAAATCTTACAAAATCATCACACTCTATCCATGGATAGAAATAATTTCTTTAAATCTTTAGTGTCTTATTATTATGTCTTACATAAATTTTATTTCATGATACCAATTTAATTATGACATGATTAACCACCTTATATATCAACTTACTCCTATTTATCTACCGTAATTACATTATAACCTCCATTTCATTACAATCATCTATTGTTTCTAGATCACTTCCAAAATATCTGAAATCATCACCATGACTTGTAAAAACATTAAAATCCATATAAAATAACCAAATAATTCCATTTATCTAACAAACACAACACTCTAACATGTCTTTTTTATTTTCAATTCAAATATTTAAACAATATCCCACAGTCACACTCTAATATTCTTAGTTCTAAAAATCTCATCATTCAGTTTTTAGAAACCCAAAGTTCTATCAATTGAATTTATTTCCAAAAAACCCATATATTAATTGAACATTCCATATATCACTCAATTTTTATGTGATTATTGATTTTTATAGAAAACAATATTTTTAGGGAGAATTATATTAACACAAACAATATTAATCTCTAAACACAAATTGACCTCTTGTTTTAAGAATTTGACGAGTTTTGAACTTCCCTTTCATCAACCATAACCTTAAAAACATCCCCATAGATAAAATATCCCCATTTATTTCACACTAATAAATACCCCGTAATGATAAATTAATCTACATTAATCTAATAATTTCTACACTGGTGAAGATACTAGATTACACTGACTTTATTTCCCCCTTGATGATATACCCAAATGGTAACATCTTATCATAACATGAGAAACTAGTTTTGACTTTATCAATTATGGAGAGAGGGGGGTTTCATAACACTTTAATCTAATAGTGGTTGTTGAATGTAATTTTTAAACCAATTCTTATCAAATGTTGGTATGACCAGAAGTTTCATAAAATTATCCCCCACATATTGATTCCAAACATAATGCTTCATCCTAATGAATCAAGTTCTAGTTTATTTTTTTAAGGAAATGATATGAAAAATATATATGGTTCATATGTGAATGACAAAAAATATTCATCATTAATTATATTAAACTCTTATTTTCAAAATAGACCATCATACCTGTCTTGACACATATAAAAGGATCCTTCATTTTCTTCTTCATCTATTATAGTCGAGTATATGACTTTCGAAATGAAATATAATCCTATTAAGCTAAGATAAGTGATTTACTCTCATGATTCTATTTAATATATAAAATGAATTTAATTTTAAGAAATAATTATCCTCCACTTGCTGATTTTATGACCAAAATATACCTAACATAGTTTACATATATAATGAATAAAAATCGTTATTATCCCATATATTACAATTAAAACCATAATTAAGTATTCCGTCAATGAACCTTAATTTTTTTATTTGTGTTTTATTATTCCTTCATACTAATTTTTTATTGATCAACTAAGAATTTATTATAAATGATATCCAAAATGTTTTCTACTATGTACAATAAACACCAAATAATTCTACAATAACATGTAGGAAAAATATATACATTTCATTTTGATTTCTACGATTTATTTAAATTCAAATAATTGATGAAACTAGTTTGCTATCATATATCTCACACTTCTTCAATATATCATTTTCTTAATTTGTTTTAGAAATAATCATGTGTTAATTTTTTACTTAATTTTTACTCGAAGAAGTATGATTTTATCAAATCATTGATATCTAAAAATATGATCTCGTTAATATTAAAAATTCTTGTTCAAATTTTATTTTTATGTAATCAAATATTTTATCATCAATATATAGATATACCAAAATAGCTATTCTATGAGATATTTCATATAGTGGTTGGGATCAACAGTACAGCTTCTAAATTTTATGTTCTTAATATATCTGTCCAAACAAGCATACCAAGATTGTGGTTTTTTATTTCATTATATACAACACATTTCATAACCAACACCCCATTGACTCATCCTTACCAATTATAAATCCTATAATTTATTTAATATACAATTATTATTTGATGACTTCATTCAATAACATTTTGATTCACATCCAGTTGAAAGGATTTGAAACATATTTGAATTGATAAAGGGAAAAAGAATCTTATTGACTCCAACCATTCCATTTTTGTTTGTGTTTCTTATTCATAAACACCATAAAATTATGTGTAACACTTGAAAAGAAACATTTCTTTATATTTTATAACATTTTATAGAAAATAATATTTATTATTGAACACTCGTTTAATATAAATGATGTTATGATCCAATAACAAATTTAAAATAATTGATGTTTTGTTCTTATTTATTTAGTCTAGATCCTTATTCATGGACATGACCATAATTCTCACTTCACTAATTATTCAATGGATTTTGTTTAAAATTGAGATAATTGAATAAATTGATTTAAATTACTCATCATTCAGGATTTCATTAGAGAAAATGTTTCACCAATTATTTTTGATTAATTGATCTCATTATTTTTGATTCATTGATTTCATTATTTATATTACTTATTTGAGTAAATGGTTTTTCATATTTGAAAACTTATTATTCATAAAACTAATACTCAAAATCTTTTTCTTATGTTAGAAATATTAATAAAAAGAGAGATTATAAAACCAAGGGTGAATCAGTGGTAGGAAAAACACCATCTATCAAACTAATAGATTCACTTATTTGGTTATTGTGAATAAATCATGATGGGGATGATGTGATGATGAGATACTGTGTGAGATAAATAAAACATGGAAAAACTAGTTTATATATGTTCCACTCACCCTTATTATTAAGTTTCCTATCATTTATGTGTAGTTGTTTCAATCCCACTACCCACATTTCAATTTATATTCAAATAGACAATGAAATGAGTAAGTAGCTTGTATGGAACTCTAATTATAATATAAATAATAAGAATTAATAATTATAATGATATTTACATCCTATAATATAAGATCCTATATTATATGGATTTGATGGGACCACTTATTTATATCATTAATAGACAACCAAATTCTTATTAAAATACTAGAGAATTTTCTCAATGTTTCTTCTTTTTGTCAAACATACTTATCTCTGGGCATGTCCCCAAATATTTACTCATTTACCATACATTATGGAATAATGAATCTAGCTATGGAATGGTCCTATAATCTGAAATATATGGATAAATAAATCCAAAAAAATTATAGTATCATGTAATATCTGTGATTTTATTTGTGGAATTAAAAGTCGATTTCAACATGAAATATATTTTTTTCGAAAAAACAATATCCGCCAATATATTGTATCAAAGATCATTGTGAAATTGAGTAAATATTGAAATATTAAAGGAAGAAAATCGAGATAACTAGAAAATTGTTAATACTCAATTATCTAGGTGGTGGAGGCATGGTTTCTCATACTACATTTTTTTCGTATTCACTTCACTAAACTTTGAAACATGTACCAATGTCTCAATACATGTGGCCACTTGAATCCAAAACCATTTACACACATAATAATCCAAGGATATTATACATGGAATAGTCTGATCATTATAATCTTATCAAATGAACCCTTGTAGTGAAACCAGTCCATTGCGAGCAAGGTCCTTCCTTCTTCAAAATAATCACTTTATCATATCATACTAACTATTGAACAAAATTATGTTGGATTAATTCATTTATATATAAAAATCATCATGAAAAAACCAAAACCACCATGGAATGATTACTTATAATTTAATATTAACTCAATAAGCTATGTTATCATGTAAGATATATTTACACTGTATATGAGATTAACTCAATCATGTTGTGATGTAATAGACACCATTCAAAAAGTGGGTTTTTATCCATATTATAACTTCATTTTTTCATTCTTGTGTATCCCCAAATTAATCCAAAGATCTTTGAACTCCTTAATGAGAGTTTTTACAATTAATACAGCCTAAAAACATCACCAAATCATGAATTAATTACTAAACGAAACAATTAATAATATGCCTTTAATACAAATGTCATATAAACCCCTCATCATAGGATATAATGAATAATGTGAGATAAATCCATCACATGATATAAGATAAAATATGTTTTAATCATGTATCAGTTGGGAGAAATTTCACTCACCCATTTTTTCACATTCTGAGGGTTCTTCAACTTCTCTAAATGACATTCAATAAAATATTTTTTATTTTTTAGGAAACATGTAATTAAACACATGAGATATTCTACAACCTTATCAAATAAACACCAAAATGTCCCCTAATGTGAAATAATTTTCAACTCCTATCACCCTTGATGTTTACCTAAAAATTAAACTGTATTCTCTACCATTTTTATGAAGAGATCATATTTAATTCTTAATATTTGTAAACAAAATTCAGAGGAATGAAAATGTGGAAAAACCAATAACATTTTTAATAATTTTCGGAACAAATTCCAAAGCCACAACAGTATCAAGTGTTTGATGTAATAATTTTAAATATTTATTTTCATGATTGTAATGAATTTCTAATTTTTTAAACATATTATAATAAAATCTCACATTACTCTACCTTCTATTTATAAAGATATAATTTATGTCAGTATGATTCAACCAAAAAGTCTGATGTAGACTATTTGATATGTTGGTTGTACTGTAATCTTAACACGCCATACCTAATGAGTATGATACATTAACCACATGTCTTTTAGTAGTGAATTTTTCAATATAATTTTAACTTTGGTTTATGATTCTAAAATATACTATGTTTCTATTGAGCTAAGTGTGAAACATTCTACTCTTTGTAGTCCCATGATATAATTTTTCTAAAAAAATAATGCATCTACACAAGTTGGCTTTCTATCTATAATATATCCTACCCAGTCTACATCGATATAGTCATAATGTTATAAATTGTTATTTTTTCATATCGTACATCATGATCAAGTGAAACTTCAATATATCATAATATGTTTTTTTCTTCTATAAAATATAACTCATTTGGGTAACATTGTAATCATTCATAATATACAACTTAAAAAATGTTTTGTCTTGATTCCATAAAAACATGTATTTTCACTGAGGCTTTAAAAATAAATTTGATTTGAAATCCTTCTTTATTAATCTATGAATAGCTTATTCCAATGGAAACTATGATTAATAACTCATCTTAATTCATAAATTAGAAAAAAATTTAGTAACTTTTTTTCATACATATCTTCTGATAAAATGATAAAATATTTTATGTTAGTTATTGAAAACCAAATAAAAATTTCATGTCACAAATAATTGACATATAAAAAATATTTCCCATTTTGGTAGAAAAATACTCATATGTTATAACTTTTATTTTTAAAAAAATTATTTCATAGAAATAAATAATCATAATAAATGAGTTTTTAAATCCCTCTTGACAAAAATATTCAAAAAAACTTTTCATTTTTGAAATTTCATTTTCATAAAGATATTATCTATCTCTAAATAGTATGATCAAGAAAATTATTTGAGACCATATAGGTATTTATTCAACTGACCCACTTTAGAACCATCACCATCAAGGATAAACCGTTCTAGTTTTTTAATATAGACCACTTACTGTTGTTCATCACTATGGAATATGGACATTATTTTTTGGATAAAATGTATTTTCATTGAGAAAAATACACAAGAAATATTCATATTGTTCCAAGTATTGTGGATGGATAAAACATATCATCAAAATCAGTAACCTCATTTTGAGTGTATCCTTATCAAAATTGATAAGATTTATTCCATGGTACTTCACCTATATCATTTAGATTATTTCAAAAAAGAAAAAAAAATATAACAAAATTATTTTCATTGGGAATGATGACAATTCATAGGTGTCAATAATTTAAATATTCTTCAACCCTTCTTTCATCCTTGAAACCCACTGATTTTGTTTTAAGGGTTTATCAATACTCTTTGGTTCAACCTGTAAATCAATATAGTTAGAGTCTAAATTTTCAAGATTCATTATATTTTTAATCCAATGATAGCAACTGCAAGTATGTTATTAGGCTCAACATGTTTTCAAATTATGTTCATAATAGAACCTTCTTGACCCGAGACTTCCCATTACATGAATTTTATAAATAAAAATGAGAGTTATGAAAATATTCTCATTCTTAAAGAATAATATCCCACTTTCCAAATTTATCTCAATCTTTGTTAATATCTTCAAGAAATGATTCTTGTGAATATTTTTAACTTTCCAACACAATCACATAATTTCAATAAATAATCAATAAATTGTTTTTTGGTAGCACCAATAACTTGTTCAACTTTGTGTATACCTATGAAATCTAACATTTTTGGTCCTCCCATTAAGAATTCCATAATGTTGAAATATATTTAAAATACATAAGAACCAAATATTTTTAAACTATATTTTAAATTTTATATTGACTAAATTGTGATTGAAGAGTCACAACCTTCAAATATATAAATCTATATTTATGTCTTGTATTAAAAAAAATTGACGTGTAATGTTATGATAACATTGTTTTTTCCATGTTATAAAAGGCCCAATTATTCATCTCTGTACCTATTTTTATGTGATGTGTATGAATTGTGATATTCAGGTATTATCTCATGATTAAATGACATTAATTTTATTCAATCCCATTATTAGATTGAAATTTTTTTATTATATACCTTGTTCAGTTATAAGGCCCCAGCCTTAAACCTTACTTAATCTAGAGTTATTACAAGATCACACATTGAGGATCTTTTCGGGTTTAGTGTTTTAGAGAATTGGATCATAAAACATGCATTACATTCCACATATAAACAAAGTGGTTACATAAAGATAGTATTATTCATTCCCATCAAAGTAAACACATTTAAAATAAAACATGGATTATTTCTTGACACTTCCTTGACACTATCATCATATAATGTACCTTTCCCCTGACCTGTGAAAAACATTTCAAAAAAACTTGGGATGAGCATAAAAAGCTCAGTAAGGGATATAAAAATATGGAAAGGAAACATACGTTCATATATACATAAGAATGAAATCATACTTTACCCATAAAACATAAGCACTTTAACATACCTCATCAAATCATGAATAAATCATAGAAATCATAAAACATAAAGGTAACTTGAGGCATTCATAACATTCTTACGCAGGGAGTAACCCTCTTGGTTACGTTTGGAATACCCATCATAGTATATTCCCTAAATCTCTTCAGAGAAGCCTTAATGTTTCTCTCCTTCGCGTTACCCAATGCATTGGAGAGCTATATCGGGCTCACCCGCCCTTAGTTTATCACGGAACCACCCATCTTCATAATAATGCCCAAGAACCTCAACATAATCGTATCACATAAAACATGCATAAAGGAAACATAAAATTTCCACCTTTCAATAGCAAGATATCAATAAAACACATTGATATAAAAACATTATGAAAACCATTTTCAATACCAAAATAAAATAAAATTAAAACATGGTATTTTTTTTCTTTTAAAAAGAAGGTGTGGCATGTAGAGGAAGCCGGAACTCAAATAACGGCCACGGCAGCGGATAAGTCGTTGTAGCCGCATACGTATTACAAAAACATTCACTTTTTTCATTTAGTAAAATGCTTCATATAATAAAGATTCCTTTTGGATAAACGTAAAAGTCAAAGGGGTTTATACACCGTATAAAAGAAGTTTGTGTATAAAACAAAATATGCCTCAATGAAAGGTGATTGAGACGAAGTCCCATACAAAGATCCTTTTTTTAAATAAAATTTATCTATTATGTGTATTCACTATAATTAAACATAAATAAAGTACAAATACATGATAGGACATAATAATATCATGACGTAATTTGAAAGTAGGAGATTAACCCAAAGAATGGAAATTGGGTTAAGAAGTTCCCTTACCTCGGGTCGTACTTGACTCGATTGTTCTTTAATGTCCTAAATAATAAAATTGAGTTAATTTCTACTTCTTTGAGAACATTTTTCAAGTTCATTATTCCTTTTATATCACTTATTTTCATGTCATGAACACTATTTAATTATTTAAGTTAATAACGGTCGTTTTAACGATCATTGGTACTTGAGTAAAAAATAAACCCTTTATAATTAAATGTTGTTCATGTATCCATTATATCCATAATTATAATCATTATGTATATATCATATATATCCAGTATATACATGCATTTATAATATTAAATAATCATTTAGAGGTAAGAAATGAAATTCACCATTCATGGAGACGGTAAGCCATATGTATGCATGAACGCTACTTTCATATCTATTTTGTATTTTATAGAATGGAATCATAATGATATAAAGGTATATTATAATTCCAGTACAATATCATATATAATATCATAGTTCCATCCTTTATACGTCCCACATATGGTATTTAACGAATCAAATCACTTTGAGGGGGCGGTAGTCCGCACTTCCTTAAATGAAAATATCGCGTTTACCCATAACGGAAACCATAAAGGTATGACCAAAAAGAAAAAAAACAGAAGATTAAGGAAAACATAAAAATATTATATATCATATATAAATATAGTGACATCTTAATGGCCACCTTTGAAGGTGTTAAAAGAATGTTGAACAGTCATCATTTCGGGAGGCATAAATTCACCATCCACGGAAACAGTATGTTCGTTAACCATTAGATGTAGGTGTGTGTAAGTGTATCTCAAATAAATATTATAACAACATCGTAGTATATTTCGGATACTAGATTTGTTACAAAAGAAAAGAATAAAAAGATTTTAGGGGGTTGGAGAAGCAAAATCAAACAAAAGGACTCAAAAGAAGACATTACCTAAAAATCGGGTAACTCTATTAGATTTGAGCTCAAAGTCTTCCTTGGAAAGACTTCTACACAAAGTGAGGCTTCAAGGAGTAAGAGAGGGAAGTGGAGAGAAAAATGGGCAGGGGTTGTCCGAGCCAAAGGCTTTGGGAGTGTGGGTAAGGAGGTAGAGGTGTGGGCCCTTTATAAGTGGAGAGGAGGGGCACTCTTGGAATGTAAAGATAAGTTACTTCATTTTAAAATGTGTTTCAGATTCAAAAGGTCCCATATTGATATAATTCTAGGATAAGGTTATAAGGGTTCGAAATCCACTCATCCAATTGGTTTTGGCCATGTTTAGGTCTTAGATTTTACATTATCATTCCATTTTATTTAAATCGTTAAATAATGAGGTCATCGCTGCATCATCAGGATGTCGTAAATAATTTAATATATTTAATGTCTAAAAATTATAAAAAAATACTATGATGTAAGAAATATTTTTATATTTCTAATTAATATTTATAGTCAAAAATATGACTTGTATAACCCCATATAAAATTTTTTTTAGTAACATAACTCATGTTTGTGTCATTTTTACTTTAACATTAAATAAAAAGTTATTTATGTCATTTCCCAACCAAAGTGGATCCATAGGGTCCCCAAGTTTACCCATGGATTTTCTTGGTCGGCCATGACACAAAAAATGAGGTTAGGACATGTGTCAAGATCATTTCATTTTATTAAAGCATTATTTTTACCTTAAACTACACAACCATGTATGTCGGATTTTTTGAAATTCAAAACACAATGATGGCAAAATTTCATTTAAACGGAAAAATCAGTTTTTATAAGTACCGCTTAGTTGTTTCACTATTCATCAAAAATTGAAGTTTTTCAGAAAATTACCAAAAATTCACCCTAAGAAATATTTGATATTCCGAATTCAAAAATGGAGACTATTTTACAAAATTAAAAACATATAATTCACATTAATTAATTTAATAATTAATTCCCGCTGTCATGACAAATAGCGTGTTTTTACGAAATAATAAGTATCAAAAGATTGACACTAGTTTAAGTCCAATTTCAAAGTGAAATTGATTCCAATGAACACCATTGGATAAAATGGTAAAAATATATTCTAATTTCACTTATAAACCAATTCAAAAGATAATCTAATCATATAAATAAATTAGATTAAAAAGTGGTTTTTAATTAAAATACAACAGATTTCACTATTCATTAAAAAATGAACTTTATCGGAAAAATACCAAAAATTCAGACAGAGTAAATATTGATGTCCCAATCATAAATAATAATTTTATTTTGAAAAAGATTGCATATTAAATTGTAAAAAGATATATTTAAAAAGGGTTTTCCATCAAAAGGCAGTAAAACAATCTTTTAAGAATATTTGTGTATTCCATGCATAAGATTGTATTTATTTTCATTTTAAGCCTCTAAAACACTATCTTAATCATTAATAGACATAGATAAAAATTTCTATTATTCATTACTTACTTGGGATGTTACATCCTTCCCCCCTTTAGAAAATTTCATCACCGCAATTTATTTACTTATTGAATAAATGGGGGTACTTATCCCTCATTGCATTTTCAGATTCCCATGTTGCCTCTTCCATCATGTGGTTTTTCCGCAAAACCTTTACCTGATTAATCACCTTATTCCGTAACATTTGCTCCCTGTGGTCAAGAATCTGGACCGGTTGTTCCTCATATGTTAGGTTCTCTTCTAGCTGAACTACTTCTGGACTCAAAACATGAGATGGATCTGGCATATACTATCTCAACATCGAAACGTGAAAAACATTGTGTACCTGAGATAAAATCGGAGGTAAATCCACTCAGTATGCAACTGATCCAACTCTCTCCAGAATTTCATATGGTCCAATAAACCTTGGACTCATCATTCCTTTCTTACCAAATATCATCACACTTTTCCAAGGAGAAACCTTGAGAAAAACATGAACACCTACCTCAAAAGATAGATCCTTCCTCCGGTTATCCGCATAACTCTTCTGCCTGCTCTGATATGTTCTCATGTGCTTCTGAATCAGCTGAACTTTTTCTGCCATCTCTTCTACCAATTCGGGTCCCATAAACATCCTTTCACCCACTTCATCCCAGAAAGCTGGAGTTCGACACTACTTCTTATATAATGCCTGAAATGGTGCCATCTGTATACTAGAATAAAAACTGTTATTATATGAAAATTCAACAAAAGAAAGATGTTGGTCCCAACTTCCTTGATAATCCATAGAATAAGATTGTAGCATATCCTCCAAAGTCTGAATTGTTCGTTCTGACTGCCCATCTGATTGAGGATGAAAAGCTGTACAAAAATTTAATTCAGTACCCAACGACTTCTGAAGGCCTTTCCAAAAGTTAGAAGTTAACCTTGGATCACGATCAGATACAATGGAGAGAGGAACTCCATGTAACCTAACTATCTCTTTAAGATACAAACGGGAAAGTTGATCTAGGGAAAAAGTATCTCGTATAGCAAGGAAATGAGCAGATTTGGTTAAAGGATCAACAATAACTCAGCTTTCATTATTTCCTTGAGATGTCTTCGGTAATCCCACAACAAAGTCCATAGATATATTCTCCCATTTCCACTCTGGCACTGGTAAAGGATGAAGCATCCCTTTCGGTAACTGCCGCTCTACTTTAACCTGTTGACATGTCAAACACTTCACAGTAAAATCAGCAATATCTCTTTTCATTCCATCCCACCAGTAATACTCCTCCAAATCTCTATATATCTTAGTACTGCCAGGATGAACTGAAAACGGAGAACTATGAGCTTCACATAACAACTCTCTCTTCAACTGTGAATCACAAGGCACACACAATCTCTTCCCAAATCTCAAAATGCAATCATTATCAATGTTGATTTCAGACAACTTACCTTTCTGAACCAGCTCTACCTTTTTCTGGAACTCACTGTCTTGCTTCTGTGCATGCTTGATTCTATCTGATAGAGATGATCTCACTGATACCTGAAACAAAACAGAAGAACATCCAGCACCAACAACTTCTATGCAAAAGTTCATCAAATCCTTAACCAAAGGATCACGTTCAAACGCAACATTGCTAATGAAGCATTACTTTTTCGACTCAATGCATCAGCCACTTTATTTTCTTTTCCTGGATGGTAATGAATTGTACAATCATAATCCTTGATTAATTATATCCATCTCCTTTATCTCATGTTCAATTATTTCTGAGTGAATATATACTTTAAACTTTTGTGATCGGTATATATTTCACACTTTACTCCATACAAATGATGCCTCCAAATTTTTAAAGCAAAAACAACATCAGCTAATTCCAAATCATGTGTAGGGTAATTTACCTCATGAGTTTTCAACTGTCATGAAGCATAACCAATTAACTTATCATTCTGCATTAGGACGCAACCAAGTCCTTTCAATGAAGCATCACTGTAGATAACAAACTCACCATTTCTGGAAGGTAGTGCGAAAACTGGAGCATTCACCAGTCTTCTTTTCAATTCCTGAAAACAATCATAACATTCTTTTGTCTACATAAGCTTATCACCCTTCCGAGTTAGCTTAGTCATTGGACTAGATAACCATGAAAAATTTCTAACAAACCTTCGGTAATATCCTGCCAAACCAAGGAATCTATGAATCTCAGTTACATTTGTGCGTCTTGGCCATTCTTCGACAACTTTTGTTTTTACAGGATCAAAAGTTATTCCATCTTTAGAAACAATCTGACCAAGGAAAGAAATTTGTTTCAACCAAAACTCACACTTGCTGAATTTACCATACAATTTCTTTTCTTTTAAGGTTTGCAAGATAACCCTTAAATGTCTTTCATGCTCCTCTTTACTTTTAGAACACACCAAAATATCATCAATGAAATCCACCACAAACTTATCCAAGAACTCATGGAAAATTCTATTCATTAAGTCCATGAATACAGCAGGTGCATTGGTTAGCCAAAAAGGCATTACTACGAATTCATAATGGCCATATCTTGTACGGAACGCAGTCTTCGGAACGTCTGCTTCCTTTACCTTCAGCTGATGGTACCCCGATCTCAAGTCAATCTTTGAAAAATACTGAGCTCCTGAGAGCTGATCAAACAAATCATCGATATGAGGTAAAGGATATTTTTTCTTAATAGTGATATTATTCAAGGCTCTATAATCAATGGAAAGTCTCATAGAACCATATTTCTTTTTAACAAGTAAAACAGTAGCACCCCATAGTGATGTACAAGGTCGAATGAAACCTTTCTCTAATAAATCTTGTAATTTCTCCTTCAACTCTAAAAGTTCAATTTGAGCCATATGATAAGGGGGTTTTGAAATTGGCTTAGCATCAGGAACTAAGTCAACAGTAAACTCAACTCCCCGATCTGGTATTATTCCATGCAACTCAACAGGAAAAACATCAGGATACTCATTTACCACTGGCACATCATTAATATGATCATTTCTTTTATTTTCAATGATGTGTGAAAGGTAACATTAATTTCCATCTTTTACATGTTTCTTGGCCTCTTGATAAGTTATCAATAGTAAGGGATCATTCTTGTACACAAACTGAAAGTATTTCTGAAAGGAAACTTATTTAGCTCTACAGTCAATCTTAGTATGGTAAATAAAGATCCAATCCATACCCAGGATAACATCAAACTCTACAAGAGGTAGAACAATAAGGTTTTCAAGTAGGTTCTTTCCACAGATAAGGATAAGAACATTCTTATAAATTCTTTTTGCCTCAACATTCCCCCCAGGTGTTTTTACCAAAAGTTCAGGAGTCATTTCTTGAGATAGTATTCCCATTTTACTAGAAAAGGTTTCAGAGATGAAAGAATGTGTAGACCCCGAATCAAACAACACACTGGCATAATCTGAAAAAACAAACAAAGTACTTGATACAACTTCATTTGATGGCCCGACATCTGCTGAAGTAGTTGCAAAGGATTTGACCACCCCTTTCTGCTTGTAGTCTAACTGCTTCCCATCACTCAAGCTCTTCGTCGGACACTCATTTGCATAGTGACCCATCTCATTGCACTTATAACATTTAACTAACTGTAAATCAAATTTGGTCTTACCTTCACCATGATCCTTTTCAGTGCAATCACGAGCCTTATGTCCCATCTTACCACACCGGTAGCACTTTCCAGAAATCAGAAGACATTCCCCAGCATGCATTTTTCCACATTTATCAGAAACTGGAAACATAGTTTGCTTACCATCAGACTTTTTTGAAGAATTCTTACCTTTCTCCTGCCACCTCGGTCTCTTCTTCTGTTGGATGTTATAGAACACTTGATCATTGGAAAACTCCATTTCCACCTTCTTAGCACATCGAACAAGATTTTCATAACTTTTAAACTCACGAGAAGCTAATGCCCTTCGATATTTTGGCTTTAATCCTGAGTAAAAACGATTGATTTTACTATCAAGGTCTCGGATAAAATTTGGAGCATACCTTGCAAATCGAGTGAAACATTCTTCATAGGTATCCACTGAGTCTTCCTCTTGCTTCAATTCCAAGAATTGATTTTCCATCCTAAGTCGAACAGCCTTAGGAAAATACTTCTCAAGAAACATACCATTGAATTAATCCCATTCAAGAGCATCAATCTCATCGGCGTCCCTGATATTTTTAACCATATACAACCACTGATCTGCCTCACCCTCCAAACGGTAAATAGAAAGACTAAGATTTTGATTGTATGAACACCCCATGACATCAAAAATATTCTCCAGTGCTTTAATCCAACCCTTCATCTAACATAGGGTCAGATGATCCTATGAATGATGGGGGTTGTTGCCTCATGAAATGTTCTACCACTGACATGTTCCTCTGCCGTTGATCTGGCTGATCTCATTTATGGATACCACCACCGTTTATCGCTTGAGTCAACTGTGCCATTACTGTAAAAAACTGTTCAGTTCCAATTCCGACCATCTCAGAATGCTGATTCGGAAGGTTATTTCCTTCTGTATGCCTTCCTAGCACTTCTTCCCTATTTCCTCTACGGAAAACCATTCTGAACAAACATGTGTTAGATAAAGCAACATGGTAATATTTAAATGCTATATCATTTCAAAAAAATATTTTTGGATAATCATTTAATATAATTATAAATCCTAAAGTTATCTAAACTGACCTCTGATACCAACTATAAGGCCCCAGCCTTAAACCTTACTTAATCTTGAGTTATTAAAAGATTACACATTGAGGATCTTTTCGGGTTTAGAGCTTTAGAGAATTAGATCATAAAACTTTCATTACATTCCACATATAAACAATCTGGTTACATAAATATAGTATTCTTAATTCCCATCAATGGATACACATTTCAAATAAAACATGGATTATTTCATGACACTTCCTTGACACTATCATCATATCATGTACCTTTCCCTTGAACTGTGAAAAACATTTCAAAAAAACATGGGATGAGCATAAAAAGCTCAGTAAGGGATATAAAAATATGGAAATGAAAACATAAGTTCATATATACATAAGAATGAAAACATACTTTACCCATAAAACATAATCACATTAACATACCTCATCAAATCATGAATAAATCATAGAAATCATAAGACATAAAGGTAACTTGAGGCATTCATAACATTTTTACGTAGGGAGTAACCCTGTTGGTTACGTTTGGAATAGCCATCACAGTATATTCCCTAAATCTCTTCGGAGAAACCTTAACGTTTCACTCCTTCGCGTTACCCAATGCATTGGAGAGCTATATCGGGCTCATCCGCCCTTAGTTTATCACGGAACCACCCGTCTTCATAATAATGCCCAAGAACTTCAACATAATCGTATCACATAAAACATGCATAAAGGAAACATAACATTTCCACCTTTCAATCACAAGATATCAATACAACACATTGATATAAAAACATTATGACAACCATTTTCAATACCAAAATAACAGAAAATTAAAACATGGTATTTATTTTTCTTTTAAAAAGATGGTATGGCTTGTAGAGGAAGCTGAAACTCAAATAACGGTCATGGCGGCAGAGAAGTCATTGTCACCGCATACGTTCGACAAAAAAATCCCTTCTGTCATTTAGTAAAATGATTCGTATAAAAAATATTCCTTTTGGATAAACGTAAATGTCAAAGGGGTTTATACACTGTATAAAAGAAGGTTGTGTATAAAACAAAATATGCCTCAATGAAAGGAGATTGAGACGACGTCCCATAAAAATATCATTTTTTTTAAATAAAATTGATCTATTATGTGTATTCACTATAATTACACATAAATAAAGTAAAAATACATGATAGGACATAATAATATCATGACGTAATTTGAAAGTAGGAGATTAACCCAAAGAATGGAAATTGGGTTAAGAAGTTCCCTTACCTCGGGTCCGACTTGACTCGACCATTATTTAATGTCCTAAATAATAAACTTGAGTTAATTTCTACTTCTTTAAGAACCTTTTTCAAGTTCATTATTCCTTTTATATCACTTATTTACATTTCATGAACACTATGTAATTATTTAAGTTAATAACGGTCGTTTTAACGATCATTGGTACTTGAGTCAAAAATAAACCCTTTATAATTACATGTTGTTCATGTATCCATTATATCCAGAATTAAAATCATTATGTATATATCATATATATCCAGTATATACATACATTTATAATATTACATAATCATTTAGAGGTAAGAAATGAAATGCACCGTTCATGGAGACGGTAAGTCGTACGTACGCATGAACGCTACTTTCATTTCTATTTCATATTTTATAGAATGGAATCATAATGATATAAAGTTATATTATAATTCCAGTACAATATAATAAATAATATCATAGTTCCATCCTTTATACATCCCACATATGGTATTTAACGAATAAAATCACTTTGAGGGGGCGGTAGTCCGCACTTCCTTAAATGAAGATATCGCATTTAGCCATAATGGAAACCATAAAGGTATGACAAAAAAAACATAAGCCTAAGGAAAACATAAACATATTATATATAATATATAAATATAGAAACATCTTAATGGCCACCTATTAAGGTGTTAAAATAATGATGAACAATCATCGTTTCGGGAGCCATAAATTCACCATCCACTGAAACAGTATGTTTGTTAAGCATTAGATGTAGGTGTGTGTATGTGTAGCTCTAATACATATTATAAAAACATCCTAGTATATTGAGGATACTGTAGTTGTTACAAAAGAAGATAATAAAAATATTTTAGGGGTTGGAGAAACAAAATTAAAGAAAAGGACCCAAAAGAAGACATTACCTTAAAATCGGGTAACTCTCTTAGATTTGAGCTCAAAGGCTACCTTGGGAAGACTTAGGCCCAAAGTGAGGCTTCAAGGAGTAAGATAGGGAAGTGGAGAGACAAAATGGGATGTTTTTGGCCGAGCCAAAGGCTTTGGGAGTGTGGGTAAGGAGGTAGAGGTGGGGGCCTTTTATAAGTGGAGAGGAGGGGCACCTTTGGAAAGTAAAGATAAGTTACTTTATTTTAAAATGAGTTTCGGATTCAAAAGGTCCCACATTGATATAATTCGAGTATAAGATGATAAGGGTTCGAAATCCACTCATCCGATTGGTTTTGTCCATGTGTAGGTCATAGAGTTTACATTATCTTTCCATTTTATTTAAATCGTTAAATAATGAGGTCATCGCTGCATCATCATGATGTCATAAATAATTTAATTTATTTAATGTCTAAAAATTATAAAAAAAAATACTATGATGTATGAAATCTTTTTATATTTCTAATGAATATTTATAGTCAAAACGCAGACTTGTATAACCCCATATAAATTTTTTTTAGTAACATAACTCATGTTTGTGTCATTTTTACTTTAACATTAAATAAAAAGTTATTTATGTCATTTCCCTACCAAAGTGGATCCATGGGGTCCCCAAGTTGACCCATGTCTTTTCTTGGTCGGCCATGACACACCCAATGAGGGCAGGACATGTGTCAAGCTCATCTCATTTTATTAAAGCATTATTTTTACCTTAAACTACACTAATTACCTCTAATTGCGATTAAAAACTTAATAAGTTACTATTCACCAAAAGAATTATTATAATCTCATTGAACCACATTTTACTTCTTAATGAAAACCTTGTATGTCGGATTTTTTAAATTCTATCCAAAATGATGGAAAAATTTCATTTAAACGGAAAAATCAGTTTTTATAAGTACCACTTAGTTGTTTCACTATTCATCAAAAATTGAAGTTTTTTAGAAAATTACCAAAAATTCACCCTAAGCTATATTTGATATTCCGAATTCAAAAATGAAGTCTATTTTACAAAATTAAAAACATATAAGTCACATTAGTTAATTTAATAATTAATTCCTGCTGTAATGAAAAATAGCGTGTTCTTATGAAACAATATGTATCGAAAGATTGACAGTAGTTTAAGTCCAATTTCAATGTGAAATTGATTCCAATGACCACCATTGGATAAAATGGTAAAAATATATTCTAATTTCACTTCAAAACCAATTCAAAAGATAATCTAATCATATAAATAAAGTAGATTAAAAAGAGGTTTTGAATTAAAATACATCATTTTTCACTATTCATTAAAAAATGAACTTTATCGGAAAAATACCAAAAATTCACACAAAGTAAATTTTGATGTCCCAATCATAAATAATAATTTTATTTTGACAAAAATATCTTATAAAATTGTTAAAAGATAGATTAGGAAGGGTTTTCCATCAAAAGGCAGTAAAAGAATCTTTTAAGAATATTAGTGTATTCCATGCATAAGATTGTATTTATTTTCATTTTAAGCCTCTAAAACACTATCTTAATCATTAATAGACATAGATAAAAATATATATTATTCATTACTTACTTGGGATGTTACATCAGTCCTATGAAATTCTCTAAAATTGGTTATGTTTCTAATGATCTTATGATTTTAACAAAATTAAATAGGCATAAATTATATAATTGAAATCATAAAAATATTTTGTGAAATAAATATATTATTTGGTTTTCCTTAAGATCAATAGTCTTATAAATAGTAGTGTACTAACTCAAGTGGTTTATTCTCTACTTACACCAATTTGTAACACATATTCACTATTTTCCCGTATGACATGTAACATATGTGTTGAATATTTATACATCCAAATTCATTTTTTAATTTTTTATATATGAAAACATCGTTGGTTTAAGATTCTATATGCACTTCACATCCACCATATAAGAATATAAAATATTTGAACCACCACCCGCATAAAACCAATGTAAATCCCAAAAAACAGGATTTGCATTGGGATAGAAGAACCCAAACTATCCCATATAATAAATCATAAGCCCTAGAGGATTTCAAAATTGTCTCATACATCACGTGTTGTCTCAAACACAATAAGTATGACATACAGACTTTATCAATTAAAATAAAAATAATAAAATCATGACATCCAACTTAGGTCACGAAAAGCCTCTAGATAAGAATTGAAAATGAAATTATTTACTTACTAGATTGGAAAATACAACCAACTAGGTAAAAAATTAATGATTTCATCATAATGAATAATCCAATGACACCAGATAGTGATATAATCAAAAATTTTATATGGATATTAATCCCAAGTAGGTCCCATGAACTTGAAAAAAACTCCACCAATAGCCATATAGACCTATCAAATAACCAAAATAATTCAATAATACAATACAAGAGAACCAATGGGAGGTCATAAAATGATGGAAATAGTAGATAAGATGATGAATCATCAATAGAGAAACAAAAAAATAACATTAAAAAATACGAACAATCATCATCAATGATTAACCACTATGAGATTCCATAAACAAAGCATCATGGAAAATATCACCTATGAGGGGGAATTAAGAAGAAAACCATAAATGAAGAAAATAGATATGGCCAAATAATATAGAGTGGCTCAAACCAAATATAATAAATAATACACCAGTAAAAAAATCAAATGAAAAAAACCAAACTTAGAGAAATCGAAGAACCCATACCAACACCCCACCATCACCATCCTAAGCTATCTAAGGATCCATCATTCTTGATCAATATGGGTTATAACATGATTATAAAGGGAAAATGAGTAGAATAGAAGGAATTAAGAAGGTTTAGATGAAAGAAAACCATTCCAAGGTTTGAATAAAAAATAGATTGCTCAGCAAACAACACAATCCCAAGACACCACGTTTAACAACATTCGAACGAAGAAATAGGCTTAGTGCAGTTGGATTGGATGATATGGAAATAATTGATATAGAACATTTCACGGGGTGAATAAATGGATAATAAAAAAAATGGTGGAAGATTATAGAGGATGAGTAATGAGAAATAAAACCATCTATCTAAGAGAAGAATCAAGAAACAAAAGATGGGGGAAAAGGGAGATGTGATATCACATGAAATATAATAAAAATTTATCTTAAAAGAATAATAATCTCATAAACATTTTTTACATAAAACATAGATTTTAAAAAACAATGAAAATATATTATTATGTTGATATTTTATAATTTTTGAAATCATCATGTCAAAATTAAATTTGGTTGAATATTTTTGTTTTTTTAAAAAGAATTATTTTTTTTAGGAATAGTTAAAATAAAAATTCTAGTAAAACATTCATTTATTTTATTTAAATAATGTTATTTTGAAATTTATATTCTATTTTATATATTTTAATAATTTTTTATAAGTAATATTTTATTTAAATTAATATAATCACTTCATATATATTTAATATAAGTATTTTTATGTATAAAACTGATTTTGTTTTTAGAAAGTTGTTTTCCATCACATTTTGTGGTTAATTTTTAAATTAATTACTAAAACTTTTAGGAATTTAATTTTATAAAAAATATTACAAGTTTGGAATTTGGACGTTTATATTTGGTAAATAATTTATTTTCATTTTAAGTCATTATGAATAGTAATTGTAGTATAATTTATCACATTAGTAAAGGGTAAATCATGTATATAATGTTAAAAATAATGTATTAAGGAATTAGAAATCAAACCATCACATTCAATTATTTCATTGGTTGGGAGGAAAATTTAAATAGACATTAAAAAATTTAATAAATGGAATTTTTCATCTATTTGACATTGTTAATGACATGTATAATATTTTATGTTTTGTAAATTCCCAAATTTCCAACTCTTGATTTTAATATAAATTGTATTTTAAGGGGAAAATTACATTATATTTAGTTATAAATAGTTATATTAAATATTAATGGATTTTTTATCTTGTTAATTTATATATATATTGTTATTGAGTAATTCCTTTAAATTATTATGCAACATCAACACATTATTTATCCAACCAATAGAAAAATAGAATAAATAATTTTAAAAATATCAATTGATATACAATTTCGATGAATTTTTATATTTTGAGGAATTTATTTATAAATATAACATATTAGTTTTTTGTAAATGGATTATATTATAAT
Organism: Viscum album; assembly: GCA_963277665.1. Lineage (NCBI taxonomy): Eukaryota > Viridiplantae > Streptophyta > Magnoliopsida > Santalales > Viscaceae > Viscum > Viscum album. Next base: position 768,935,850 of record OY728128.1, read on the forward strand.
TAGATATTTTTCTTGATGTTTTAAAATCAAATTAAATTGAGACTATAAAATAACATTAAAGATATTTAAAAAAATAATATTTTATTATAAATACAATAAAAAGAAAAGGGGGATAATATATGGTTTGAAATATAATCCCTTTTCTATATATGCTTAAATTTACCTTTTAATGTAACTTTATTGGTTTATATATTTTAAAGATACATTATTATCATAGTAATTGTCAAAAGGTTTAATGGGGGGTGTTAAAAATAAAACATATGGGTGAATACATAGAAAAAATTATCCAAATGTTATTTAATAGATATATTTAGACTCATAATTATCTTATATTTTATTTAATTCAATTTTGTTCCATTTGTAAATGAAATGAAATTTATATTATGTTTATACTTTAATAAATTCTAGGAATACACCTCCCCTCATTTACAAAAGAAAACAACTTATCTCTTTTTTTAAAAAAAATTATGCCACATAGATTAACCAATATATTAAAAATTATATTGAAAACACAATTATCCACAATATATATATGAATTTAATTCCAAAAAATGAACCCTATTTCCCCTAATAGGTGATCTAAAAGAGGTTTCTAAAGGAGAAGGTAATCGTCTTAACCAAGAGCTTCCTTTTTTTACTTATTCTTTTACAACTAAAATAATTTCCTAAAAATTATAATATAATTACACAATTAATTATTATATTATTAGATTTTATTATTTTTATGGAATAATATTTATCCAACCCCTTATCCACCAAATGTCAAATAAAACCATCACACGTGTGTACAGGTGAGTACCACCTCCTGAACATATGTAATATGGTTTCCATGACCACCTCACATGGATAGTCATAATGATGTAAATAATTAATATATATGATATTTATTACATATTAATTATACTAAAATTTTTGTATCATATATACCTTCTTACATTATAATATTTCGTAAGATGATAATGTCGCTCCTGTGCATGTGTGGACTATGACCTCCCCAAAGCGATGTGATCCTGTTTGTAGTCACACATTACATTGATGGTAATAAGGATAAATTTAATAAATATATAATATATATATGAAATAAATATGATCTTATAATGCTTAACATTTTATTTATATTTCTTTTTCTATTCATTGAAAAGTGAAAACAATATTTATACGTACATACGGCCTACTATCTCAATGAACTGTTTAATTCATTTTTCTATTTCTATATATTTTGAATGACTATAAATAAAAATATATGAAATATATATGATATATATAGTGAATAAAATTCTATATATGATGGTACAATGAGAAATATTAAAGGTATGATAATACCGAATGATAACTTATAAGAAAAACAAAGGAGTTAACACCTGAAATATTGATATTAATAAAATATTTTTATCAAAGAGGTGATAAAATGTTATAAATTGATCATGTTTGATATTAGAGATATGAATATGGTTATTTTATTTTTTTAAAAGAATTTGAAATTATAAAGAAGGTTAGATCTCGTATGAGGAATGTTGACATGAGGTAAGGGGTTTCTTAACTCAATTTTCTTTCATAGGGTCAATGACTTCTTCCTTTATTATATTATGTAAAAATATTTGTAAAATAAATATTATTATTTTATGTTTTATTTAAAAATATATTTTATATGTTCAATTTTGTACACATAATATCTTTATTTACTAAATCTTTTCTAAATAATATGTTCTTTGTTAGGGATTCCACCTCAACTTGTACTCTGTTGAGACGTATATGGTATTATGAACCTATTTATTTTTATGTGGTTCATATAGTGAACCTTTGATGTATTTTGTATTTATATATATTAATTACTGATGATTATTATTTCAATTCAAGTTACTCTTTCATGTGGTTACTAAAGATATAATGATTTATTCTAGAATATCATTTTTATGGATTTCCCACATTTTCATTCAATAAGTCTTATAATCTGTCCATTATAAAATCCACCAATTTTTTTATCCTATGAATATATAAGTGGTTCCATATTTTCTTCCTAATTTATCATTTATAGATCATAAATCAAGGAATTAAATTTTTAATATAAAATCTGATCATATATTTCAATTTATTGGGTTTCTTTTTCTTTCATGTCTATTTTTTCGAGAAAATATATCTTACACAAGTATTTTTATATACTAACTAGAATTATTATGAAAATTTTAAGCTATAAATAAAATTTTAAATGGTTTTAATAGAATATTTTTTTTTCATTTTATAAATGTTTTCATTTTTAATACTATTAAAAAAATCAAAAGGAATGTTTTTTAATGTAGAAAGGGATAACAAATATTCTCGATGCGATAAATTTTTTATGATATTAGAATATTCTACATATTTTAAAGATTTTATAAAGAATCTTTATTATGAAAAAGTATTTTGAATTTATTTCTTTAAACTCCAACTATTTTCTAAAATACCTGATTTTATTAAAATGTATTTTTTAAAATTAATTGGTGGGTGTCTTTTATTTCTCACAAATTTTATGATCATTTACATTGTCACAAAAAATTAAATTTCTTTTGATCAATGGTCGTTAAATTTATCTTAAATATCCATATTCCTTATATTATTTCTATGATTATATCCAAAACTGTATACCATTTCTACAAAAAATATTTTTATTTGAATGCTATTTGATTGACTAGAAAAATATTAATATTATATATTCTTTATTCAATAAAAATATTTATCTATAAGTAATATTTTTTATGAATTAAAATGATCCTTTAATGGGAAATTAATTCATCTTAAATATAGTGGTGGGTCGAGATTTGAATTATATATCCCCTTATTCCATCAACAAGTCTGATGAGACAAATCAGTTGGAGAAACTAAATATATTATAGGTATATACCCACCCATAAAATAAACTGTATTGGCATAATTATTTCATGGTAATGATATCATGATGTTTGATATCACGATGTATAATATTATGAATTTGTATTATTTATATTTAATTAATTATTATCCATGAAATTAATTTAATTATATTATTCACGGGTGTATTATATTCTCATGTTATTGATTAAATGGAATGTATTTTCAATTATTTACCTTGAAATATTGATTCGGCCTTATTCTTCAAAATATTTTTCTAATGTCCATAACTCTTTATGAGAATACAATACCACCATTTATTTGTTTTTATATACCCAAGATTTAACGATGGAATATTTTATTTAGTTCAAGGACCCAAAATATTTACTTTCACTGTGTTTAATATTTTATTTCCAATGTAAAATGGGAATAGTTTTTGTATCCAGTTCTTCAATAATATAATACTGATTGATCTTTGTTGATGTGATCCCTTGTATTTTATGCCAATTTAAAAAAAATTCACTAAATTTGGGTTACTGTATTTCAGTTTGTTATAGTTTTCATAAGATCAATTTCACTAGAAATCGTGAGAACTATATTTAGAAAAACATATATATATTACGGAACACAATTGTATTCCAAAATTTAAGAACAAATTTATGTATCTGATATCAACTGAATGTTTTTGTAAGGTAGATTTTATATGATGTTTTTCATAGAATAACACCTCTTTCTGGATTTTATAAGTGTACATGGTTATAAAAAAAATTAAACTAATGGTAATAACCTTGATGATATTGGTTCGAGTATATATCAACAATCATTCCTGTTCTTGGTGTATTTTTCCATACAACACATATGGTCTGACACTCCTGAGAGATATTCTTGGGTTAAATAATATTTTATTTATGAACTGTTATAAATAATTTCACGTGGATGATAACCATGAAAGAACTATGGTTTATTAGATTGAAAATATTGTTTCATGATTTGGACAGACACTAATTGATTATCATGATTATGTGGTTTCCCATAATGATTACTATTTCTCATAATATTCTTTTTATTTTTAATCAATTGATAGAAAAATAAGGAACCAATTTATCACTAAATGTGATGAACGATGGAATGATTGTCCTCATGATAAACCAAATAAAATGAGATATAAAATGTGAATCCTTGTGATTATGAGTAATCATATATCTCATTATATAAATAAAAATCTAAACATGGGTAAGTTTTCTGAAATATAAAATAAGAGAAAATGGAGTTTCCTGATGACTATAAAGAGATGAAAATTCAATTTTCTATATGTCAAGTATGTGGGGATATACACAAAAGTAAATGTCTCAAAAGAAGAATAAGGTGTCGTATTTTTTGAAAATAAGGGCGTAGACCATGTAATTTCTCACAAAATGGCATGTAAAATGGAGGGATATAGTGTTCACCCAAGGATATCATGTTTATTTTAATGTATAATGTGTTTAGAATATGGGAATTATCTTATTCCATTCCTTAATCCAAGTTTTATCTCCTATACCAAGGATTAAACAATTCTATTTCAATCATATTAGTGGAAGGATTAAAGTATTTATATAACAGTATTTGAAAATTATGTCATATATATTCTATATAATGGATATTATGATAATAAAAATTATGAAGAATATAAGGATTTATCTAAATTAGTATTTATTTAGGTATTTTATAGAATATATTTAAAGTTCTCAATAACAAGAAACTTTTATATATTTATAAAGTGATATTTTTTTGGGAATATATGTTTAAGGGAAAGATATCCCTTAATATGTATATTATGGTGATTTAATAATGTTAACAAAGGATAAAGAGATGATTTTACTTGATAATAAGAATTAGATAGTATAGATTACCTTGGAATATAATAATAATTTGATGAAAAAGTGATTCGGGTCATCTTTTATGAAGTCTAATACATTTTTGGATTTATGAAATATATTAAATAATGTAACATCTTGTTACCAATTTCAGGTATTTATCTTATATATTATTGTTTATCTTTGAATTTGGGTTCATTTTCAGACTATAGATGAGGGATAGAATTTGTTGAAAAAAACGACTTAAGGTTCAGGGATGATTGTTTATTTTAATTAATTGAGTGTGGGTACTAATTTGTTAAAGGATTTGTAGGATTCTCCAATATTTTTGAGAATACCATAGTTTTTTGTGGGGTTTTAGAGAAAACTAGGATTTTAACTACCTATAAGAGAAATACACACCGTGTATAGTGATTAGACTCCACGAATTAGTTAGTTGGAAGATACTATGAACTTGTACAAGGTGTGAGATGTTTTAACACAATGTAAAGTATTTATATTCTATATAATGTATGATGGTATGATGTTTTTAATCGATACTGGGCATGAAGAATACATGCCATGAAAATATATTACTCACCATGTAATGGTAAAAATTGGATTTTTAATAAAAAGGCTATGGTTTTTTCATCATAATTGAGATTCAATGATTATAAGTCATGAAAAGAGGTTTCACCCTATATAAGTATCACGAGTTATAAATTTAGTTCAATGTACAAGTGATATCACTTTTAGTTCTTTTTATCCCTCGTTTCTCCTAACCTAGTATATGTTAGGGGTGATTTTGTAGACCTCAAACCATTTCAAATTATATTATTTAGAGATTTATTATTTTTTTGGCCATGGGACATTTATTTGAGTGAGTATTCATCTTCTTTTCTTTGATTCCTTTAATCATGGTAGCACCATTCAATTTCATTTATGGATATGTTGACCTGTCATATTGATTTTTCTTGATTCCTTATAGTTCCTCCATGTAATATTCATCTAGAGGATAACCCATACATTGTTTGTAGTGTATAATGTGAGTTTCTTTGAAGAAAATTGGGTTCTATCCTCTTTTCTAACCCATTTGAATAGTGAATCAATTCTAATATATGTGTATTGATTATAGGTCCCCTATTGCAATTATTTCATTCTCTGTGTTTGTGGATTCTATTAAGGGCATGTGCAGCCAAATGTTTATGTAGGTTGACCAATATATATCCTATGATGGATGAACTGCATTTCTTAAGTTTTGATAAATTGTTTTATAAATGAAATTGAATGATTTACTCCTTGATTTGGGTGTGTTGTAAGATGATTTTATGGAAAATATGGGTTTCCATTATTTTAGTAAAATGAAAATGTTATTTTCATATTATTGTGTTAAAGATTTCTGATATTGTTTTCAAGCATAGTTTCGATAAAATGGTTTGGGAAATAGAATAAGTTGTAAACCATGGGTATATAAGTATATAGTTAATCTTAGGGTTATTTTCCATGTATTATCAGAGAGTTTTCTAATGGGGTGTTCTTCTGTTACCTAGGATAATATTTCTGGTCAATCAGTTTTAACATTGTTGGGGATTTACTCATTGGGTGTTTATCTACTCCATAGGCCTATGTTTTATGAACATGATTGTATATTAGTCATTGATTGTGGTATGAGTAGTCTACTAACCATACCTATACTGACCCTTGACATGATGATAAATATTCTTTTTATTTGTATTGGATTTGATATGATATGTGATATATTATTTTATTTGATATGATTACTTTGATATGTATATGAAATTTTTGGATACATTTTTACCTTGTTTTGTTTGGAAATGTGGAAAACTGAAAAATTAAATGTTTTTCATTACTTTGATATAAAAACAGTAAAAAATTTATCATGAATTATTTCCATAAAGTTGATCATGTTCAAATTTTTTATAGTGACTTATTATGGAACACCAATGTGTGATCCCACTAATCCTATTAACTCGCACCAAGTTGACCCCTTAAACAGTTCATAGACCATTGTATGTCTTTAAATTTAGGGAATGTTAAGGAAATATAAGGATGTAGTGAGTTTAATGTTAGTTTTGTATTGGTATCTAGTGGTGAGATGGTGTATGTTTTTCTAGACTATCACATGTAGTAGTCAGTTTCCATTTTATTTATCCTTGGATGATAGAATTTCACTTCGGTATGATCTGTCTACATTCATGTTTTTCATTCATGATGTTTTATTTTTTTTATAGAATATATATATCTCTTATGTCGTATCTATATTATAAATATATATGACATGTTGTTGCATTAGGTTGGGTGAAATCATTACATCCGGTTGTTTTTCGATGCCCAATTGCTAGTCGGAAGTCATTGAGGATTCAGAATACCCATAGGGGATGTGGATATTTGGGATGGGTACTAGTGTGAGAGGGGATTTGGGTCAACTTTTCCACATTTTGGGATGACATGAGGATTTTCCTCAATAGTCATCATCTAGAGATTTAGTTATACCAGAGATGGGATTTTCAGGACAAAGAGGTAGGTTGCAGTGAGTGCCTAGCTAGCTCTTACATGAAAAGGATCATGATAAGAACGGATTTTGGGCTGTACGTATCCTATGAGTATAATGATTTGATTTAATGATATTAATATTAGTTTTTTTTCTCATTGTTCTTTGTTTTGAACATAGATTATTTTGTTGTCTGATTGTTTAGTTGGTTTTAGTGTGCAATATTATATCTATAAAATGTGTTCTAATGGTTACATAGGAGTGTGAAATAGATGATCATCATGGGAATAATTCTATATATTAAAATCTTGTTGAGGTTTTCATGCATGTAGTTTGATCAATTGATAAGAATTCACAACATGTTTGAATGACTGCTATTTAGGTACATGCAAGAGTGTAAGGAGAAATGGATCGATCTGAAGAGTTATTACACAGGAAGATATCATCCTTGATAGTCATGAATGAACCTTAATAGGAAGAGTATTAGCTAGACAAGATCAATCATATCCTCAACATTCTATATGAACAAGAGAGTATCAAGGTGAAGTGTGTGATATTCATACATTATGGTCCCAAAAAGTGGTGTTGGGATTTCATGGTACAAAAATATTAGTATGTGGACAAGTGTTGGAAGGGATTAAAGTCTATATTCTTACAACATTTTTATCCAGAGTCACTGATGATGGTTGTGTCTCAATAATTCCTCTCTTTGTAGTAGGGATATCATTTGATGTTGGTGTACACCATTCAGTTTACAGATATAGTTCATTTTTTTCATAAGATGTAAAGAATGACTAGGTGAAGGATCAAATGTAACTTTAGGGTTTTTGACCAGATATCCAATTAAAAGAATATATATTGATGATTTCGACCTATGAAGAGACAGTAGACATGGTATTGATGATATAGTTGATCATGGAAGTAAATATTGGATATTCTTCCCCTACTCTTTCACCTCATGTAAGCTTCAATGAAAAGGAAGGGAAAAATGAAAAATTAACAGGATCAATGCAGGAGTTGTGGGGGTTGTTGTTAGTGGTAGGACTTTCTACACCATTAGTTACAAAAAATAGTGTACCTATAAATTTTTATGAGTGTGGTAAGGTTGGAACCACATGATGTTATTGTCCTATTCCTATGAAAATGTGAAATAGTTGTAGATGTTATGGTCATCTTCATGGTTTCTGTTAGGCTATGTCAATGAATTTATATGGACAAAGATTGTTGGATCCATATGATACTATGGTGTAATCGGATACTGTGAAGGCTACATGGCTCTATCCACAAGGCTCAGGAGTGAACAACCTTCACAATGTATATGATTTTCTAGTGGATATAGATGAAGGTCCATTGATATTGAGTGGAAACATATTTATTTCATCATCAATTATGATTGAATTATTTGATACTGGTTCCCCCCACTCATTTATATATAGTCATTTTTTTATATTTATAAAATTACAATGGATCCCATATACTTTGTACTGGAGTTTGTGACACCTCTTGTAAATAGGAATGAGAAGGGGATTTAGTGTCCTTATTTAATTTTTTCAGTTGATGAGTAGTCATTTTTTTATTTTATCATTCTTTATCTATTTTTGTTTTATGTCATAATGAAGATGTATTATCTTATTTTTCCTCAAAATATGGTTGATAATTATCATCCGGGTGTCTCCTTTATTGTTGTTGATTATAGATCGTGGGTGTTTCAGGTAGAGTGGGATCTAAGGTATGGTCATGTAGGACATTCCCTCCACGAGATTCAGAGTGTTTTCCCTACTATAGTTGTTGATCCCAATGAAATGTCTTCCATTTTTTTATCTTCCCACTATTGTTCGGGACCTTCCTATTATTTTCCTAGATTATTTCTCTGATATTCATCTAGAGAGAGAGGTAGAGTTTACAATAAACATGGTTCATATTATGTGGATGATTTCAATAATTTATTATCATATAAAACTAGTCGAGCTAAAAGAGCTCATGATTCAGTTGGATGACTGATTAGGATAAGGATTTGCTCACTCTATTATTTTTCCATGGACATCCAATCAACTCTTTGAAAAGTAGGTAGATTGTTCACTTCAATTATACAAGTAATATTAGAATATGAACCGAGTAACATTTTAGAATAAATATACATTTAATAGTGTAGATAATTTTTTTTATCAACAGAATGTGGGAAAGTAAATTTTGAAGATAGATATTTATATAGGTTACCATCATCTCATTGTTTGAGAGTTTGATATACTGAATACATCTTTAAATGTTGGTGTGGCCATTGTAAATACATTGTGAAGTATTTTGGGATAACTAACACTTCTACAGTTTCATGGATTTTATGAATTGGTTATTAAATTATTATCTTGAAATTTTTTTGGTAATTCTTATAAATTAAATGATGGTATATTCAAGAATTGAGCATGAGAATGGGCACCATTAGATTTCGTATATGTAAATCATGAGGAGTCCACATTTGTATGGAAATATTTCAAAATGAAATTTATATATCAATGATGTGATGTATGGGGGTCCTAATTTTTTAACATGCATTATAAATTGATTCTGAGAAGGTTAAGGGTGTATTTTAATGAGAAGAACCACATAACATATTTGAGATTCTAAGAATTCCTCGTCTGTCTATATATTTTCGATGTTTCATTAGGATTCATCAATGTTAGTGTCACATTTTACTACTCTTATAATTAAAGGGGTGAAATTCATATGGGATGCAATGTTTCAGTCTTACTTCAATGAGCTAAAATGAATTATGATTTTAGATATTATTCTGATCTTACATGAGTCAGTAAGGGCATGTAGTTTTCTATCATGCTACTAAAATTGGTTTGGGTTCATTCTTATACATAATGATCATGTAGTGTATTATAACTCTCTTCATCTTAAAACACATTATATGAATTAAATAGTCTTGATTTACATATTTGAGTGGTTATGCATGCACTTTTTGTTTGGGGAAATTATATTTTCTGAAAGAGTGTTACTATATTTTATGACTATAAGAGTTTGATCTATATATGTTCTTTGAAATACAATAATATTAGAAGAATACAGTGATCAAAGTACCATCAAGCATTTGACTTTAATGATTCCTACACATTGGGGATGGGTAATGTTGTCGCAGACACTCTCAGTTGAAGTTACCGTCACAAGTTGTTTTAGAATCGAAAGAAGATTGGATCCTTTTGGGACTCCTCACTCAGTTTCAACTAGATGCTCAGAGGGATGTTTTAAGTATAGCTCTAAATTTTTTTAGTTATAATCATCTCTCCTTTATACAATTACAAAAATTCAACAACAGGATGATGAGTTCTAAGGAATTCAAGAAACCCTTTATTGTGCGGAGACCATTTCTTGTTGGTCTTTGTCTTCAGATGGTATTCTCAATTTTGGGGAACAAGTTTTCATACAAACAATAGTGAGGATATTAGATTTGTTTTATTTTCATAGTTCATCATGTTTTATTCATCTAAGATATACAATGATGTATTATGGCATGTGATGGTGATTTTGGTGACTATATAAGAAGTATGATAGTGAAAATTTTGTGTCTCAATATTACACTTACCCACAAATAAATAAAAAGCATATAAAATCTTCTAGTTCTCTCTAGCATCATTCGATTCTTGTTTGGAAATGGGATGAGGTTTCTATGGGGTTTTTTGTTGTATTACCCCAAAATACCCAAGGAAGAAATGTTATTTGGGTGGTGATTGTTCGATTGACAAACTTAGAACATTTTATTTTGACCTGGGACACCACGAATGTTAAAGATATGGGTAAGATATATATATAGAAGAACATGGAATTTCATGGTGTAACATCTATAATTATTTTAGATATAGATCCAAAATTTACCTTTTGATTTTGGGGGAGCCTCTATGAGGTAATGGGGACTATTATTAGGATTTTCCCTACTTACCATCCACAGATAGATGGTCAGAAATAATGTACTATTCAAATTTGGGAGGATATTTGTAGTGATCATATATTTGATTTTGGTGGATCATGGGATAACCATTTAGGACTGGATGAGTTTTCATATAAAAATAGTTTCAATCACCAATAATAATGGATCCTTTAAATCATTTTTATGGTTTTTAGTGTAGATAACATATTTTTTTGGTAGAGGTGGGAGAGTCCTCCTTTGTTCAATTGAGAATTGTTCAAGATACATCAGTGAGGATTCATGATACGCACTGGTATCTAGTTACAGCTCAATGTCTAACAAATATTATCCAGATAAGGAGATTCATACTTGGTTGTTTTTTATGTGACACAGTTTTTTGAATCCTTCTCCTCGGTTGGGACACCTTCAATTTGAAAAATAGGTAAAGTTGGATATGAGATATGTTGGACCATTTGAGGTCACTGAAAACCCTAAGAATGTTTCTTATTAGTTTTAATTTTTGGTTTAGTTGATAGGTATTCATGATGGTTTCCACATATCAATACTCAAAAAATACAATATTGATCCCTCTCCCATTCAGAATTTGAATGATATTGAGTTAGAGTTAGATGTTTCTATTTAGGTGGAGTAAGGGTTGATCACTGACTCTCATGTAAAAGTATTTCATGGGGTGTCAATTGAATTTGTTCAAGTGTTATGGATAAATGAATTAGATTCTCACTAGACATGGGATCAATATTATATGAATAGGGATAAATGGACTTTCCTCATTTTTATTTTTAATTCTTCATCATTACTTATTGGGGAAACAAAGTCTTTTGGTTGGGCATTTATAACATCTCATTACATTTTTCAAGAATTTATATTCTCTATTTTAATTTCCCTATATATTGGTATGGTTTTTAGGATTCCCAAGGATAGAGATAATTTTCTAGGTCAAATGACCTAATGTTTGGTGATAATTGATTTTTTGAAATAATGGAGTCTGGGTAAAAATGTTTTAAAGGATTTTAATGATTCACCTGGATGTTGGATAATATCAGAGATGGATTGGATTTTTAGCAAAATATAGTCTTTTATCTATCTACAGGATAAATACACAACAAGTGAAGTGATTACATGTCGTTTATTAGTATCCAGGTATAAGTCATGAATCGGTACAAGGGGTGAAATGTTTTCATACCATGTAATTTTTATACATGCCATGTAATTGGTTATGGGATGAAGTTGTGATCCAGAAAAATGTGTCAAAAATGAAAACACGGAAAATATATTACATTACATGTAATGGTAAAAATTATATTTCTAATAAAAAATTGATGGTCTTTTCAGTGTACATGTGCATCATGGATTACATAACATGAAAATGGATTTCATTTCCTGTATGTATCGATAGTTGGGATTTAATGTAAACATATGAGTGATATCTATTTCATTATTTTTTATCCCTTTATACTCTCAACCTAGTAGATATTAGTTGTGATTCTGGATATCCTTGACCCTTCCAAATTGTTTCATTTAATAGTTGATCATTGTTGTAGTGGTAGTGAATTTATCTATGTGGGTATTTATCTCGTTTCATCATTTTATTTAATCACAGTAGCACTGTTTCATTTAGTTTATATATTCATTTATATGATGTGTAGATTCTTCTTGATTCATTCTATATTAAAAGTGTGATCTTCCTATAGAAGATAACCCTTTCATTGGTTGTGGTGCATATTTTTTATTTTATTTGAGGAATTTTGTGTTCTTTCCTCTCCAGAAACCATATTTATTTGTGAGTTAATTATGATATTTGTGGATTCATTATGGTGACTTGATTTTAATCATTTCATTCTTTATTGTCAGAGGATCCCATTGCGGGTATGTGTGACCCGAGTTTGATGTATGTGGTTCCATCTAGTGCCTATGTTGAATGAACTACATTGCTTTGGTTTTGAAAAATTATTTTATAAATAAAATGGAAAGAATGATTGGTAGATTTGTGTGTGTGAAAAATAGTTTTTTGATTAAATATGGGGTTTCCATTATTTTTTCTAAAAATAAAAATCTATTTTTGAAGAATTGTGAAATTTATTTGGGTTATGGTTTTCAAATTATGGTTTTGTTGAAATGGTTTGGAATATAGAGAGTATTTTAAGCCATAGGTACATAGGTGGAAGGTTTAGCTTAATGAAGAGATATATGTATTATTAGGGTGTCCACTCATGGGATAATCATCTATTCACATGGATCATTGTTCTAGGAAATTTATATTAACATTTTCATGGGATTTATTCATGGGTTGTTTCTCTTACCCTTAGGCATATGTTCTAAGGACTTGGTTGTCCACTAGTCATAGATTGGGGTATTATAAATCTTCTAGCATGACCTATATTGATCTTTTTCATGATGTTACTAGGTCTTCTAATTGGTATTTGATTTTATATGATATTTGATATTTGATATTATTTTATATGACTTCTTTTTATGTATATGAAATGGTCTGACACTATTTTACTTCTTTTCGTGGAAATGTGGAAAAGGTAAAATTAAATGTTTTTTTTATTATTTTGAAAATAAAATCAAACAGTGTATCATGACTTGTTTTCCTTAAGGTTTATCAAGTTTTTATTATTATATATTGATTTTTTTTGGAATAAATCAGTGGTATCCTACTAATCATATTAGCACACACACTAGACACCCCCTTGGTGGTGCATATAAATTAATATGTATTTCAATGTAGAGAAAATCATGGTGTCATAGTGAGGTAGGGATGTTTTATTTAGCTGAGTGTGTGTAGCTAGTGGTGATGTTTTGGGAGTATTCCCATACTATCACATAGAGTTGTTAATATCTATTATTTTTTTACTTTAATGAATGATGGGTAATTTGGGATGTTCTAACTACTTTCTAGTTGTTCATTTCTAATGTCATCTTTAAATTATGGAATATAATTTTCTCTTCAAATTTATATCTCTATTATATATATATATATATATTGAATTTTGTTTGTTCAAGTGGGGATAAATCATTTCATCTCAATGTTTTTGATGCCCAGGTGATATTCTCTAGCTCATGGGGACAAGGAACACCCTTTGGGTATGTAGAAATTATAGTTAGGAACTAGTTTGGGAGGGTATTTTGGTTGGGATCACAACAAAAAATCAGTGAATTTATTTAAGAAATTGTGATAAAATTAATTTTTTTTAGAATATTTGATTTCATTGAGGTTTTATTGTGATTGAAGTTATTAAAAAGTTTTAGGGGAATAAATGATCAATTTATTGAAATTTTTGGTATGGGAAATTATAAGCTACATTATATTGTCTAGGGAAAATATTTGATCAAACCATTTGGGTTTTTCAATTTTAAATTTGGTCAGACATATCATGGATGCATTTAAGGTTAAATATTTATGGAATGGATTAAGGTAAACCTTAGGGGTTATTATTGACAATTTATAGATTAATGTATTATATATTTCTATACTAGAAAACATATGATAATAATTTTTTTGGTAAATATTTGTATGTATAAGGAATGAGTTATGGGTCATGTGATTCACTAAAAGATAAATTTAGTTCTTAAAGAAAGAAAAATAAATCTTGAATATCTATTTATTTGAGTAATTAATGAATTTTAATTGAATAAAGTGATACCAACAGATAATTTTGTGATTATGAAATGGAATGAAATCAAGTAAGTATATGTTCTCATGTACTCTATCTTCAAATTAATGTAATACCTCAATAATTAAAATATTATCCTTTTATCTCAATTTCTTATGAATTGATGGTATTTTTACCCCATGAAGATTTATGGTTTGGTAGTTTTTAAGCTTTTCATGATCATATTCTATATCAATCTCTATTATTCCTTATACATTAGTCTTTTTTCTATATATATTTATATTTTAACTTCCCACAAATGTTCTTCATATATGGGAACTCAAATTTGTGATATTTCTGGTAACCTCAATATTTTCGAATTTATATTTTCAAAAGATGTTTTATTATCCATTATTATGATATTTTTCTTTAATAAAGTTATTTTTAAATACTGAAACTCTGATAATTGAGATAAAATTAAAAGGGCACACTTTATTTAAGTGAGTAGAATGTAATACCATGACAATTGATTTTTAAAGAATAATAATCTAGATAAAATTTTAACACAAAAATAGATTTTAAATGAAACAGTAAAAGATATTATTATGTTACAATTATTTTATTTTTGATATCATATGTGAAAATTATATTATGTTCAATTTTTTGGATTTTTTAAAAAGATTTATCTTTAAATGAATACTGAAAATACTGATGTTTGAAAAATTGAAATTTATTTTCTTTAAATCATGTAAGTTTAATATTAAATTCTAATATTAATTAGGTTTTGAATTGATATAATATAAAATTTATTCACATTAGGATCATAATTATATATAATCATTATATAATCATATTTTTATGATTTAAATCGTATTTTTTGGGAAAACAATTTTTCATCACAATTTTCATCTTTATTTTTAAATTAATTCATGAAAAAAAATTAATTTGATAAAATGGATTATATATTTTAATTAAATAGTTTCATATTTGGAAAATTTTGATTATTCATTATTAATATTAACAATGGTAATACTCATCACATCGGTAAAGTGCTCATCATGTAATTAAGGTTACCAATAATGTGAAAGTCATTAAAAATCATCCAGATACTTGACTTTTGTTCTTCTGATGGGATTAATTTGGCCATAGACATACCAAACTCTAAAATATGATATTTTGGGGCTATTTGATCTTGGTAATGACATTTATATTATTTTAAGTAATGAAAATTCTAAAACGTCTCTCTATTTCTTTTAATATATATATATATATACTATTTTCTACCATTGAAAAAATGGAATCATTTTTGTTATAAATATTCAGTGGAAATATTAATGAACTATTTTATCATGGTTATTTATTTTTAATTTTTAGTAAATGAATAATTACTCTGAATAAAATTGCAACACTTACACCATATTAATTAAATATATAGAGAAAAATAAATTATTTGAAAAATATTATAAGTAATAATTAGTTTAATTATTCTATTCCATTAATTTAATATATAATCATAAAATTTTAACGATGTTTTAATTAATTATATTCGAATTATATATTTTTATGATGTTTTTAAACTCAAATTAAATTAATTGTTTCAAAAATTACATTAATGATATCTTATGAAAATAATAATTCATAGAAAATATTCAATTAGGACATGTATAATAAGATATGGTAAAAAATATCACACCTTTTCCAGTTATGATACAATTTTCCATTTATGGTTACTTTCCTGGATTTAATATTGTAAAAATATTTGATCACGGTAATTTTCAAAATGGATATGAGGGGGTTAAAACTAAAAGATAAGTGTGGAAGCATAAATGAAACTTGACAAAATTTTATTTGATTATAGGTCTTATACTTATCATCATCTTCTATTTGTACTATATCAATTTTATGACATTTGGATATGTAAAATAATTTATATTAATTTAATGCTTTAAAAAAATTCAAAATTTCACCTCCCATTACATATAAAAGTACACCTCATATATCTTTTTTACACCACATTGGGAATACTATCTTTACCAAAACAAATAAAATTACATTATCAACATACTTATACACATTATATAGTGTTTTATCTTCCTAAAAGAGGAACCCTAGTGCCCCTATGAATAGATATGAAGGAGGTTTATCTAAGAGAATGTAATTGCCTTTAGATATCTATTTGTTTTTTTACATCTTATTTTACCACCTCCAGTTATGTCATAATAATTTTAATTTCAATAAACAACATTATTTTCCATATATGTAGATGGTATTATTTTTATGTAAAAATATTTACCCTTAATCATATCCATCATAGAAAAAACATAGCTTATGTGTATAGTGGACTACTGCCTCATGAACCAATTAGTTTGTATTCAATCCCCTCCTCACATGGTTAGTAATAATGATGGAACAAATGAATTTGTATGATATTTGTGACATAATTAAAAATATAAAAACTGTAATATAATTTATAAATACATACTTTATATTCTATTGGATGATGATAACACCACTCGTGCGTATGTGTGCACTACAACCTCTATGATGTGATGTGATCATTTTTCATTTCCAATTTACATTGATCATAATAAAGATAGATTTAGTGAATATATAAGAAATATATGATAAAAAAATTATCTTTTAAAGGTGATTTATTATTTAAACATATTTTATTCCATTTGTTGATATGTTAAAACAACATTCTTGTCACTACTCGAAATATAATATATACCAATGGTTTGAAACTATTGGTATAGGAATAAAAACCATTGGTATACTATATACCAATGGTTTTGAAAACAGTTGGTTAGTAAGATGTTTCAAAAGGCTTATGCCAACAGTTTTTCTCTAACTATTGGTATATGGAAGTTTAATCTTCTTTATGTCGATTGTTTTCATGAAACCATAGTTATATATTTATACCCATTGTTTATTAACTGTTGGGATATATAGTTCAAATTCAGTTTACCAATGGTTTATAAATCGTTGGTATATATTATTACCAATAGTTCTTTACAATCATTGGTACAAATATTCTGGAAATATAATTACCAATGGTTCAAAACCATTGGAATAGTGTTTTTCAAATGGATTAAACAATCTTTTTGTAAAAAAAGTATCAAAATACACTTTTCCAACAGTTTAAAACCTTTGGTATAGTATATTTCTAGAAATCAGAACATCATCCTGCATAGAAGCCACACATTCCTTCCATTTCATAAAACTGCAAACACACCTCCAAATAACACTTATAATAGAAAAAAATCACTAGTAGAGGACATAAAAACACAACACTCTTCCCACCATGACATGTACCACAACATAGTTTTCCCTATTTCAATATTTACAAAATACAGAATTAACAAAATTAACACATAATTCATAATGTAATTTCATCAAGTATACAAATACAACAAGTATACCCACACCATAAGTATACTCATACACCATTAACCCATAATTCATATGTTAATTATATAAATAAGGAATTCAATTCAGAATTCAAGGGTTGGGGCTGTTATAGGGTTTGGGGTGGCTGTCTAAGGGGGGTAGGGACTGTCCCGGGGGTGGGGAGTCTGGGGGGATGGGGGTGTCCGGGAGGATGGGGGGTTTTAAGGGGGTGGGGGGGGGGCTATCCACGAGGGTGTCTATGGGGGTGGGGTGGTGTCCAGGAGATGGGGGTGTCCCAGGGGTGGGGGTGTACAGGGGGTGGGGTGGAATCTAGGGGGTGGGGGCAAATAAAAGGGGGTTGGGTGGTGTCCAGGGGGTTGAGGGGCTTTCCAAGGGAGTTGGGGTGGCTATTCATTGGGGGTGGGGGTGTCCAGGGGGTGTCTAGGTGGTGGGGTGTGGTCTAGGAGTGGTGTGGGGCTGTCCCGGTGTTGGGGGCTTTCCAGGGGGTTGGGGGCTGTCCACAGTGGTGGAGGGTGGATATCCATGGGTGTGTCCAGGGGGTGGGGTAGTGTCCATGGTGTTGGGGGGGGGGGGGGGGGTTCAGGGGGCGGCGGTGTCCAAGGTGGGTGGGGGGGGGGGGTTTCCATGGGGGGTGGTGTCCAGGGGGTGGGGGTTGACCAGGGGTTATAGGGATGTCCATGGGGGGTGGGGTGGTGTCCAGAGGGGTGGGGGCCGTCTAGGGGGTTGGGGGCTGTCTAGGGGGTAGGGGGTCTGTCTATGGGGATGGGGGTGTCCAGGAGGGGTGGGGGGTGTCCAAGTGGGTGGGTGATTTCTAGGGGTGGGGGGCTATCCATGGGGGTGGGGGTGTCTAGGGGGTGGGGGTGTGAAGGTGGTGGGGTGGTGTCTAAGACGGTTGGGGGCTGTAATGGTTTTAATGGAATGAATTTTATGAATTTTTAGATCATTGGTATTTTTAAAATAGTTATGGAATAGTGTTTAATTCAATAGTATGTGTTTCTTTAAGAATAAATGAATGCTTTTATTGTGTATGGTAGGAATAGGAATTTTTTTATTAGTAAATGGATTTGATTTTAATTAGGGAACAAAAATAATATATTATTTTTGAAATGGATCCTTAAAAGGAATTTTTATAAACCATTGGGGAGTTTTAAATATAAATAAGTCTCTATTATATGATTTTGAAATGGTTTTGTGAAGAATTTTCTATGATGTATCTTTATGGGATTTGTGATTTTGTGTCCCTTGTTTTGGAACATCAGATTATTTTACTAAAGGATTTGTTTTTGATAATTCTTTAGAATATTACCACTATAAATGAATCAAATTTTCCATAAGGGGATATCTTAGGTAGTCATTCTTGTGTCTTGTTCTCTACTCAATCTCTTATGAAAGTGGAATAACCATGTTCTTTTTGAATCAATTATTTTTCATGGGAGATTATAAAATACCATCCACTTTTTTTATTGGTGATCAAGGATCCTAGGAGGCAACAAAGTGGGTAACTATGAATAATGGGATCCTCTAGTTTTGGAAATTCTATAATCCACGCGTGTGGGGAGCTCTCCAGGGGGTGGGGGCTGTCCATGGGGGTGGGGGCAGCCCACAGGGGTAGGGGGTGTCCAGGGGGGTGTGTGGTGATGTCCACGGGGGTGGGGGCTATATAGGGGGTCGGGGGTGTCCAAGGGGGTGGGTGGGGTGGTCTAGGGGTACGGGGTGTCCAGTGGGGTGTGAGGGATATCCACGTGGTTGGAAGGGCTGTCTAAGGGGTAACGACTATTTGGTGGGGTGTCCACGGGGGGAGGGGGGTGTCCCGGGATGTGGGAGGTGTGTCCACGGGGGTGGGAGGGTAGTCCCCGGGGGTGGGGGGATGTCCAGGGGGTGGGGCTGTCAAGGGGGTGGGGGCTATCCACGGGGGTGGGGGTCTGTCCACGAGGGGAGGGGGCTTTCCATCAGGGTAGGGGGTGTTTGGGGGGGGGCTATCCACAGGGGTTAGGGCTGTCTATGGGGGTCGAGGTGTCCAGGTGGTGGGAGGGGCTATCCAGGGGGTACAGTGTGTCCAGTGGGGTGTGTGGGATGTCCATAGGGGTGGCAGGGCTGTCCAGGGGGTAGGGGTGTCTAGGGTGGTGGGCAGGCTATCCACGTGGGGTAGGGGGTCCCGTGGGTGGGCGAGCTATCCATAGGGGGGGTATCTACAGGGGAGGGGGGGTCCAGGGAGTGGGCGAGATGTCCACGGGGGTGGGTGGGCCATCCATGGGGGGAGGGGGTGTCCTGTGGGTGGTCAGGCTATCCACGGGGGTGGGGGGATATCCAAGGGGTGGGGTGGGGGGCTATCCACAGGGTGGGGGGATTTCCACGGGGGGTGGAGGGCTGTCCACGGGGGAAGGGGTGTCCAGGGTGTGGGGACTGTCCATGGGTGTTGGGGGTGTCCAAGGCGTGGTGGGGCTGTCTTGGGGGTACATGGTGTCCAATGGGGTGGGCGGGGTGTCCAGTGTGGTGGGCGGGTTGTCCATGGGGGTGGGTTGTCTAGGGGGTAGGGGGCAGTCCATGGGGGTGGAGGAGTCCGGGGGGGGGGGGGTTAGGTGGTTGGGTGTTGTCTAGGAGGGGTGGGGGTGTAATGGTTTTAATGTAATGAATTGCATGGATTTTTGATATCATTGGTATTTTTAAAATGGTTTTGGATTTCATTTTTATTTAGAAGCAAAAATACTATATGAATTTTGAAATGGAACATTAAATGGGATTTTTACAAACTAGGGGATGGGCAGGGCTGTCCATGGGGATGAGGGGGCTGTCCAGGGCGGTCGGGGGAGTCCAGGGGTGTGGGAGGGACTATCCAGGGGGTACAGGGTGTCCCGGGGGTGGACGGGCTATCCACAGGGGGAAGGGCTGTCCAGGGGGGTAGGGGGTGTCCGGGGGGGGGGGGGGGGGGGCTGTCCTGGGGGTTCCATGGGGGTGGGGTGGTGGGGGGATTTCCATGGGGGTTGGGTGTGTCCAGGGTTGGTCTGGGTTGTCCAAAGAGATGGGGGCTATTCAGGGGGTTGGGGGTGTCTAGGGGGTGGGCGGGGCTATCCAAGAGGTACGGGGCATCCAGCGGGGTGGGCGGGCTGTCCACGGGGGTGGGTTGTAAAGACCCGTAAAAATCAAGGGAAATTTTTTTCTCAATTTTCTTTGGAATTTTACAAGAGCACGGTTTCTGACGGCACCTGATTCCGGGGCCCGGAGTGCCCGGAATCATTTTCCGAAGTTTGGCTCGGGTACGTCCAGTGAACGAACGAGCGGGAATTTCTAACTTTTGAACCGGTGCCCGGAATCATATTCCGAGGGCACCGATGAACTCGCAGCGCCGATATTCTCTTAAGGAGACCTTTTCTGAGGTTGCGTTTATTGCGGGTTGAGAGTTAGTTTTTGGGAATTTAGAATAAGTTAAATAAAATTCTGGAATACAAATTTTATTTTAAACTTGTTGGTTATCTTCTCCCAAAGGGAGTTAGAGGTGGGACCCACATCCACTTAACCACCCTGGGGAGGATTAAGTGTGGTGGGGCCCACACGAAGCATAACTCTTCACCTTCTCTTTTTAAACTCCCTATAACTCCTCTTTAATTAACTTGACAACTTGGGTTATTAAATGGGTTGAGTTGTTTAATTTCAAACCATTGAATTTCAAAATGGTTTGGTTGTGTAAATAAAATAAGGATTTATTTTATTTTATTTTGGTTAGAATTATCTTTTCACCTTGAGATAATTTGGAGCTTTCTTCTTCTTCTTCAAACTCAATGAAGAACGCGAAGAATGCCGTTTTTCAACGAAGAACCTCTCCGTCGAAGAACTCAGTCCTTTCACGATGTCATATCCGCGACATGCGTACTTCTTCCGCGTCATCTCTTCCGAGACGATTTCCCGCAACGAAATCGCCGTCAAAGAACTTCGAATCCTCGCTTTACGATGTCGACGTCCTTTTTCCGCGACGCCGACTGCCGCGACGCTCGTCTTCCGCGGATCGTTGACGAACATAGTTCTTGAAACCGAGGTAGGGGTTTGTTGTTGTTTAATTTATTTATTCTCGTTCTTGGTTCTAGCATGACGATCATTGAAGTTAAATGATTAAGTGTTATCGTCTAACGAGAGGGGGGCCGGACCGCACAAACACGGTCGAACCCCCCTCGTTTGTTCTTGAATTTTTCGTGCGGATGAAACGAGATGGCGTGGTGCCGTCGCACCACGCGGGAATTACACGGCAATTATTGCGCGGCGCCGTCTCGCCGCGCCGCGGAAAGATTATCAAGAACACGACGCCATTGCGCCGCGTCGAAGGAAACCGAAGGCGCCATGGCCGGAGCGGGGCCGCAGCGGAGGGGCGCGGTGCCGTCGCACCGCGCCATACGACGAAGGCCGCGGACGGTTCCGGGCCGCGGTGGAACGGGAAGACTGGCGGCCAGCCAGGCCGCTGGTGTCTGAAGCCGGAAGGGGACCGGATTTGCCGGTCCAGTTGAGGAAGAACCGGCCGGCCAGGTCGGGCTGGCCGGAAGGGGAAAAACCGGGGGAATTTAATTCCCCCAGCCAACATAAATGGCCCCCCATTATGAGGGGGCCGGTTTCACAATGGGGGGCAGGCGGCCCCCCCGTTTTCAAGCAGCTCGCCCTTCGGCCGAGCTGGCAGCGCGCGGCGCGCTGCGCCGGACCTGCGCCTGGCCGGTCCGCCGGGCCCGGCCAGGCCGGGCCGGGCCCCTCCGCGCCGGGCCGCGCAGCGCCGGGCCGGGCCGGGTCGACCCGGTTTGGGCCATCCGAGGGGTCTCGGGCCTGGTTGGCCAGGGCCCGAAACCCCCGATACCGAACTGTTTGGTTCAAATGCCCATAACTCAGGCTAAGAACCTCCAAACGACGCACCGTCAGCGGCGATGCGATCCTTGGATCGAGACGGTCGTTTTGGTATATCGCACTCAGGGTTTCGGAATACTTTGAGTTCGGTTGGGTTGGTTCGTAAACGAAACCAACCGGGCCCTCGGAGCGGAAACGCTCATATCTTGAGCTACGGACGTCCGATTGACGTGTCGTCAGCTTTTTTGAGTTCCTCTTAGTGAGACGGATCTTTTGGCTTACTCCGCCCGAGGTTGGGGCGCAGGTGGAGTACGGTCGGGTTGGTTTTGCCTTAAAAATTAACCGGGCCCCTGGGACGAAAAAGCTAATAACTCTCAGACCGGGCGTCCGTTTGACGCGCCGTCTGTTGTGTTGAGTTCCTGTTGACGATACGGAACTTTGGGATACATAAACTCTAGACTTTGTGAAAGTTGATGTATCAGCCTCTCGGCTCGTGGAGTGGATCCTCCCAAACGAGCTTGCTGTGTGCGGGAACCTTAGAGATGGCTGCGATTGTGACTGCTACTGCTACTGTGACTGCGACGACGACAGTACATTGATCCTAGGTGGATTTGACGACGATGACTACAGCACTCAGTGATCCTACGTGGATCAGTGCTACATGTCCTGTGTGGGCCCGATCCTGTGTGGGTCCGATCCTGTGTGGGACTGCGCTCAGCGGTCCTGTGTGAACCAGCGCCTACAGGTCCTATATGGGCCCGATCATGTGTGGGTCATTGTGGGGGTTAGTACCTATCGATCCTTTGTGGGTCTGATGACTTAGATGGATCGGTGATCATCTTTATCGTCTTCCGAATAAGTATACGTGTATGAGCTGAATCCTGTTGCTTTCATGTGTGGATTGTGTTGTGCTATCCTGTGTGGATTACGTTTTTCTTTCCTATTTGGAATACGTAAACTTTCCTGTGTGGACTGAGTTGTACTTGGGCTCGGAAGTTGGAGCGTATTGGAATTGATGACTTAGGTATATGTATGAGCATATACCTAAGCAATGTATGTTGTTACTTAGTGATTGTATCTTACTTTTGTGGTTTATCCTTTGTGGATTTTGGGAGACCTTCAGGGGTCTCGGGGTCCCTACTGAGTAGCTTATACTCACCCCTACACGGGCTATGCCCGCACTACGTTGTGTTGGTTGCTGACAACAGACAGCGTTGATCGTAGTCAAGGCTTGCTGAGCAGGACGGTACCAGGAGGTGGACCACTGGGAGAGACATGCTCGGAGCGGACGGCGGAACCCGAGGAGCAGTGGAGCTATCTGTACCCACCTTTTAGGTGGGATTTTTAGTGGACAGCTCGGTGTAGAGGATTTTACTTTGCAGTTGTTGTTTTCCCTTTCGAGTTGTACTTTACTTTCAGTTTGGTTTTGTATACTGGCCCATTACTTTTCCGCACTTTCAGTTGTACTCGGTTTTTACTTAGTGTTTACTATTCTTCTTGCTTACTCTGTGGTGCTTGTTTACTTTTCAAAGGCAATGCCTTCCCTTTTTACCAGGAATTACGCCTTGGTGCTAGTCGCCAGCCCCTGGCCTATGGAAGTCGGGCTTGGGGTAGTCACGGCACGAGCCCCGAGGGCGGGTCGTGACAAATTGGTATCAGAGGAGTTTGGTTCTACCACGAACTCTGATCTTTTCTTTGTGAAGCAATAATGTTTAGCGTATTGAGTGTGGTTATCTGTCCAGGGAGACCAGTGTTGGTGCGGCGGCCGACGTATCCGTACACCAGGACCCTGACTTCTGATTTCTGACTTAATGCACGAAAAAATTGATTGCATGTGTGTTTAAAAGTTTTCTTTGTAATTACTTTATATCAGCTCACCAGATATACTGTTATGACCATGGTACACCTGTTTCCTTTTCAGGATGGCACCATGACGGCAGCCAGCTTGGGTTCCGAGAGTCGAGCGTGATGACAGCCCACCGAGCGACGAGGCCTTGGTGCAGGGCCCTTTGTCAGCTGTGGCACCGGCGGTAGCTCTACCCGCCGAGCCCCCGATACTTCCACCACCAGCCGTTGATGATGCACGTCGCCTCAGCGCACTGCATGAGTTTCAGCTCCAGCGACCACCCAGGTTTTGTGGGGAGATGGACCCCCAGGCAGCCGAAGACTGGCTGGAGGCAGTGGTACGAATTTTTAGGCTAGTGAGGACAGTTGTAGACCTCATGGTGATCCTCGCTGCGAGCCTACTGCACGCAACAGCGGGCCGATGGTGGAGCTTGATGCTCCAGGTGCACGATGAGGCATCGCTTCTATGGACGGACTTTGAGAGCATCTTCCTCTCGGAGTTCGTCCCAGCCACCCTTCGTGCGGTGCGTATCTAGGAGCTTCTTCAGCTGCGGCAGGGCAGCATGACGGTCGCTCAGTACTCGGCGAGTTTTACTGATCTCTCGCGCTACTCGACCGACATGGTACGAGACCCATTCTTCCGGGCCCGGACCTTCGAGAAGGGGTTGAGACACGAGATCAGGGCATTGCTGATCTCCATCATCATATCGACTCAGACAGGAGTACTGGAGTGGGCCCTTTTGATCGAGAGCTTCCTTGCTGAGTCTACACCAGTGCCGAGACCCACCGCAGGGCGGCACTTGGCAGAGTCTTCTGCAGCAGGCAGTCGACGGATGACTCAGGGGTCCAGGCAGACCAGACCATCAGGCAGATGACCTCAGGACACTGGCTTAGTAGTGCGGGGCACACAGTGTGGAGCCAGTCTTTCGAGAGGCAGACAGTGCTACTCGTGCGGCGGGCAGGGCCACATGGCTCGTGACTTCCCGACCCGTCGTGCCGAGGAGAAACAGACGGTTGAGGGACCACCGAGGCAGAGGCAGAGGGTAGACCGTGGCGGTCCGTAGGGAGGAGGCGGACGAGGCAGAGGAGCTGGCTGAGCAGCAGGTGGTGGGCGACGCTTTGAGTCTCTACCACCACCACCACCAGGAGGTCCACCCCGACCACAGGGAGCTAGCGGACAGAGATAGGCACAGCTCTAGGCAGTAGAGGCCTACGACCACGGCGCGTCCAAGATGATTCGAGGTACTATCTGTGTCTACTCCACCCTTGATGCAGTACTTATAGACACAGGAGCGAGTCACTCTTTCATAGCCGCTACCCTTGTTCGGAGCTTGGAGATTCTGACAGAGTCGTTGGCTCGATCCTTACGGCTAGAGACTCCTACGGGAGAAGACTCGACGATTATGCACTGGTGCCGGCAGTGTGAGCTTACTCTAGGAGGCTAGACCTTTAGCTGGGATCTTCTTGTAGCAGCGTCGAGGCCTTACAACGTCATCTTGGGCATGGATTGGTTATCTATGTCCATGCCGAGATTGACTGTTTTAGGCGCATGCTGCAATGTGTACGCACCGACGGGAGTAGGTTCACCTTCACCGGTAAGAAGGGAGCCTTAGCAGCACAGGATGGACTTCCACAGAGGAGAGGACAGCCCATCAATCATCAGTTGGCTAGCCTCATCCTAGGAGATGTTTACGTGTGGAGTCCTGGTTTTCCTGCAGTAGTGGATCAGTTTGCGGACGTTTTTCCCGACGACGTTCCAAGACTACCTCCTCGCAGAGAGGTAGACTTTTATATTGATATGTACCCCAGGACATCCCTGATATCGACTCCATCATATCGGATGGCCCCCGCCGAGCTTCGAGAGCTACGGGTAGAGTTGGAGGACTTGCAGGGCAAGGGGTTCATCCGTCCCAGTGTTTCACCCTGGGCTTCCTCGATTTTGTTCGCCAAGAAGGCGGACAGGAGCTTGCGACTTTGTGTTGACTATCGTCTCCTGAACCAGGTGATATTGAGGATCATGTATCCCTTACCGAGGATTGATGACCTCTTTGATCAGCTCAAGGGAGCACGGTGGTTCTCGAATATAGACCTCTGGTCAGGCTATCATCAGCTCAGAGTTAGAGACGAGGACATGCAGAAGACGGCCTTCAGATGTCGGTATGGCCACTATGAGTTCTTGGTTATGCCTTTCGGTGTAACCAATGCTCCAGCAGTGTTCATGGCCCTCATGAACAGTATCTTTCAGCCATACCTCGATCGATTTGTCGTGGTCTTCATCGATGACATTTTGATTTACTCGACGACTGAGGAGGAGCACGCCTACCAATTGCGAGTTGTACTAGACACACTCCGAGAGCACCAGCTTTATGGTAAGCTCTCGAAGTGCCAGTTCTGTATACGTGAAGTCCACTTTTTGGGACACTTCATCTCTGAGGCCGGAGTTGCAGTGGATCCTGTGAAGATCGAGGCAGTGTTAGCATGGGAGCCACCCAGGAGCGTGACGGAGGTGCAGAGTTTCTTGGGACTAGACGGATACTATCGGAGATTCATTCCTGACTTCTCTAGAGTTGAGGCACCACTCACAGCTTTGATGAAGAAGGGGAAACCCTTCGTGTGGTCAGACAGATGTCAGTAGAGCTTCCAGGAGCTGAGACAGAGATTGACCAGCGCACCTATCTTGAGGTTTCCTGAGGAGGGAGTTGGATACGTAGTTTACTGCGATGCATCAGGGACCGGACTCAGTTGTGTCCTGATGCAGGATAGGGTAGTGATCGCCTATGGATCACGACAGTTGAGGCCACATGTGCAGAACTACGCTACCCATGACCTGGAGTTAGCAGCAGTGGTCTTCGCTCTGAAGACTTGGCGACACTACCTGATGGGTGAGCGCTTTATAGTCTTTTATGATCATCAGAGTCTCAGATATATTTTCTCAAAGAAGGACCTGAACCTGAGTCAACGTCGATGGCTCGAGTTCCTCCAGGACTATGACTTTGTGATAGTCTATACTCTTGGGAAGGGGAACGTGGTAGCTGATGCCCTCAGCCGGAGGACGTGCATTCGGCTACTTGAGGAGGCGATGGAGCAGCTAGCCTCTTTGCAGATATCCTTCGTGGATAGAGATGGAGCAGCCTTCCTTCAGTCTCTCACAGTCACTCCTCCACTACTGCAGTGGGACAGAGTGGCACATCGAGGGGACACTGACTGTGAGACACGTCGTGCACAGATATCCTCGGGACAGGCACCTGATGGTTTCTCCCTTGGAGCAGAGCACGACATCCTTTTCCAAGGAAGTACCATGGTACCAGTCGCTTTACGGGAGGAGGTGTTGAGAGAGTTTCACACTTCTCCTTTGGCGGTACATCCTGGAGTGGCGAAGATGTACCAGGATCTCAGAAGACAGCACTGGTGGCCGGGCATGAAAAAGGTTGTAGCAGAGTTCGTTTCTCGATGCCTCAGCTGCCAACAAGTGAAGGCGGAGCACCAGGTACCAGCAGGCTTGGTACAACCCTTGGAGGTCCCGGAGTGGAAGTGGGACGGGATATCTATGGACTTCGTGACTGGACTTCCACGCACATCCAGTGGTCATGACTCCATTTGGGTTATTGTTGACCGACTCACCAAGTCGGCACACTTCTTACCCATCAGAGATCAGGGCTCAGTGGAGAGCTTGGGACGTCTCTAAGTTCAGGAGATTGTACGGCGTCACAGTGTGCCATCATCTATTGTCTCCGATTGAGATACTCACTTTACTTCCCAGCTTTGGAAGGGATTGCACGAGGCGTTCGGGATGCAGCTACGTTTGAGCACAGCCTTTCACCCTCAGACGGATGGTCAGACGAAGAGGACCATTCAGACTCTCGAGGACATGCTCCGCGCATGTGTCCTATACTTTGGTCGTAGATGGGAGGACCACCTACCCTTGGTAGAGTTCGCGTACAACAACAGCTACCACTCCACCATCGGGATGGCACCGTACGAGGCATTGTACGGCCGACCTTGTAGATCTCCTTTGTGCTGGACAGACCCTGGGGAGTCAGCACTTGTGGGACCAGAGATGGTCCATGCCACGATAGAGAAGGTCCGGGTCATCCAGGAGCGGATGAGGATAGCTCAGAGCCAGCAGAAGTCATATGCTGACAGGAGGCGGAGGTCACTAGAGTTCGAGGATGGCGACCATGTCTTCTTGCGGGTCTCACCTCGACGTGGTATACAGAGATTTGGCCGAGGCGGCAAGTTATCTCTATGCTTCATCGGACCCTTCCAGGTCCTCAGCAGGATTGGCGAGGTGGCTTATCGCCTGGCTCTACCACCTCAGTTGCACCGGGTGCACGACGTCTTCCACGTATCTCAACTGAGGAGATATGTTCACGATCTGACGCACATCATTGACCATGGGGAGCTTCATGTTGACAATGGGGCGACTTTTACGGAGGTCCCAGTGGAGATCGAGGATCGAAAGGAGCGGGTCCTACGTGGACGGTCGATTCCTCTAGTGCGCATCAGATGGAAGCACGTGAATCTCCAGGAGAGCACTTGGGAGAGGGAGGCTCAGATGCGTGCTCAGTACCTTCATTTGTTTCCCTAGTTTTTGATGTATCTTTACGGGGATGTAAAGCCCTGAGGTGGGAGTAATGTAAAGACCCGTAAAATAAAGGGAAATTTTTTTCTTAATTTTCTTTGGAATATTACAAGAGCACGGTTTCTGACGGCACCTGATTCCGAGGACCGGAGTGCCCAGAATCATTTTACGATGTTTGGCTCGGGTACGTTCAGTGAACGAACGAGCGGGAATTTCTATCTTTTGAACCGGTGCCCAGAATCAAATTCCGAGGGCACCGATGAACTCGCAGCACCGATATTCTCTTAAGGAGACCTTATCCGAGGTTGCGTTTATTGCGGGTTGAGAGTCAGTTTTTGGAAATTTAGAATAAGTTAAATAAAATTGTGGAATACAAATTTTATTTTAAACTTGTTGGTTATGTTCTCCCAAAGGGAGTTTGAGGTGGGACCCACATCCACTTAACCTCCCATGGGAGGATTAAGTTTGGTGGGGCCCACACAAAGCATAACTCTTCACCTTCTCTTTTTAAACTCCCTATAACTCCTCTTTAATTAACTTGACAACTTGGGTTATTAAATGGGTTGAGTTGTTTAATTTCAAACCGTTGAAATTCAAAATGGTTTGGTTGTGTAAATAAAATAAGGCTTTAGATTATTTTATTTTGGCTAGAATTATCTTTTCACCTTGAGAGAATTTGGAGCTTTCTTCTTCTTCTTCAAACTCAATGAAGGACGCAAAGAACGCCATTCTTCAACGAAGAACCTCTCCGTCGAAGAACTCGGTCCTTTCGCGACACCGTATCCGCGACGCGACGTACTTCTTCCGCGTCATCTCTTTCGAGACTATTTCCCGCAACGAAATCACCG
The DNA here is from genome assembly GCA_963277665.1 of Viscum album. NCBI lineage: Eukaryota > Viridiplantae > Streptophyta > Magnoliopsida > Santalales > Viscaceae > Viscum > Viscum album. The sequence goes on from OY728128.1 coordinate 768,966,066, forward strand.
TCAAAGAACTTTGAATCCTCACTTCATGACGTCGACACCCTTTTTCCGTGACACTGACCACCGCGACGCTCGTCTTCCGCAGATCGTTGACGAACATCGTTCTTGAAACCGAGGTAGGGGTTTGTTGTTGTTTAATTTATTTATTTTCGTTCTTGGTTCTAGCATGACGATCTTTGAAGTTAAATGATTAAGTGTTACCGTCTAATGAGAGGGGGGCCGGACCGCACAAACACGGCCGAACCCCCCTCCTTTGTTCTTGAATTTTTCTTGCGGATGAAACGAGATGGCGTGGTGCCGTCGCACCATGTGGGAATCACACGGCAATTATTGCGCTGCGCGGTCGCGCCGCGCCGCGGAAAGATTATCAAGAACGCGACGCTGTTGCGCCGCGTCGAAGGAAACCGAAGGCGCCGCGGCCGGAGCAGGGCCGCGGCGGAGGGGCGCGGTGCCGTCGCACCGCGCCGTACGACGAAGGCCGCGGCCGGTTCCGGGCCGCGGCAGAACGGGAAGACCGGCGGCCAGCCGGGCCACTGGTGTCGGAAGCCGGAAGGGGATCGGCTTTTCCGGTCCCGTTGAGGAAGAACCGGTCGGCCAGGTCGGGCCGGCTGGAAGTGGAAAAACCGGGGGAATTTAATTACCCCGGCCAACATAAATGGCCCCCCATTATGAGGGGGGCCAGTTTCACAAAGGGGGGCAGCCCCCCCCCCCCGTTTTCCAGCAGCTCGGCCTTCGGCCGAGCTGGCAGCGCACGGCGCGCTGTGCCGGACCGGGCAGGGTCGCGCTGGCCCGGGCCGGGCCGGGTCGACCCTGTCTGGGGTGGGTCGACCCGGTTCGGGCCATCCGGGGGGTCCTGGGCCGGGTCGGCCCGGGCCCGAAACCCCCGATACCGAACTGTTAGGTTCAAATGCCCATAACTCGGGCTATGATCCTCCAAAAGATGCCCCGTCAGCAGCGATGTGATCCTTGGTTCGAGACGGTCGTTTTGGTATATCGCATTCAGGGTTTTGGAATACTTTGAGTTCGGCTGGGTTGGTTCGTACACGAAACCAACCGGGCCCTCGGAGTGGAAATGCTCATATCTTGAGCTACGGACGTCCGATTGACGTGCCGTCAGCTTTGTTGAGTTCCTCTTAGTGATACGGATCATTTGTCTTACTCCGCCCGAGGTGTGGGCACAGGTGGAGTACTGTCGGGTTGGTTTTTCCTTAAAAACTAACAGGGCCCCTGGGACGAAAAAGCTAATAACTCTCAGACCGGGCGTCCGTTTGACGCGCCGTCTGTTGCGTTCAGTTCCTGTTGACGATATGGAACTTTGGGATACATCAACTCTAGACTTTGTGACAGTTGATGTATCAGCCTCTCGACTCGTGGAGCAGATCCTCCCAAACGAGCTTGCTGTGTGCGGGAACCCTAGAGCTAGCTGCGACTATGACTGCTACTGCTATTGTGACTGCGACGACGACAGTACAGAGATCCTTGGTGGATTCGACGACGAAGACTACAACACTCAGTGATCCGACGAGGATCAGTGCTACAGGTCCCGTGTGGGCCCGATCCTGTGCGGGTCCGATCCTGTGTGGGTCTGCGCTCAGCGGTCCTATGTGAACCAGCGCCTACAGGTCCTATGTGGGCCCGATCCTGTGTGGGTCATTGTGGGGGTTAGTACCTATCAATCCATTGTGGGTCCGATGACTTAGATGGATCGGTGATCATCTTTATCGTCTTCCGAAAAAGTATACATGTGTGAGATGAATCCTATTGCTTTCCTGTGTGGATTGTGTTGTGTTATCCTGTGTGGATTACGTTTTTCTTTCCTGTGTGGAATACGTATACTTTCCTGTGTGGACTGAGTTGTACTTGGGCTCGGAGGTTAGAGCGTATTGGAATTGATGACTTAGGTATATGTATGGGCATATACCTAAGCAATGTCGGTTGTTACTTAGTGATTTTATCTTACTTTTGTGGTTTATCCTTTGTGGATTTTGGGAGACCTTCAGGGGTCTCAGGGTCCCTACTGAGTAGCTTATACTCACCACTGCACGGGCTATGCCCGCACTACGTTGTGTTGGTTGCAGACAACGGACATCGTTGATCGTAGTCAAGGCTTGCTGAGCAGGACGGTACCAGGAGGTGGACCACTGGGAGAGACGTGCTCGGAGCGGACGGCGGAACCCAAGGTGCAGTGGAGATATCTGTACCCACCTTTTAGGTGGGATTTCCAGTGGACAGCTCGGTGTAGCGGATTTTACTTTACAGTTGTTGTTTTCCCATTCGAGTTGTACTTTACTTTTAGTTTGGGTTTGTATACTGGCCCATTACTTTTCTGCACTTTCAGTTGTACTCTGTTTTTAATTAGTTTTTACTATTCTGCTTGCTTTCTCTGTCGTGCTTGTTTACTTTTCAAAGGCAATGCCTTCCCTTTTTACCGGTAATTATGGCTTGGTGCTAGTCGCCAGCCCTTGGCCTATGGAAGGCGGGCTTGGGGTAGTCACGGTACGAGCCCCGAGGGCGGGTCGTGACATGGGTGGGCTATCCATGGGGGTAGGGGTTGTCCAAGGGGGTGGGTGGGTTGTCCATGGGGGTGGGTGTGATATCCACAAGGGGGGGGGGGATTTCCATAGGAGTGGGGGGGGGGGTTGTCCACAGGGGGAGGGGCTATCCAGGGGGTGGACAGGCTGTCGACGGGGGTGGCGGGGCTCTCCTAAGGGTATGGGGTGTCCAGGGGGATGGGCGAGCTGTTGACGGGGGTGGGGGGCAGTCCAGTGGAGGGGTGAGTGAGTCAAATAAAATCATTAACTCAAGTTTTATTATTATAAGATAAAAAAATAAAGATAATGTGACCTATCGAATCACACATATATTCAGGAACAACAAATAAATAAGCATCAAAGGTCAGTAATATCAGTAAAAAATGTAACATATCAATCTGTCCCTCATCACCATCACTATCATCACTCTCATCATTAGCCTCACCCTCATCCTCATATTCATCCCCATCGTCATCCCCACCCTCCCCAATGTCCTCCTCCTTTCCCTCGTACTCATCCTCGACCTCCTCATCGTCCTCCTCCTCCGCCTCACCCTCCTACTCGACGTCGTACTCAACCTTGATATCCTCCTTGCCCTCCTCCTCCTCTATGTCAGCCTCATACTCCCTATTGTCTTGACCCCAACTATAACTACCACCGGGTGCACCATATATAGAACACATCAACAACATATACTCATCACAAGCTATGGTGGACTCTGGTGGAAGTGTTGGATGTAAAACATCCATCAGTTTCATAAATGTAGTGTTTCCCCTAGCAGACTGTTCTTCCATCACAGGGGCCCTATTTTCAGCCTATTCTGCCTATGTCATAACCTGTTGGAACTCAGTGGGACTAAAAAGTGTTCCTGAGGAGGGCCATTACCTCATCGAAACTATACACTTCCCTGGTCGGCAGCGTACTCTACCAGGGTGCTCATCTCCCAACACCTGATGTAAGTGATAATTTGGCCCAAAAATTTTCAGGTTCTTGGGCATCAAGGGCCTCTAAAACAGATTTTTAAAAATATAAATATATTATTAAGTTAAAAATAGAGACTAAAATTTTAAATCTACAAATTAAAACATACAATCTACTACTGAGTCGGTTCATTAACTGCACTTCCATCTTTCTTCCTTCTACTCGAGCAAAAAAGTTTTGCTTGAGGCACACGTCCTTCTATATTAAGTTCATGCCTCTATAATGACATCGAATGTAGGAAACCATAATTAAAAATAGGATACAGATATTTAATTGCATAAAAAATTATATAACAACTTTAGCAATCGAATAAATTAAGGAGGTAGCAATAGAATGTTCAATTCATAAAGAAAAATTATAAATAGTCATACCTATTGTCTCTCATGATCTGGCATCATAGTACATCCCAATGCTTGGATGTTTTTGTAGTATGAATATTTTATTTATTTCTTCCATATGAATCCTAAATAAAATTCAATAATTAACATTTAAGAAAAAAATGAATTTTTTTTAAAATGCCTCTAATGTGATTAATACCTTAAATTGGCTCGTCTTCCATTGAGTAATCATCTATAGGTACAATTATAATGATCAATAGTCCATGATAGGGACTGCATCTAACTCTGTGCTCACTCTAGCATGTCAGTCAATGTATAGCTCGTGCTTACAAGCTCTCCAAAGATCGCTAAATCCTTTATACGTGCTGGTCGTGTACCCTCACCATCGTGGAAATTAAACCATACCAGACACCAAAATATTAATTCATATAAATACAAAAAATAATTTATTTCATAAATTACAATAGATTTTTTTCCCCACATCTCTATTCAAGCTTTATCCTTGACTTCATTTGGTAGCTGTCTCTATGATAGAGGGCTGACAGAAATGATGTCCGAGTATTTGGAAAGCGTCACAAAAAAAACATTGAAATTGCCTCCTAATTTTTTCAATCGTTTGACTATCTTCATTATAGTGCACCATCAACTATGTATGATGGTTACACACTTCATGCATGCGTGTATGCCCCCTCCACTACCTCCTATCAGTAGATGTATCTATTATGAAATAAAAATAAATATTTTTTCACTACATGTTATCATGAAAATAAATTATGGTGCATAAATTTTTTCAGGTTGTATAAGTATACATGTTGTAGTATGATCAATGGGGGTTGCAGGATCCACTAAAATTGATGGAATACCATATATAGATGGAGTGGGTTCCAATTTCTGCTCCATAGGGACAGAATCTGGCGGAGCAGGAGTCGAAGAAGATGGAATGTAAAAGCCTGGAGAGAAGGAAGTATAATTAAAAGAGGATGATAGGGATGGCTGACCGAACGCTGGACGGGGAGTGGGAATCATCATCATATATGGTACATAAGAGAAAGGAGGCTCAGATGTAAATGGTTGTGAAAACATGGGAGGCCTAAATATCATGTGTGTCCCTAACAACACACAAGGATCAGAATGTGGGATGTGTGGTACGTCCGTGAGAGGGGAAGGGTCTAATCGGGTATGCCAACTAGATCATCTAAATCTTGAAACACCCCCTCATATGAACACCCTGAGTATTGGTAACACTACTAGACTTCTCATCAAAAAACTATCACCTAATATATGGATCTAGAAAAAATGTTTAAAAAAAATTAATCACATGACATTATATATTATTTAGATATATATATTTGAAATAAAATACTCACTGCAGGCACTTGTGGAGGAATGCTGAGCTCAATCATGCGAAAATTGTTGTCCATAATCTATTTTCATCACCTCTCTTCAATTTGATTCATTTCCTACATTTGAAAACAAATAGAGAAGTAAATAGAAAATGAAAACATAGGTGTAACCCCAAAAACAAAATAAAAGATAGGGAATTGGGGGATTCATGGATAATTTAACTATGAATGTTTGTAGGTGAGCTTGAACAAATATTTAATGTTGATAACAAATTGTACACGATTTAATAATGAAATTTAATTTTTAGTAGGATGGTTATTTTCTAAGTGTCTTCATTGTATGAAAATCATGGAAAATTGATTCTACTAGATTCATAATGGGTAAAGAATTTGTCAAAATTATGGAATGCTTTAATTTCATTAGCCTAGGTAGATGATGCAGGATTCAATACCTGTTTTGCAGAAGAATACAAACCATCATTTTCATTGCCTGGTAAAATTCTAAAGAGGGGTCTTAAGGTTTTACAAAAAAATTTAAAGTCATAGTTGAATCATTGAAATGTTCACCAAGTTAGAAATGATGGTTTTGTAGGTTTGAATACAATTCAATTCCAAATTATAAAATACAATTCAAATAATGTTGCACCAAATAAACATTGAAAATCCTATAATGGTCTAGTCAGATACAACACATTTTTAATCAATATTAAATCAATTTCAATAGTACCAACCTTAACATCCCATGTCGAGGTAAACCAAAATAATTTAGAACATGAATGGATGATTTTATATATTTCCCACCAAAACATTAGGTTCACTATCAACTCTGAAAATTCAGCTCTGAGAGTCATCAAAAGTAATAAATGGATCATTTCCAATGGTAGTAGGTATGGTGTCAATTCCATAATCACCATCATCAAAAACATGTCTTGGAAATACTTCAATAATGACACCAAATTCAGGTCGAAGATGGTGTTTGACATAAAAAACACGTTTCTCCATTTATGCCATTACATATGGTTCATCAGTAAAAATAATGTGAGTCATATCAATTACTTGAAATCCATAATCATCAATAAAAGTTCCTTGACTCGTCATCGAATAAAACCACTGGCATTTAAATATCCTGAATCGTACATGAGAATAATAATCCAATTTTATTGTTTTTTCAACGACTCTATAATAACCAACATTTTCAAATCGCATTATACAATGTGATGCACTAGAATAACAGTATGTTGTGGCAGTAACTATAACACCATCATGTTTTGTTCTCATGTTCATTGTTGGTTCAGTGATAATAAATATGTACCCATTGATAATAATTGATTTACAGTCCTGAAACACGGTTATATGAACAAAATCCAAAGCTCTTATTTCCTCAGAGACAGAGTCAGTAGAAAAACTCAATACCTGAAATATAAATCAATATTGAACATAATTAGTTATTTTTTTAAATTATTTTAAATAGTAATATTATTACCTTCAATTTTAACCAAGCAGAAAACTCTTTTCTATGCAAATTCTCCCTTGTTCTCTAAGATAAAGAACGGTGCTTTCTATTTATCATCCCTTTATGTTCCCTATATATAAAAATAGTGCCACGACCCATCCTCAGGACCCGTACCGTGACTACCCCAAGCCCACCTCCTAGAGGCCAGGGGCTGGCAACTAGCACCAAGGTGTAAATCCCGACAAAAAGGGGAAGGCATTGCCTTTATAAAGTAAACAAACACCATACAGTAAGCAAGGAGAAGTAAAAACTATGTGAAACTGGGTACAAAAAGTAGTGCGGAAATGTAAGTGGCCATAATACAAGCCCAAACTGAAAGTAAATTACAATTGAAAAGAAAGTAAAACAACTGATAGTAAAGAAGTAATGTCAAGCCGTCCACTGGAAGTCCCACCTAAATAGTGGGAACAAATAACCTCCTCAGCTCCTCGGGTCCAGCCGTCTGCTCCGTGTACGTCCCGCCTAGTGGTCCACCTCTAGGTATCGACTGGCTCCACAATCCTCAACCACGATTAGCGCTGTCTGTCGTCTGCATCCAACACAACATAGTGCGGGCATAGCCCGTATGGGGGTGAGTATGCGCTAGTCATTAGGGACCCTGAGACCCCCGAAGGTCTCCTAGAATACACAAAGGATAATCCACAAAGGGAAGATACAATCACGAAGTAACAACCAACACTACTTAGGTATATGCCCATTCATATACCTATGTCATCAATTCTCATTCAGTTCTGACATCCGAGCCCATGTTCGATCACATCAATATAGGATAACACAACCCAAACCACATAGGAAATAAAGTGAATCATATTGAATATATTGATTGAAAATAAAGACTCAGCTCACACTGGTATACTTCTTCGGTGATAGAGATGATCAGATATAGTCGCTGATTCATCTAATCTGGGACCCACGTAGGATACTATACCATCCATGCTGCCGAACCCACATAGGATTTCAGTGCAGTCTTTATTGCCATCAAACCCACAGAGGAATTCAGTACAATCTTCATCGATGTCGAACCCAGATAGGATTTTAGTGCAGTCTTCATCGTCGTCGAACCCACATAGGGTTTCAGTACGGTCTTCATCACTGTCGAACCCACATAGGATTTCAGTGCAATCTTCATCACCATCGAACCCACATAGGATTTCCGTACGGTCTTCATCGCTGCCGAACCCACATAGGATTTCAGTGCAGTCGTCATCACCGTCGAACCCACATAGGATTTCAGTTTGGTCTTCATCGCTGCTGAACCCATATAGGATTTTAGTGCATTCTCCATCACCGTCGAACCCTCCTAGGATTTCAGTACGGTCTTCGTCGCTGCCGAACCCACATAGGAGTTCATTGTAGTCTTCATCAGTCGCAATCGCAAACAGCTCTAGGGTTCCCTCACACATCATGCTCGTTTCTGGGAGGGTCCGCTCCACAAGCCAAGGGGTCGAGCTGAGCGGAACAGGGGGGTGCGCTGCCCCCCTAATTGTGGAACTGCGGCCCCCAAATGGGGGGATGCTCCTTCGTCTATCCGGGGGTTACAACCCATGGATTCGTGGAAGCTGGACGGCCCGGTCCGGCAGGCCGATGCTGCTGCCGCGAGACCGCTGGGGTCCTGCCCCTCCGAGGTGCCGGTGGATGGCGGTTCCAGCCATCCGGACATGCACCGCCATGACTTCGAGCCGAGGCCTTGTCCGACCAGCACCGCGCCCCTCCACTACGGCCCCGCTCCGGCCGCGGTTTATTCATGGTTCTCCGTCACAGTGCAACGACGCCCCGCCCCTTCGCTCTGACTCGACTCTGGCCGCAGGTTCGGTTGGCCTCAACGGCATGGTGTGCAGCGCCGCGCATCTTCACCACATTTCCCCATATTTCCGCGCGGTGTCATTGCACCGCGCTGCCTTCTTTTGAACCGCAACAAACACAATCATCAAAGGGAGAGGAGGGTCAGTTGTGTTCGTGCGGTCTGACCTCCTCCTGTTATTATGATAACAGGCAGCCCAAATAGAAGTCGATGAATGGAAAAGGAAGAAAATTCATGGTCAAAAACAATTAACCCCTGCCTCAAGCATTGTTAAACGAAGGTTCGTTTTGGGGAAGGGACGTCGCGGAAGACAGCGTCATGGAAGGAGGATCGTAGGAGTCACGGTACATGGTGTCGCGTCTTCGATCTCCGGGGAACTAGTGTTCTTCACCATATTCTGTCGGAGGCCGGCGTTCTTCGTCGTTATTCACGTTCTCCAATGAAGATGATGAAGATTCATGGCTTTGAGCAATTCCTCTCCAAATCCCTCTCACACAAAGAAACAACAGTAATAAAATAATGTGTTGCCTTATTTTATTACTCATGCCATCTGTTTTTGAAATTCAATATTAAATCACGATTTAATTATCGAGCGTTGACCAATTAATGAGGCGTTTAATAATCCAATTAAACATGAGAGTTGACTTGGCATTAAAGAGGGGTGGGGGGGGGGTGCGGGTGAGTTACCAAATTAAATGCACGTGGGAGGTAAAAGGGAAAAAAGGTGTGGGGATCCTGTGGACCCCACCTCACTAATATCCTACCTAGGATTTAGGAACTAGTGGGTCCCACACCAACCACCAAACATATGTTTAAGCTACCTTAAATGAAAATAAAATTGGTTGCACAAATTTTATTTTATTCTTTAGTTAACCCAATTAAATAATAACATCATCCGAGAAAACGCAACTCCCGAAAAGGTGTTCTTAAGAATTTACTGGTGATGTGGTTCCATCGGTGACCTTAGATTTCGATTATGAGAAACAGTTCAAAAGTAAGGAAAAACTGCTCGTTTGTTTACTGAACGTACCCGATCTAAACTTCGAAAATTGGTTCTGGGCACACTGGGCCTCAGAATCAGGTGCCGTTAGAAACTGCGTTCTGGTAAAATCCCAAAGAAAACAAAAAAAAAGGAAAAAAATAATTCCTTGAATTTTACGGGTCTTTACATTACTCCCACCTCAGATATTTACATCCCCATAAAGATATATCATAAACATGGGGAAAAAATGTGGGTACTGCGAACGCATCTAAGCCTCCCGCTCCCATGTGCTCTCCTGGAGGTTCCTATGATTCCATATGATGCGCACTAAAGGAATCGACCTCCCACATAGGGCCCGCTCCTGCCGATCCTCGATCTCCACCAGGACCTCGGCAAAAGTCGCCCCATCGTCAAAGTCCAGCTCCCCCTGGTTGATGAAATGTGTCGGTTCGGGCACGTATCTCGTCAGCTGAGATACGTTGAAGACATCGTGCACCCGGTGCAACTGAGGTGGTAGAGCCAGGCGATATGCCACCTCGCCTATCCTACTGAGGACCTGGAATGGGCTGATGACGCGCAGAGATAACTTGTCGCCTCGACCAAATCTCTGTAATCCACGTCATGGTGAGACCTGCAAGAAGACATGGTCACCATCCATGAACTCCCATGGCCTCCAACTCCTTTCAGCATAAGACTTTGGCCGGCTTTGAGTTGTCCTCATCCGCTCCTGGATGACCTGGTCCTTCTCTATCATGGCCTGGACCATCTCCGGTCCCACATGGGCTAACTCCCCAGGGTCTGTCTAGCACAGAGGTGTTCTGCAAGGTTGGTCGTACAATGCCTCGTATGGTTCCATCCAAATGGTGGAGTGGTAGCTGTTGTTGTACACGAACTCCACCATGGGAAGGTGGTCCTCCCAACTGTGACCAAAGTCAAGGACACATGCACAAAACATGTCCTCAAGAGTCTGAATGGTCCTCTCCATATGACCATCCGTCTGAGGGTGAAAGGCAGTGCTCAGATGTAGCTGCATCCTGAATGACTCCTGTAACCCCTTCCAATGCTGGGAAGTAAAGCGAGCATCTCGATCAGAGACAATAGATGATGGTACACCATTAAGATGTACGATCTCTTGAATGTAGAGGCATCCCAAGCTCTCTACTAATCCCTGCTCTCTGATGGGTAAGAAGTGGGCTGACTTGGTGAGTCAGCCAACAATCACCAAAATGGAGTCGTGACCTCTGGAAGTGCATAGAAGTCCAGTCATGAAATCCATAGATATCCCGTCCCACTTCCACTCTAGGACCTCCAAGGGTTCTACCAAGCCTGCTGGTACCTGGTGCTCTACCGTCACCTGTTGGTAGGTGAGGCATCGAGAAACGAACCTTCCATAGCCTTCTTCATACCCGGCCACTAGTGCTATCATTTGAGATCCTAGTAAATCTTCTCTACTTCTGGATATACTGCTAAAGGGAAAGTGTGAAACTCTCTCAGCACCTCCTCCTGTAAAGAAGCTGGTACCATGGTACGTCCTATGAAAATGACGACATGCTCTCCTCCTACAGATAATCCATCAGGTGCCTACCCTGAGGATATCTGTGCACTCCGCATCTCACAGTCGGCGTCCCCACGCTGTGCATCTCTGACCCGCTGTAGTAGTGGAGGAGTGACTGTGAGTGACTGAAGAAAGACTACTCCATCTCTATCCACGAAGGATATCTGCAAAGCGGCTAGCTGCTCCATCACCTCCCTGAGTAGCTGAATGTCCATCCTCTTGCTGAGAGCATCTTCTACTACGTTCCCCTTTCCAGGAGTATAGACTATCTCAAAGTCATAGTCCTAGAGGAACTCGAGCCATCATCGCTCTCTGAGATTCAGGTCCTTCTGCGAGAAGATTTACCTAAGACTCTGGTGGCCAGAGTAGACTGTAAAGTGCTCTCCCATCAGATACTGTTGCCACATATTCAAAGAAAAGACCACTGCTTCTAACTCCAGATCATGGGTAGCGTAGTTCTTCTCATGCTGCCTCAACTGACGTGATACATCGGCGATCAGGGCCCGCTCCTGCATCAAGACACATCCGACTCCGATCCCTGATGCATCATAGTAGACTATGTACCCTACTCCCTCCTCTAGTATCCTCAGGATAGGCGCACTGGTCAATCTCTATCTCAACTCCTGGAAGCTCTACTAACATATGTCTAACCACACGAAGGGTTTCCCCTTCTTCTTCAAAGCTGAGAGTGGTACCACAACTCTGTAGATGTCTGGAACAAACCTCCGGTAGTACCCAGCTATCCCCATAAAAATCTGAACCTTCGTCACGCTCATGGGTGGCTCCCAAGATAGCATTGCCTCGATCATCACAGGATCCACCGCAATTCCTGCCTCAGAGATGACGTGTCCCAAGAAGGGGACCTTACGTAACCAGAACTCAATCTTAGAGAGCTTCCCATAAATATGGTCCTCTCAGAGTGAGTCTAGTACAACCCGCATGTGGTAGGTGTGCTCCTCCTTAGTGGTCGAGTATATCAATATTTCATCGATGAAGACCATGACAAATTGATCGAGGTATGGCTGAAAGATCATGTTAATGAGACCCATGAACACTACTAGAGTGTTAGTTATGCCGAAAGTCATAACCAAGAACTCATAGTGGCCATACCGACATCTGAAGGCCGTCTTTTACACGTCCTCATCTCAAACTCTGAGCTGATGATAGCCTGACCTGGGGTCTATCTTTGAGAACCAGCGTGCTCCCTTGAGCTGATCGAAGAGGTCATCAATCCTCGGTAGTAGATACTTGTTCCTCACGGTCACCTGGTTCAGGCGACAATAGTCGACACATAGTCGCAAGCTCAAGTCCGCCTTCTTGGAGAACAATATCGGGGAAGCCCAGGGTGAAACACTAGGATAGATGAATCCCTTTCCCTGCAAGTCCCCCAACTGTACCCATAGCTCTCAAATCTCTACTAGGTTTATCCGATATGCTGGAGTGGATATCGGGGTTATCCCGGGGTACAGGTCAATATAAAATTCTACCGCTCTGTGAAGTGGTATTCCAGGAACGTCGTCAGAAAAAACGTCCGCATACTGATCCACCACTACAGGAAAACTAGGACTCCACATGCCAACTGATCCTAGGATGAGGCTAGGAAACTGATGAGTGATGGTTTATCCTCTCCTCTGCGTGAGTCCATCCTGTGCTGTAAAGGCTCCCTTCTCGACGGTGAATGTGAAACTGCTCTCGTCATGGCGAAAACACCGCACCATGCGCCTAATATATCCAATATGAGCATAGACTATAGATAACTAATCCATGCCCAAGATGACGTCGTATTTCCTCAACGCGGCTAAAAGAAGATCCCAGCCGAAGCACATGCCTCCTAGTATAATCTCACACTGCCGTCACTAGTGCGTAATCGTCGAGTCTTCTCCCATAGGATTCTCTAACCGTATGGATCCAACCAAAGGCTCCATCGGAATCTCTGAGATCCGAACAAGGGCAGCAGAAATAAAGGAATGACTCGCTCTTGTGTCTATAATAATTGTATCAAGGGTGGAGTAGACACATATAGTACCTCGAATCATCTTTGGCACGCCGTGGTCATAGGGCTCTGCTTCCTAAAGCTGAGCCTGTCTCTGCCCGCCAGCTCCCTATGGTCGGGGTGGACCTCATAGTTGTGGTGGTGGTAAAGCCAAAAAGTGTCACCCACCATCGGCTGCTTGGCCAGCTCCCATGCCTCGTCTTCCAGCTCTTGCGAAGGCTGGCTCTGTGACTTGTGCCACGTACCTCTGAGCCCGTGTCCTTAGGGAGTCTGCCTGATGGTATGGTCCGCCTGGACCCCTGTGACATCGATCGACTGCCAGCTGTAGACGACTCTTCTACGTGCTGCCCTACGGTAGGTCTCGCTACTGGCATTGGCTTGACAAGAATGCTCTCTATGAGAAGAGCTCCCTCTAATAATCCTGCCTATGTCGGAATGCTGAGGGATATCATTGATGCCATAATCTAATGCCTCAGTCCCTGCTCAAAGGTCTGTGCCCAGAAGAATGGGTCCCGTACCATGTCCGTCGAATAGCGTGAGAGGTCGGTAAATCTCACCGAGTACTAGGCGACCGTCATGCTGCCCTGCCGCAGCTGTAGTAGCTACTGGATGTGCACCGCACGGAGGGTGGCTGGGATGAACTACGAGTGGATGAGGCTCTCAAAATCCATCCAGAGGAGTTATGCCTCATCATGCACCTGGAGCATCAACCTCCACCATCTTCCTACTGCCGCGTGCAGGAGGCTCGCTGCGAGGATTATCATGAGGTCAGCTGGTGTCCCCACTAACCTGAAAACTCATAGAACTGCCTCCAGCCAATCCACGACTGCCTAAGGGTCCATCTCTCCACGGAACCTGGGTAGTTTCTGACGCTGAAAATAGTGCAGCACACTAAGGCGATGTGCACTATCAGCGGCTTGGGCTGGTAGCATCGGTGGCTCGGTAGGTAGAGGTACCGCCGGTGCCTCCGTTGTCAAGGGGCCCTGTACTGAGGCCTCGTCGCTTGGTGGGTTATCGTCTCGCACAACGCTCGGAACCCTATCATGCTGCCGTGGTGGGGCTATCCTGAAAAGAAACAGGTGCGCCATGGTCAAACAGTATACCTGGTGAGCTAACACAAAGTAATCACAAAAAAAAACTTTTGAAACAAAAATTTAATCAATGTTTCGGTGCATTGAGTCGGAAAATAGATGTCAGGGTCCTAGTGTACGGATACATCGGCCGCCGCACCATCAATGGACTCCCTGGGCTGATAACCACAATCAATACTCTTAACACTATTTCTTCACATAGAAGAAAGATCAGATTCTAGAGTTTTGTGGTAGAACTGAACTCTTATGATACCAATTTTTCATGAACCGTCCTCCGGACCCATGTCGTGACTACCCCAAGCCCACCTCCCATAGGCCAGGGGCTGGCGACTAGAACCAAGGCGTAAATCCCGAAAAAAAGTGGAAGGCATTGCCTATATAATGTAAACAATCACCACAAAGTAAGCAAGAAGAAGTAAACAATAAGTAAAACTGGGTACAAAAATTAGTGCGGAAAAGTAAGTTGGCCAGAATACAAACCCAAACTGAAAGTAATGTACAATTGGAAAGAAATTATAGCAGCTGAAGGTAAAGCAATAATGTCGATCCATCCACTGGAAGTCCCACCTGAAGGGTGGGTACAGATAGCCTCCTCTGCTCCTCGGATACATCCATCTGCTCCGTGTACGTCCCACCCAGTGGTCCACCTCTAGGTACCAACTTGATCCACAAGCCTCACCCACGATCAGCGCTGTCCGTTGTCTGCATACAACACAATGTAGTGTGGGCATACCACGTGCAAGGGTGAGTATACGCTACACAGTAGAGACCCCAAGACCCTCGAAGGTCTCAGAGAATCCACAAAGGATAATCCACAAAGGATAATCCACAAAGGAAAGATACAACACAAACTAACAACAAACACTACTTAGGTATATGCCCATACATGTACCTATGTCATCAATTCCCAGTCGGATCTAACATTCAAGCCCATGTTCGATCACATCCACACAAGATAAAAAACCCCAAACCACATAGGAAAGCAAGCGAATCATATAGAAGATATTGATTGAAAGTCAAGACTCAGCTCACACATGTATACTTCTTCGGTGATAGAGATGATCAGATATAACCACTGATTAATCTAAGATGGGACCCACATAGGATACTAAACCAGCCAAGCTGCAGAACCCACATAGGATTTCTGTGCAGTCTTCATTGTCGTAGAACCCATGAAGGTTTTTAGTACGGTCTACATCTTTGGAGAACCC
This sequence comes from Viscum album, assembly GCA_963277665.1. NCBI lineage: Eukaryota > Viridiplantae > Streptophyta > Magnoliopsida > Santalales > Viscaceae > Viscum > Viscum album. Next base: position 768,981,402 of record OY728128.1, read on the forward strand.
ATATAGGATTTTAGTATGGTCTTCATCGCTGCCGAACCCACATAGGATTTCAGTGCAGTCTTCATCACCGTCGAGCCCACATAGGATTTTAGTACGATCTTCATCGCTGCCGAACCCACAAAGGATTTCAGTATAGTCTTCATCACCATCGAACCCATATAGGAATTCAGTCCGGTCTTCATCGCTGCCGAACCCACATAGGATATCAGTGCAGTTTTCATCACTGTCGAAACCACATGGGATTTCAGTACGATCTTCATCGAAGCTGAACCCACATAGGATTTTAGTGCAGTCTTCATCAGTCGCAGTCGCAGCCTGCTCTAGGGTTCCCGCACACAGCATGCTCGTTTCCAGGAGGGTCCGCTCCATGAGCCAAGGGTTCGATACATCAACTGACACTTAATCTGGAGTTGATGTATCTAAAATTTCCGTCTTGACAAGAGGAACTCAACGTGACAGGTGACACATCAATCAGACGCCCGGTCTGAGAGTTATTGGCCTTTTCGTTCCAAGTGCACGGTTTTTTTCTAAGACAAAACCAACCCGACCACACTCCAACTGTGTCCAAACCTCGAGCGGAGTAAGCCAAAAGTTCATTATCACAATGAGGAATCCAAAAAAGTTGATGGCACGTCAATCGGACGTCTGGAGCACAAGTTATAAGCGTTTCTGCTCCGAGGGCCTCGTGGGTTTCATGTTCGAACCAACCCAGCCGTACCCCAGGTTCACCTAAACCTTCAGTGTAATTTACCGAAATGACTACCTCAATCCAAGGATCACATCGCAATTGACGGTGTGTTGATCGGGGGTCCATAGCACATGATAATGTAGTTTGAACAGAACTATCCGGAAATAGGGGGTATTGGGCCCAGACCGACATGGCCCAAGCCCCCCTGGGTCGGCCCGAACTGGGTCAACCCGAACCGGGTCTGGTTCCGACCTATTAGGGTGTGGCCCGGCCCGGTGGGCACGGCCCGGCCCGGTGGGCACGGCCCGGCCCGGTGGGCACAGCCTGGCCCGACCTAGGCGCGGCACGACCTGGTGCGCACTCGCGACCCGCATGGCCTGCTCGGCCACACCGCGTTGAGGGTAACAGGGGGATGCACTGCCCCCCGGATTGTGGAACAGTGGCCCCCACATGTGGGGCCACTCCTTCGGCCAGCCAGGGGTTATGGCCCCCGGTTTCATGGAAGCCGTCCGGCCGGTGCTGCTGCCGGGGGACCGCCGGGGTCCAGCCCCTCCGAAGTGCTGGCGGTCGGCGGTTCCGGCGGCCCGACCTTGCACTACCGCGGCTTCAAGCCTTGGCCTTTCCCGACCGGCATGGCGCGACGGCGCCGCACCCCTCCGCCGCGGCCTCGCTCCGGCCGCGGTGTCTTCATGGTTCTCCGGCGCTGCGCCAGCCCGACTCTGGCCACAGGTTCGGTTGGCCTCAATGGCACGGCGTGATGACGCCGCGCATCTTCACCACATTTCCCCATGTTTCCGCACGGTTCCGTTGCACCGCGCCAGATTCTTTTGAACCACAAAAAACACAATCATCAATGGCGGAGGAGGGTCGGCCATTTTCGTGCGGTCCGACCTCCTCTCGTCATTACGATAACAGGCGGCCCAAATAGAATTCGATGAACAAAAAAGGAAAAAATTCACGGGCAAAAACAATTGAGCCCTACCTCAAGCGTTGTTAAATGAAAGTTCGTCACAGGGAAGGGATTTCATGGAAGATGGCGTCGCAGAAGGAGGATCGACGACCTCATGGTACACGGCTCCGCGTCGTCAATCTCTGGGGAACTAGCATTCATCATCGTCTTCCGTCGGAGTCCGGCATTCTTCTTAGTTCTTCGCATTCTCCAACGAAGAAGATGATGATTCAAGGGTTTTGAGATATTCCTCTCCCAATCCCTCTCAAGCAATGAAACAACAGTAAATGCACTTGGGAGTCAAAAGGATGAAGATGAAGATTCAAGGGCTTTGAGCTATTCCTCTCCCAAATTAAATGCACGTGGGAGTTAAAAGGAAAAAAGGGGGTGAGGCTCGTGTCGGCCCCACCTCAATAATATCCTACCTAGGAGTTAGGAAATAGTGGGTCCTACCCCAACCTCCAAAATAGGTTCATGCTACCTTAAATAAAAATAAAATTGGTTGCACAAATTTTATTTTATTCTTTAGTTAACCCAATGAAATAATAAATTCACCCGGGAAAATGCAACTCCGGAAAAGATGTTCTTAAGCATTTACCAGCGCTGTGGTTCTATCGGTGCGTTCAGATTTCGATTCCGGGCACCGGTTCAAATTTTAGGAAAACCCACTCGTTCATTTACTGAACATACCTGAGCTATACTTCGGAAATTGATTCTGGGCTCAACGGGCCTCGGAATCAGGTGCCGTCAGAAACTGTGTTGTTGTAAAATCCCAAATAAAATTAAGAAATGAATAAAATTTCCTTGAATTTTACGGGTGTTTACAAATATGAATAGTTTAACAGATATATATATATATATATAAGATATACATACTCAATTTACATAGACGATGATGTCATCAAACTGTTCACAATTTAACAAAACTGTGCGACGTTTCATCTCCAACTCTTCAAGGATTAATGTCATCAATGTATATGTTCCATGAATTCATCTAGTTTGATAAAGTGATGGAAAAATGGGTTCAATTTTCTCATATTTTTCTTCTTCATTTCTCATTGTTCTGTTCAATCTTGTAGTAAGACCATAAAAATACATAGATCAGAAATCCATACATTCTCAAGCCAAGTAACCGTTCACGATAGAACCTTCGGGATGATTCCTGTTACGGACATAAGACTTTAATGTGTAAATATTTCTTTCAGATGGATACATAAAATGAAAAGAAATAGGTTCTCTGAGAAGTATTTCAGTTGGAATATAGACAGTCAGATGTAGCATGCATGCGAAAAATGATAGAGGAAATATTTTCTCTAACACAAAAAAAATTAATGAGGAATCTTCCAACATATTTTGTAATAAAGACGTGGAAAACATATTTTTATAAAGATATCTAAACAAATTGAGCAAACGAATAACATCCACCCTTACATTATTGGACAAAAGATGGCGAATTTCTATTGGAATCATCTCATGCAAATGGTTGTGATAATCATGATTCTTCAATGATTTTAGCTTAAAATCTGTTATGTTTACCCATTTAGATATGTTTTTTGAATATCCATCAGGAACATTAATAGTCTCTAGTACTAATAGAAATTTATTTTTTTTCTTTAGGTTTCATCACATAAAAATCACATAGAAATTTCCATTTATATTCACAGATACACACATGATGCAATTCTGGTCTGATTCCCCAATCCACCATGTCACTCCGAGACCGTAAATCATATTTTTTTGTTCCCATAACATTTTGAAGAATTGAAAGAAAAATTTCACATATATTTTTTTCAATGTGAATTACGTCTAAGAAATGAAGTATCAAATTGGATGAACAATAATGGAAATCATAGAAGATAGTTATATTCTTGCAATTGTAACTGGTTTCAATGAAAATATTCTTTCTCTTTCCATATTTAATTTTACCCTTCCCGAATGAAAACTAAAATCATTCAATTCATTTGGCACATCAGTTCCAGACAAACACTAAGGTTGATCTTCAGTCTCCATGGTTTTTTCAAATCGTCGATGATTATTTCACTATGGGTGGTCCATTGGCAAGAATCGTTAATGTACTGTAAAACTGAAACTACAATGATATTTCAGTCTTCTGGATCATGTATTCTTCATTATAATAGGAAATGATAGATTTCCCTTAGTTCTCCATCCATAAATAATTTCAAACGAAATAAAATCATTGATCATACACATAAGCGTAGCATGAATCTATAATATGTTTTTCGAACATACATCGTATGTGCACACACCCACATCCCAAAGAAGTTACAAATATTTTATTAATGGTTTCATGTATACATCTATATTATTGCATGGATCAGAAGGGCTAGGTATGAGTATACTAATGAATGTGAAAGGATTTTTCATACACAATAGAGAGGAAATATTATAAATGTGTATAAAAATGACCATGTGCTATGCGACGTAAGCATATGGCCAAACAGATTAAAAGAGTCACATGAAAGACCCAACCTCACATTATACATGCCAGTTGAAAAATTAGGATATTGAGCATCAAATCTCTGCCATGTGAATCCATCAGTAGGTTGAACCATAAAATACACACTACTATATATTATAATCATAATATAAAAAAACAAAATACAATATTTATAACAGAAATATCTTTGAAGAAAAATTCATGAGTGTACAAGATCATGTACAACTATCGAGAATCATTATTCAAGAGTTGAGTATATATTAGATCAATTGTTTTTTAATATTTTAGTAGATTATTTGAGTGATCACATACACTACCCATGGGGGTGGGGGTGTCCAAGGGGGTGGGGGTTGTCCCAGGGGGTGGGCGGTTATCCACGGGGGTTGAGGGTGTCCAGGGGGGGTGGGAAACCTATCCATAGGTGTGGCGGGGCTGTCCACATTGGTGGAAGGGCTGTTCAGGGGGTAAGGGGTTTCCATGTGGTGGGCGGGTTGTCCACGGGTGTGTGGCTATCTAGCGGGGTATAGGGTGTCCAGGGGGTGGGGGTGTCCAGGGGGGATTAGGGGGGTGTCCGGGGGGGGGGGATAGGGAGGGTGGATAGGCTATCCACAGGGTTGGGGGATATCCAGGTTGGTAGGGGTGTCTGGGGGGGGGGGGGGTTGTCCACCATGGTGGTGGGGTTGTAAAGTGGGTACATTGTGTCCATGAGGTGGGGGGCTATCCACGGGGGTGGCGGGGATGTCCAGGGGGTTGGGGTGTAGGATCGAAAAAACGATGTAGATGCTCAATATACTATAGGGCGGTGAATTGTAAACTTTAAAAAAATTCCCTAAACAATGAAAGATCTATGTTTTAAAATGATAAACTAAGAAGATTCACAACACCTCTAACACCAATTGAACGATTGGGAAAATGTATGAAGTTACAAAAATTCTACTTCTATATAGTTGCTTAAATCTGGAAGGTGATTCTGAAAAACAGGTTCAGGAAATATGGATCAATAAATTGAAACTTTATCAAAGTTTACAAAATTATATTGTACCTTAAAGCGTATAGAATAGAACTAAATCATAGTATAAGTAAATAAGTATATGAAAGTTATAATTTCTATAGAAATACAAAATGTAGCTTAAAAACAGGTAGTAAAAATACAAGTAATAAACAATAAATCTTTTAACCCAAAGAGAATGGTATCCAACAACTATGGATAAAGGTACATTGATTTATGATTTCAAGCACGTCTATCTTACCCACACCAGGGTAAGCCCTCGATACAAAGATTAGAGTCTCTATCTTGCTATCCCCGCAAGCCCTTAACTTCAAGGTAGTTGGCACCCATGTCTTCCTCAGTAAGGAAAACCTCAACTTAAAGGTGTTGGAACCTCTATCTTCCTATCTCCAGAAACACTCGATTGTAATCACCAACAATTGGAGTCGCACGAAGAAAGTCTACACAATGAAAAGTTTGAACAAGTCGTTCAAACTTTCTGCACGAAGAATGAGAGTTAACTAGAGCCTCTCTCTCTAGAAATCACTTCAACAGCATTTAAGCACATGTTGTGTCAATGTTTTCACTTCTTTAAAATGATCTCCTATTTATAGGCGAAGCTCCAATGGGTGGCTCCCTCCTCCAATGGTCATATTTCTCCTTGAATTTCAGAGGTACCTGTGCACATGTCACTTAACCAATGGTTAGTTAGAAATAGAATGGATGACATCTTTTTTTAACAAAACATGTGTAACTGAAAGCACGACATAGTTTTGTAATGAAACAAGTGTAAGTATAAGTTAAATTGAAGTTTGGAATGTAAGTAAATAAAAGTTCGGAGTATAACCAAAAGAGAATTTGGAGTCTTTAAAAAAGAGATATTTGGATTCTTTTTTGTAGGAATTCGGAACGTGAATTCTATGGAAATCCGGAGTCTGAATTTCTACAGTATTTCTAATTCTGGTTTCACTAGAATTAAGAATCTAAACATACAATGTTTAGAGTTGAACTGATATAAGTTCAGAGTCAAACTCATAGAAGTTAGGAGTCGAACTCGTAAAAGTACGAAGTCGATCTAGTAAGAGTTCAGAGTCGAACTAGTAAGAGTTCGGAGTCGAACTAGTAAGAGTTCAGAGTCGAACAAGTAAGTGTTTGAGGTCTAGAATTTGGAATCGAACTATATGAGAGTTCGTATCCAGAATTCGGAGTCAAACTATATGAGAGTCCATATCCAGAATTCGGAATGGAACTTCATTAGAGTTCATATCCAAAATTAGAAATGGAACTTCATTAGAGTACATATCCAGAATTGGGAATGGAACTTCATTAGAGTTCCTATCCATATTAGGAATTGAACTTCATTAGAGTTCGTATCCAGAATTATGAATAGAAATTCTTTAGAGTTCATATTTAGAATTCGGATCCTAAAATAGAATGCTTCATATCTAAGTATTATATGATTCTGAGGTTTTAGGTATGAGTCCAATTTATATACATAAGAAAAATATTGATATGTGTTATGAAATCTATGTTTGGGTAAATTTCCTCAAAGAAAGAAAATTTCCTTCTATAAGTAAAATATCTATTTTCTTAAGCGTAAGGTGTTTGTGATTTTCAAAACAAGAAGGAAAGGAAAATTCATAAGGAAGACCTTATTGGCTCAACAAGGGTGTGTCCAGAGGGGTGGGTAGGCTATCCATAGGGTTGGGGGGGCGGGGGCTGTCCATAGTGGTGGCATGGTTGTCCAGGGGGGTAGGGTGTTTCTAGGGGGTGGGAAGACTGTCCACGGGGGTGGGGGTGGGGGTTGTAGAGGGGGTACAACGTGTCCAGGGGTTACGTGGTGTTCGAGGGGATGGGTGGTGTCTGGGGGGGTGGGCAAGCTGTCCACAGGGTTAGGGGGATTTCTAGGGTGTACAGGGTGTCTAGGGGGTGGGGGGGGGGGGGCTATCCACAGGGGTGGGATGTCCATGGCGTTGGGGGGGGGGGGGGGTTTCAAGGGTGTAGTGGGTGTCTAGGGGGTGGGGCGGGCTGTCCATGTGGGTGACGGGGCTGTCCAGGGGGGGTACATCGTGTCCAGGGGTGGGCGAGCTGTCCACCGGGGGTCATGGTGATGTCCATGTGGTAATGGGTTTAAAGGGGGAGGGTGGTATTTCCACTAAGGTGGTGGTGGTGGGGGGGGGGGGGGTTGTCCAAGGTGGTGGGAAGGGGGGGGGGGGGTGGGGGTCCGGGGTGTGGGGGTGTTGGGGGGGTGTCCAGGGGGTAGGGGTGTCCAGGGGGTGGGAAGGCTATCCACAAGGGTGGGGGTTGTCCAGGGGGTATGTGTTGTCCATGTGGGTTTGGGGATGTCCACAGGGTTATGAATTAGAGCTATGAGATTTAATTGGGTTGTCTCTCATTTATGAGAAAAAAACAATGGGTGTTAAGGATTGTAGTAATTTTTTTAGTGAAAATCAAATTTGGTAGGATTGGTGAATTGATAATATTATGGTATCAAGTTTGCAATTGGAAAATGTTGGGGCCCTGGATTTTGGTTGAAGGAATAT